>CM076581.1:235209528-235438814 GCA_034641835.2 Pinus albicaulis | reverse complement strand
TAGCATTCTCAATCCAACTAAATGTTCTCAATCACCTCTTTCATCACACTATTATTGATGAGGGAGCATCTACTTTCATTATGTATCTAAACTGCTGGAAGTCACTTGCCTCGCCTCGATTATCTCAATTTCCTATGACATTGAAATATTTTGACGGTCATACATATACACTTTACGGTATCATCTATAACCTACATGTTGAACTAGGGGGGGAAACTGTAACTATTGAATTTGAGGTTGTTGACGGACCCCTTGACTACAACATTTTACTTGGAAGGCCATGGGTTTACGCTATGACTGCGATTGTCTCTACTTTAGAATGATCGCCTTCCCTCATAAAGGCGTTATCACAGTCATCAATCAAATCTCCTTATTTGCCTCTAATTCCCAGGTAACTAGAAGCGTTACGTTAGTTCATGCACCATAGCTATCACTTCAAAACATTGGTGTAAGGCTCTTAAAGGATTATTCCCTAATGGGCACCTTTACATTACCTCCGCCTACGACGTCGGCATAAATTCCAACAATAGAGACCTACTGCATGATATCTTCCACTTCATCTGACTTAAGGAAGATTACCAATGATTCTGAATCTGTTATGTTGGATGAATTTCTGCTGCCAAGCCCAATTGAGATGGCATAGCAATCAATTTACTGGCTTGGGCGGCGCATCATAATTCATTGTCGCCGATCGTTTGGGTCGATCGTTCTTTAGATTTTGGTGCTCCATTTGATCCTTTTTCATCCACTTTCTTGACTGATGAGAGCATTGTGGAATACATGATGGCAGAAGGAGAACCATGGGAATATCATCATCATCGTTCCCATCTTCAGGATTACGAAGAAGTCAATCTTATTGAACTATATCACCCTACGATCTCTAATTTCTTTTCGAATTCTATTCCAATTAATGCCATTGAATCGAGCGAAAATTATAAAATATTGAAGAAACCATTTCTATCGATATTTCGACCAAACTTGACATTGTAGAAAGCATTCATGTTGGCGTGTCCTGTTCTCCATCCGAACTTGAAACTTATCGCTCTCTTTTTTGTGAATTCCAAGATATATTTTCTTGGTCTTATGAGGAAATTTCAGGCATAGATAGTAGTATTGTTGAACACGCAATTAAAATGTACCTTGATGTCAAAATGGTATGTCAACGCCTTCGTCCTATTCATCCGAAGAAGGCTGATGCCATTAAGGTAGAAGTTGAAAAACTTTTGCGTGTTGGTTTCATTTATCTTGTTCTGCTTACTGATTGGGTTTCCAATATTGTTCTTTTCATGAAGAAACAAGGGACAATCAAAGTATGTGTCGATTATCGGGATGTCAATCTTGCTTGTCCAAAAGATAATTATCCTACTCCCTTTATCGACTAGATTATTGACGAATGTGCTGGGTGTGAAATAATTTCATTCATGGATGGATTCTACAATTACAATCAAATCAATATCAGCCCAAAGGACCAATATAAGACACCATTCATCTGTCCCTGGGGAAAATTCACTTATCGTAAACTCCCATTTGGTTTAAAGAACGCTGGGGAAACATTTTAGAGAGAAATGGATTATGCTTTCAATGATATCAAGCACATTGTTCAACCTTATCTAGACGATTTACCAGTGCATTCACGAAAATGGACTGATAACCCGATGCATTTGAGAGCTATATTTGTACGCTGCCGACACTACAAGATACGCCTTAATCCACACAAATATGTGTTTTGTGTTGGTTCTGGTCGTTTTATTCGATTCATCGGCTCAAAATATGGAATTCAAATCAACCCACTGAAGATCCAAGCCATTCTTGATTTGCCTGCGCCATCAAATTTACTTCAGTTACTGGAAAATTCAAGGAAAGGCTAACTTCCTAAGGAGTTTCATACCAAAATATTCCTAAGTGGCTAAAGGATTTACTCGTCTCTTGAAAAATGGGATTCCCTTCCATTGGGATAAGGTTGCGCAAGCTTTTTATGCTCTTAAAGATACCCTGATCTGAGCATCATTAATGTATCCCCCTAATTATCAGAGTGATTATTTCCTATATATCGCTACGACAGATACTACCATCGCTATGGTTTTGGTCCAAGAAGAAGATGGGAATAACATACGATATATTATTTGAGTCCTAATCTCAATGATATAAAAGTTAAGTATTCATACGTCGAAAAGCTAGCCTTGGAGGCCATTCAAGTTGTCCAAATATTTCACCATTATATCCTGCTCTGAAAGACCATTGTCATTTCAGATTGCAACCCCATGAAATACATTCTGTCACGTCAGTTGATGGGGGGGAAATATTCAAAATGGATCATCATTTTGCAGGAATTTGATTTGGAATTCATCAAATCCAAGTCAAAGAAGTCTTTAGTTTTGGCTGAGCTTCTTTGTGACCTTCCCTCTGATAGTAATGACACTACATCATAACCTTAAATTCCAAATGAGTCTCTGTTTCTGATTGGTTCATTTAATCCTTGGTATGGGAATTTTATCATTTATCTTCAAACCCAGGATTTCCAGCCTGATACCTATCACTCACAACAACGACGTATTCGATACCAAGCCAAATATTATCTGATCATCGGTGATAAAATTTATCGTCGTGCTGTCGACATGATTTTAAGGAGGTGCCTCACTCATGAGGTGGTTGCGAAATTTCTAAATGATTGTCATGCTGGTGATTGTGGTGGACACTTGTCTAGATACACTACTGCACAAAATATTCTCCACGCCGCTTACTTTTGGCCAACCATTTTTCGCGACTACATCCTCGTGGTCAAAAGGTCAAAATTTTTCATGCGTGTTAGATATTTGATCGTAAAATCCGCATGCCGCCAACACCAATGCATTATGTTATCGCGATGGGACCATTTGAAAAATGGGGCATTGAATTCATGACCTGCAACCCTCATTAGGCTAGGGGGCATGGTTATATTATTGTCGCAGTCGACTACTTTAGCAAGTGGGCTGAAGAGATGCCTACATTCAATAACACAAGCGAAATAAATTCATTGTTATTTTTCAATCATGCCGTCTCACGATTTGGTGTACCACAAGCTATAGTTATAGATCATGGTAATCATTTTCGCAATCACATGATGAATGAGTTGACTGAAAAATTAGGACTGTCGCATGACAGTTATACTCCTTATTATCCACAATCCAATGGACAGGTTGAAGCTATTAGTAATATCCTCAAACAAATGCTTCAACGAATGATAGGAGTTAATAAACGAAATTGGCATGTAATCCTGTACTCGTCTTTATGGGCATATCGGACCTTGGTGAGAAATGCAACCATATTTACCCCATTTCAATTTATGTATGGTTTGGAAGCTATCTTTCCAATCCAATGTGAAATTCAGTCATTAAAACTCGCTATTGACTTGCTACTTGACACCTCTAATGAAGAAGCACGTATTTTTAACCTCATCCATCTAGATGAAATGTGTTGCGAAGCCGTATTGGCCAACGAAGTGCATAAGAGATGAATCAAGGCAAAATATGACCAACATTTCAAGCCTCGCATCTTCTTAGAGGGAGACCTGGTCTTTCTTTATGATCAGGAAGATGACTTGATAGGAACAAGAAAATTTGAGCCACTATGACAGGGCCCCACATTGTCAAAACAGTTCTGGCCAAGGGCGCCTATGAGTTAGTTGATTATGATGGAATTCCATTGGTGCAACCTCGAAATGGGTTTTATCTTAAACGTTACTATGCTTAATTGAGAGTAGTAAACTTTTTTATTATATTGTATATATGCTTTGATTTTCATTTATTGTCTTAGTTTGTTTTTCTAGAGTTTTCTTGAAGTTAGTAATCCACCTTACATTTAATCGCAGATGACTAAATCTTTGGAACCATTTGTTGGGTACGCTGATGGTGCTATTCGTAGTACGCAGAACCTATCCTCTGCAACATGGGCCATTTTCGCTCCAAGTGGAGAGTTAGTGAGTTTTCAAGGGATTTGTATTAGTCGATCCACAAAAAATATCATTGAGAATAACACTTTGATCGAACTTCTCTCTAATTCCATTCATTTGGCATTAAACATATTATCATTAGGTTAGACTCACAAATTTTCGTACTGCAACTTACTAGCATCTATATTGTCTGAAATCCAACACTTCATCATATGTTGCTACGAGTTCAACTTTTGGAAATAAATTTTGATTACATCCAATATCAACACATTTCTAGAAATTTTAACACATCAACTGATTCCTTAGTGAATTATGTTTTAAACAAACATTTGCAACACATGTAAAGACACATTTTCAATTCACATCATATAATTGAATAGGATTGTGCATTAAACATAGGAAAACACTGGAAAAAAATAGATAGATAGTTTAGGTTTCTAAAAAATTTGTGCCCAAGACACCTTGGTTATCTGACCTCAAAATGTATGCAAAAAATGCTAAAGTAAACTAATGATGCTCGTGAGAACAAGCAACTGATCTAGCTATCCTATGTAATAACCACATCCAATGGTTAGGAACACCAATAGCATGGCGCTGCAATCTCATAGGTAACTCGTCGATTCGGGAATTCAGAATCCCAAGAGTCAATCCCTCCACGTGCTGCTATAGCTCAACAAAAGTCTCAGCCAAATCTAAATCCTGAAGGACTTCGCTTCTGATATCCCTCTCTGTTGGCTCATCTGCTCCCTGCTCTGGTTGACCCACTAGTCGAACACGACCCACATCTATATACATCAAAACTTTAGTTTAGTCTTGGGAAACATCAAAATACAAAAAACATGTAGAAAACTCAAAAAATCAAAAAACATGGTCAAAACATTCTTACCAATTGATCCCCATCGAGTGCCATCTAGTAGAATCAAGTCTGGATCTCCATGGAAATCTATGCCTGCATATGGATACTCATCTATGGCGACCATCTGTCATATGAACCAGGAAAATAATTCATTAGAGAATATGATGGTCGATTGAACAGCATGTATAGACATCAATTCAACCCATCTCTGCATCTGAGGATCTCTAGGACCAGATATACTTAGTGTAACATGCTGCAGCTACATCAATGGAACCTGCTCTAAAATGAAGGAAATTAGGATTGAACCATAGTTGAAATTCTTCTTCCTGCCACCCTTTTCTTTAGTCAGCTGTTCTTTCATCTGAAAGAGTACTGCTTCAGGCCAGTTGAATACTGTCGATTCTAGGCACTCAAGAGCATATTGAATGTACAATCAATTTGCAACATGTAGTGTCACAAAACCAGCAAGATCCGCAATGGTAAAAAGGATGGTTATAAAAGGTAAGTCACACACATCACATATATTTGTTTTCCCATATTTACTTGGTTCAATACCTCGCTGACAATGCCAACGTATGTAATCCATCACTGTCTCTCCTCCAAGAGTAGATCCTGCAAAGCAAATAGGAGAAACTCGTCTCGATAATCCAGTGAGAAAATACATATCCTCAACCAATATTGGGAGCACTTTGTCCCCAATGTGAAAATCCTACAATACCAGATCCCATGAATGAACTAGGAACTCCAATAGTTCCATATTCTGCCTCATCCCCGATAATATGAAGTATTTAAGCAACCCAAAATCCCTGAGGGCTCTTATTGTACTCAGATCTTTTAGGGAAATCATATATTTTTCTTCATGTTTTCTTTCTTGCCACGTAATCATCATTTTGATCTGATGAACACCTGAAAGCCAACCATAAGCTTCATTAGGATCCATTTCATGTAAAAAACTTAGGAATATTTGGGCACTCAGCAAGAAACACAAATGATAAATGCGTCCAACGCACCCCAGGTCAAGGGACAAAGTGTTGCACTACACCTGGACTTCAATTTCAGTGCACTCCAATGCACGATCAACATTCAAGGGTGCGTTGCCCTTAGAACATAATATATTTACCCTAAGGGGTTCAAAACCCTAAAAATCTACCATGAAATGTAACATAAATGACACTAAAATAAAGAGAAGGTTCAAAGCTCCAACCAGGATAAAAAAACAAGAGAAACATTCTACTGAAACTATCGCAATCAACCGCTGAAGCTCGAGGGAAAAGCTGGTTCAGAACTCCTAATTTTCAAATGGTAACTATGGAATGGTAAAAACTCTTTTTATTAGTCATTTTGATTATTTTAAATCATATTTAATATGTGACTATGGTTTTTATTCATTTTACCATGAAACATGTATTTTTAATTCGTTTGATGGTTCTCTGAACATGTTTTACAGCTGATATAGTGAGTTTAGCGTGCACACCTATTCAAGAATGATTTGACCACAAATCATACTTTTATCCTTCTTTTTCAAGCTTTGATAAAAATGAAAAAGGAATTAAAGCTCACTTTTATCTCTTTTTCGAGCTTTGATAAATGCAAAAAAGGAACCCCCTGGAGTCTTATTTTAGCTATTTTCAGACTCCAATAATGTGAAAATATTGCCGAGCACTTGTCTTTTCGAGCTTGAAAAGTAAATGAGATGACATCTACTCAGTATAAGTTTAACCCTTTTCCGGATTGAGATTATTTATGAAAAAGGAAAACCTTAATCGATCATGGCTAAGATGTTTTCTCAGGTATCATTTTACACTTTTTTGGACATGAGCAAAAAATTTATGAAAAAAGGGCTCATGGAGTTTTCTTTTTGTCCCTTTTTTCAAACTCTCTAAACGTGAAAAAGGATTGCATTTTCATTGTTGTTAGACTCGTTAAAACATAAAATAGTGACAGACTTGTCGATCATGGAAAGATCAAGTTTCATTATCGCTAGATTCATTAAATCATTAAATAGTGATGGATTCACCCGAAGGGTCGAATTATAGATCAAGCATATGTTACCCTCCTCAAGCTTGTTAAAAAATAAAGAGGTATTGGTCAGCAATGACTGGGGAAAATTCGGGAAAAGAACATAATACTTTATGGTAGCAAGTCGCTCTTGAACATGAAATTTTCACTCCATCACCATGACTTTTTGGGTTGGGTAATGTTCTTGACGGTTCATCACACCTATGGTTCATCATATCATCACTTTAGTTTTGGGTCAATGCTGCCAAATCATTTCAGTGTCGCCGATATGTTTAAGAGAAGTCATCCAATAATTCCTCATCTTCTGCAATACTCATAAACCTTCATTTTCATGGCAATCATCCATGAACATTTCTATATCAAGTTACATTTTGTATTCAAAATCATTACTCCCGTTTTGCAATAAATTTGCTTCCTATCAACATCAGCGCATCATCCAGAAAGTTAACATAGAAACATCTTTCTAGTACCTTGGAGCTTGCTACATCATTGGAAGGTTTCTCACTTCCGGACCTTTGACCGAAATATTTTGTTTGGCATTCGACATCAAATCATCTATTCATTCCTTACAAATTTTACTGCAGTACCTTTAGAACCATTGACATCAATGGTGGTTTCTCTCGCGCCTGTTAACAACTCACATCATTGGCTGGTAATCAGACGATGTATTCCCATGTTTGACTTCAGATCATGTGTTTTCATGGTTAGAATTGTACTTGAATGATCGAGTGAACGAGATAAGAAAACCTCGGATCTAGTTTCATCCATCTGGGTTGCAATTTCAGAAATTGTACACATCATCAGTACGATGGATTTACATATAGAATATCATCCGAACATGTGCCTATATATGTAGGCATGTCTATATCGGGAAAAAATACGATGTAGACGATTTTCTAAATTATGTACATGTATGATAGTTTATGTGCTGAGCATGGGTATGCCTCCCTGAACAATTCATGTCCAATATGTAAGATATCATGTTGTAATGTATTGCAAATTAATGCAAGTCACCGTCTACTTCAGACCCTACTCATCACATCATAAATCATCTCATCCAAATATTATTATTATTTTTACTTCATGTTTTAGAGGGTAGCTATTACATGTCAATTTGGGCATCATCCCCCAAGACTAATGAATAGGGTCTATCATCCCCTAATTCAGTTGCTATATGCCCTAAGTGAAGACATTCCATTGATGGCTTCAATTGTGAGATTTACAAGATTTTAAGTATAGATTGTATGACCCATTGACTCATCAATACTCCTCTGCATTGGCCTAACTACATTGCAGTGCACTTACCTCCATGCAAAGGTGAACTGCAGTGCACTTCCCAACACTTAAGGGTGTGTTGGTATCCTAGGAGCGAAATCATCATTGTTCCAGGAATCTCCACATTTCCAGTGCCTTATTAATAAAGATATATGTTCATTTTTTCATATGTATGCTTATATATTGTGAACTACATTCTCAATTGTGTATGTATTCTTAGATCTAATCAGTTCGATTTGATTAAGATAAGCAAATATTTGTATTTTTGTACGTTTTTTTTCTGTTCTCTGTCTTTGATTGCAGGAATCAATCTAGCGGCTTTAGTTGGATTGAGAGCGACGACAAAAATGAAAAAAGGAGAAGGAGAGTGAAAGGATCACAAGTAGGCTTCTTTCCTTTCTGTCTATCTATTTGTCTTAGAGAAAATAATAGTTGTTTTTCTTTTGTTGTTCTAAGTGAAGGAACACCACACTCAGGGAATCTAGTTTATCCGTAGATCAGAATTCCGTATAACACTGTTGATCACATTCATAACATTTGGATTAGATAAAAAATACCCTCCAATGTCATTGAAAAAATCTCAACAAAATTCTATCAAACAAAACATAATATGTCAACGATCAATAACTTATAAAATTTTTAATGATCCTTACAAAAATGTAGAACACATAAATATAAATAAGCATACTTACAATGTTATTTTCAATGTTGGTTGTGATTTATTCACAAAAATTTGTAGATTCTTCAGATGTGTCATACTTGACCTTTGAGAGACGATATCTAACCTTTTCATGTGCCTTGGACAATTTTGTAAGAACATAAATAATGTCTGCGTTCGGCACCAAACATATGTCTCGTACTTTTCCCATCACCTCACATGGTTCACCAAAATTAATAATACCACAATAAGGATAGATATTTAAGTATCGGATGGGTTTTCGCAGTGCATTATATTAGATATCATTTTTCGAGATTCAACTACATTAAGTAAGTCATTCATCTATGACCATTTCCATGAGAGGTAGTCGTAATTGACTAATTTCTCATGATTTTTGAATAGTCCACTTAGCACTCATTGCATCGGGTGATGCTCACAGGGGTGAAGAAGTGGGATTGAAACTAGTGAAACAAATCACATAGCGTCAACCATCACTTCCAGGGCTTGCACCCGGTAACCAAGACTTCCCAGGAGGTCACTCATCCCATATCGCCTCTAGCTCAAACACACTTAACTGTGGAGTTTTCCCCACAAGCAAGCTAAGTGGGCTTGATGCAATGAGTGCTAAGTGGAATATTCAAAAATCATGAGAAATTAGTGAGTTACGACTACCTCTCATGTAAATGGTCATAGATAAATGATTTAACGTAGTTGAATCCCAAAAAATGATATCGAAATATAGATATGTATACCTTCATCGCTTTCAATATATTTAAAATTTGTTTTATTTATTTCTCGTGCATTCCTCCGTTCTGAAACAATCTTGAATGTACTTGACAGGGCAATTGCTTGAATTTTACGATGTTCTCAGTTTGAGTACGTTCAATTGTATTCATAGAGCATCCAACTACAACTTTAGATGATGTGATTGCTTCCATTGATCAAGAAGCATTCACAGAGACCTTCTTTGATGCCATATATATATATATATATATATATATATATACGATTAAATAAAAAACACATATCTTAAGTAAACAAACAAAACATAAAAAAAATCTAAAAATCTAAAATATACCTCCTAATTTAATTAAAAAAATACAAATAAAACACTCCAAATATTAAAAATATACTACAAAAACATATATCAAAATTTTTTAAAAAGACACACACACACATAAAATATAATTTCATAATAAAAAATAAAAATAAAAATTAAAACCAATTTTTTCTTTAAAAAAATAAAAATTGTGCCTTATCAGGCCTGTGGCCACCCCTGGTCTGAGGGGTCGATTCCGGAATCGACCGCTTGGCCCAGCAGGCGGGCATGTCATGCCAATGACAATGTATATATATATATTTTGTGAAAAATAAATAAATAAATGTAACTATGGTTTTCAAGCTTCTGTGGTTGTTACTATTTGCAGAAATCTCTGGATTATCCACAGTATCGTAAAATAATGGTCGATGTTTCGACTAGGTGCAGGTTATTAATGAAGTTACAGATCATGAAACAAGTAAACTTGCTGAGATCTGTTTATGATCCACCTTCTTCATCTTCCAAGGAGAATTATATGGACAGGTATCTGGTGTCGCAATGGGATCGCCACTCTCCCATATTATCGCTAACTTATTTATGGAGCACTTCGAAAAGAAATCCCTTGCCTCCTTTCCATTAAGTCTAGCATGGTGGAAAAGATTCGTAGACGACATTAACATAAAGTGGACATGTGGTAGGGAGAATCTCGAGAAATTGTTTAATCACCTCAACTCAATTTTCTCAGAAATTAAGTTTCCCATGGAGATGGAAGAAAACATGACCATTCCTTTCTTGGATGTCCTGGTTACCAAAAAAATAGGATGGAACATTGGGGTATCAGGTGTTTAGGAAGAAAACCCATACTGACAGCTACCCTCATGTTGAGCCTTACCATCATCCTGCTTAGAAATTTTGTGTCATTAATACTCTTGTTGTAAGAGCCCTGAGGATATCCAATGAGGAGCACCTGAAAGAGGAGATCAGTCACTTGACATCTGTTTTCTTGGGTATAGGATATAAAGAGAGAGAAATCAGAAAATCCATTAAAAGAGCTGAAGGTGCGATCATATCCAAGAATTTCTAGGGTCCTCAAGAAAGCTGTGGTAGGGTTTTTCTATCATACATTAAGGGTGTTATTGATAAGATCGCTAAGGTTTTGGGAAGGAATGACGTTTTCACGCAATTTTCAGTAACATGAACCATAAGATAAAAAATGTGGTTAGTTAAAGATAGTATTAGTCATGAGAAACTAAAAGGTGTTTACAAGATTGACTGCTCTTATGGGAAGAGTTATATTGGTGAAACCAGACGCTCTCTTCAAAAATGTCTTAAAGAGCATGGTGTCGATATTAAACATGAGCGATCTCGCACCTCATCTCTTGCTGATCACTCCTCGAAAACTAAACATCACTTGCGTCTTGAGGATGCTAAGATCATTACAAAAGAGGAACACTATCAAAGACGTAAGATTAGAGAAGTGCTGGAGATTTTAAAACACCTGCATAACATTAACAGGGATGGGGCATACGAAATTAGTAACTGTTGGTGACCTCTAATTTGACATATGTGCCTCGTAGGTTGGTCCTCATCCCAGGTATAGTATCACGAATTTTCTTCTTTCTCTCCTATATAGTGAAAACAATTTAGGGTTTGGTCATTGTGAAAACCTAATTGAATCATTCTTCGTAATAATTATCCTGATTAATTAATTTTTATTATTCTCTATTAATAAAAATTAATTAATTAATAATTATTATTGGTGAATAAAAAATAAATAAAAAATAGAAATAAATAAAGAATATAATTTAAACTCAAATTAAAATTTCCAATTTCAAATACATTATATTTAATAATGAAATGATTCATTTTTAAATTAATTATATTTAATAATGAAATAATTCATTTTTAGATTAATTAGGATTGAATTAATACACTATATTTAATAATAATAACATTCAATTGACTATTATAATTATTAAATAATAATTATAAACTAATATTTATTGACACTTATTTAAATGAATATTATATTTATTAAGTAAACTATTATGTATATTTTAGATTTTTTTTAATTATTAATTTTATTAATTAGGAATAATTATAAAACCTTTTTTAGTATCATCTAGGATTATATTTCTTCAATGAATTTACCCTTGGATTATTAAGTTAATTAGACTATTTTTTATAGAGAAATAAAATTTAGTAACATTTAAGTTTATCAAATAAAAATTAAAGTTATTAATATAATTATTTAAACTATTTTTAATAATTTTTTTATAATTTTTTTTTATTAAAATGAATTTAGTAGTATTATGTAATTAATAGATGATATTATATATATAAAATTAAAAATGAATTAAATTTAATAATAGGTGATATTATGTACTATTAAGAGTATTATAAAATCAAAATTAGTTAATATTAATATTAATATTAAAATTTAGATTAAATAGATTAATAAAATCAGTTCTTGTCGGATCTTGTCATTTTTCATTTTTCTTTCACTATTTATAACTTTAGCCTGTGTGACCTTCTTTCACTCTTCATATTCAAATAAATGTAACTTCATTTTTAAGAGAATATATATATATATATATATATATATATATATATATATATATATATATATATATATATATATATATATATATATATATATATATATATATTATTTATTTATTTATTTATTTTCTGGTATCGTGGAGGAACCCAACAACCCGCTTGACATGTAATTACTCGTAAACATCTGGGGTTTTACGACCTATTTTCTTGTCGTAAATCAGTCACCTCAGGGGGATTTCAAACTAGGATTGCCTTGTTTCAAAGATTTCATAAATTTCGAATCAACAATGAACTCCCCCCAAGAAAAATTAAAAAGTATTCCAAATAAAAATTGAACATCGATTTTTTCATTTATGTTGGGTGTGTGTTATATTCTTTCCACAAATAGCCCCACACACTGTATGTTGTGCTGGGCGCATCGGGTGGTGGGTTACATGGGGGGCGACAATCCTCCCTGTTGGGGGGTTTGCCCCCCCTGCACGGGATCTAGGGAAACACCCTGAGAATTTTTTTTTAATGCAGACCCAATAATAGTTGGGTGGACCCAAGGATGGGGGGCATAACCAAAGATGGTGGGCAAACATACCCATGGTTTTGTGCATGGGTTTTGCACATGTTTTTGGGCATGATGGTTTTCAGCCCATAGTATTTTGTAGATACGGTTAAGGGAACAACAATTATGTTCTAATCCATGGTTAATGGATTGGTGTTTATGAATTCTTAGTCATGTCTATATATGTATTATAACATTGAAAGGAATATAATGAAAATAAATATGGTAGTCCTAATTTTGGGATCCAGAGGAAAATATTGTGTATATTTTTTTTATATGCTCACCATTATATATTCTTTTGTTTTAAGAATTTGTTTGCAGGTAATTTCTGTATAGGCTTAAAACCTACATTTGGTATCAGAGTTGTTTCGACTTCAAGGGGACGCCTTTGCTGTTGAGGTGTTTTTTTCTCGGACCTGTGGTAGACCCTGTTCAGTGGGAGATCTGCGAGATCGATTCTTGCGGTGAAGGAATATGGCGAACAATGAAAAGATAGAGATCGAGAAATTTAATGGTCAGATTTTTGAGTTGTGGAAGCTCAAGATGGAGGATCTATTGGTGGACGAAGATTAGTGGATTGTGGACGAAGATTAGTGGATTGTGGTAAGAAAAAACTGGTATGCAGGTTAAAAAAGTCTCTGTATGGTTTAAAACAATCACCAAGGATGTGGTATAAAAAAATTGATACATATAGAAGGGGACTTGGCTTCAATAGAAGCAAAGTGGATCATTGTGTGTATTTTAAATTAATTGGTGATTGTGTTATTTATTTTTTCTTGTATGTGGATGATATGTTTCTGATTTGAAATGACAAAGAAATTATCGAGGATTTGAAGATCCAATTTTCCTCCAAACTCGACATGAAGGATCTTGGTGCTACAAACTATATTTTGGGCATGTAAATTAAACAATATCGGGAAAATATGAAGCTATGGTTAAACCAGAGGAAGTATGTTGAGACAATATTTTAGAGGTTTAATATGCAAGATAGTAAACCAGTGAAGTTTCCTGTTCATGTAGGTGTAAAGTTATCCACTGAACAATGTCTTAAGACACAAGAAGAGGAAGCAGATACTTATTATGTTCCATATGAGAGTGTAGTTGGTAGCTTAATGTATGCAATGGTTTGCACCAGACCATACATTGCACATGCAATGGGAGTATTGAGCAGGTTTATGTCAAAACCAGGGAATGAGCATTGGACAATAGTGAAGCAGGTTTTCAGTTATTTGCGTGGCACTAGTGATTATGGTTTGTACTACCAAGGAAGACTAGGATTGGACAAAATTTTGGACATTCATGGGTTTTTTGATGCAGACTAGGTTGGATATATGGACAAAGGAAGATCTACAAGTGGGTATGTGTTCAACCTATATGGAGGAGTAGTTAGTTGGATGAGCAAAAGACAGTCTGTAGTGGCACTTTCAACTACAGAGGATGAATACATGGAGCCACTCATGCAAAAAAGGAATTAGTTTGGATGCAAAGATTGTGCTCAGGTATGGGGTTGGTGAAATGAGCTATAAGGATAGATTGTAACAACCAAAGTGAAATTTTTTAGCTAATAATCCTGCTTATCATTCGAAGACAAAGCACATCGATGTTCAACATCACTTTGTGAGGGATATGGTTGAGGACAAAAAGGTGTTACTGGTAAAGGTGGAAAATTTGAAGAATGTTATAGATGAATTGACGAAGTCTATGAGAATTGAGAGGTTTTCTTGGTGTAGAGAAACAATTGGTGCTGTAAGCCTGAAATAATGACAAAGCTCTCCTGTGACCCCCTGTGTGGAAATAAAACAACAAGTTGGAGAATGTTGGGTGTGCATTATATTATTTCCATGAGCCCCATGCACTATAGATTGCGTCGGGTGCATTAGGGGGGGGGTCACATGGGGGGAGGCATACCATCCTATCGGGGGGTTTGTAGGGGGGAAGTAGCCCCCCTGCAAGGGTCCAAGGCAACACCCCAAGATTTTTTTTTTTTTTTTTTGTGCAGACCCAATAATAGTTGGGCAGACCTGCCCATGGTTTTTTGCATGAGTTTTGCACATGGTTTTAGGCATGATGGTTTTCTTCCCATAGTAATTTGTAGATCCGGTCAAGGGAACTATAGTTATGTTCTAATCGAGGATTAATGGATTGGGGTTTACGAATGATTCAATATATGTATATGTATATGTATATGTGTGTGTGTGTGTGTGTATGTATATGTATAGATATATATATAGATATAGATATAGATATAGATATACATATACATATAGTAACATTGAAAGGAATATAATGAAAATGAATCTGATAATCCCGGTTTTGGGATCCAGGGGAAAATATTTGTGTATATTTGGTTTATATTCTCACCATTGTATATTCTTTTATTTTAAGAATTCGTTTGCAGGTAATTTATGTACGAGGTTAAAAGCTACAATTTCAAAGCCCTAAACAATATGTTTTTTCTTATTTTTCTCCTAAAAATCCTAAAAATTTGAGTTTTTTCACCTTCGCTATAAAAATATAAAAAAATAGAGTTTTTATGTGGTTTTTCCCGTAAAATATGATATTACAAAAAAAACTTCGAAAAAAGGAAAAACAGTAAAATAAAATAAAATTTGGAGCATAAAAACCATAAACAATAGATTTCCCCCAAATTCCTCTTTAAATGGTCAAAATAAGAAAACTAACTTTTGAAATGCAAAGAACTCTCATTCAATGTGTTATCAATGAAAATACAGCTCCTCCGCAAAATTTCTCCAAACTTTTTAACAAAACCCAGAAGACTTGATGTGATGTGAGGAATAGAAACAATGAATGTTAGTATATAGCGAAGATTGTGGGATTACTTTAACATTTCTTGAATGTGGGATTAAAATTAAAATTAATAACATTAATATATAGTTAATATTACAGGTTTATATTAAATTTTATTTAATGTGGGATGAAAAAATAAAATAAAAATTATAAAAATTAATTTAGTTACGTAGTTAATGTTAAATAATTTAAGTAAAAAAAGTTAGTTTAATTTTGAAGGAATGCATTAAAGGAAAATTTCTGTGGATATTTTGAATAGAAAGTAGGGTGAAATTTTTCAACACTAAAATTTTAGTAAAACTTTTTCAAATAAATTTTGGAGGGAAATATTTCAAAGAATTTTTTGGAGGGAAATTTTTTGGCAAAAGTTTTTGGGGGGAAACTTTGGAGGGAAAAATTTGGGCGAAATTTTTTGAGGGGAAACTTTAGAGAGAAATTTTCAATCTCTAGGCTATAAATTGTCATTTGGAGCGAGTGAATTTGTCTTATTCAACATCTTCTATTTGAAATTAATGGATTCTCCTGATAGTGAAGTTTTTCTTTTTGCAACATCAACATCTTCGTCACATAACAACTCTATTCATATTGATGAATATAACAAGAATTATTTCAATATGAATAGAGATTCAAATTTTCCATGTGGTCCTAATCCTAAGGATGATGAGAGAAACATTGATGAAAGGAAGCAAAAATAATTTCCTGTAAATAGAGACTCAATTTTTCCACTTAGTCCTAATCCTAAGGATTATGGGAGCACCATTGACGAAGGGCAAGATCAAGAATTTCTAGTGAATAGAGAGTATAATTTTCCACTTAATCTTAATCCTAAGGATTATGAGAGCACCACTTATGAAGGGGGGGATGAAAAATTTCCAGAGTCTAATTTTCCACTTAGTCCTAATCCTAAAGATTATGAGAGCACCAATGACGAAGGGGAAGGGGAGGATGAAGAATTTCCAGTAAATAAAGTTTCGAAGTTTCCTCTTAGTCCTAATCCTAAGGATTATGAGAGAACCACTAATGAATGGGAGGATGAATAATTTCCATTAAATAAAGATTCAAATTTTCCACTTAGTACTAATCCTACGGATTATGAGAGCACCACTGATGAAGGGGAGGATGAATTTTATACAAATGATACTTTTACTATGAATAGAGAGTCAAATTTTACACTTAGTACTAATCATAAGGATTATGGGAGCACCAATGATGAAGGGGAGGATAAAGAATTTCCTGCAAATGATAACTTGATTATGAATAAAGAGTCATATTTTCCACTTAGTCATAATACTAAGGATTATGAGAGAATTTATGATGGAGGGGAGGATGTAGAGTTTCTTGCAAATGATAATTTTAGAGGCACATATGTGAATAATACATTTTCTCTTGATCAACGTTTCAAAGGCACTCATGGTGATGATGAATTGAATCCTCTAAGGCATGATTTCAAAAGTACTATTAGACCCCTGTATTTCACAGTATCACCAGGTGACTGATTATTGCTCAGATTTTTTCATGATTGATAATGATATTCCATGGCAGTTATTTATTTTCAGGAAAGAAGGAAAAAATTGTTGCTGATAAGGTGTGATGGTGATCAAACTTAATTTCTTCCCTCATTCCATTTCATTCACCCTCTACGCCCCTCATTTCCTCCATATTCCAAAGTTCTACACCTTATTTATTTCAAACCCCTTCTTCAACTATTAACACCCAAATTTTGTAGCTAAAAAAGGAGCAACATTAGAATCGAAGGAAGCAAAGGTAGCAGAGAAGCAGTTAAGGTAGAAAAACAACAAGGGTAGAGTCTTGAATGATATTGGGTCAAGTCGTGCACGCGTTCGGGTCAAGTCATGAACGCAAAAGCAGGTCAAGCAGTGAACGAGTCAAAGTATTCTGCAAAAAAATAAGAAACGAACGGGCATAACCAAAGAAAAAGGTAGGTGAACCATAGCTAGGGAGTAGTGAGGACCATTGATCTAAGAAATGATCAACGACGAAGATTCAAATCGCAGGCCACAATTTTTTCAGATGGGCGCCAGGGTAAATGTTAAATTCGGAAAAGTGCGATTTGCGATGAGGTGGGACCAGTCTACCCGTGGCGCAAAAATAAGCCTTACCTATTGCCCGCACTTCTCACCCCATAGGTTTTTAACCTTACCCCTTAAGACTTACGCCAAATCTTGTTTTTCCCTAATGCGATGAAGTGGGACCCGCCATACCTTACCACATTGTCTAAACTGCAAACCTTACCTTTTTTTTGCCTTTCTGCTTTAGCTGTACCTTTTATCTTTCATCGTTATATCATTGATTTACCTTCCGCTTTCTCATTTTCCCCGACTGTGATTAAAGTGGGGCCATCCCTCCACGTCACCCTTTCTCCCCACCATCCATCTTATATCGGCAAAGATAACATTTTGCAATGAAAATAAAACTTAAAATGCGCGATCGCCGATCTGCGATATATCACATCGCATATTGTTTAACTTATCATTTGAAGCACCCACAATCTTTTTTCTTTAACTTGCGATGCGGTTGGCCCCAACACCGCAGCTCCGCCCCCCACTTCACAATCGTTTGAAATACATTGAAATACATTGACATATCATATAAAATATCATAGACTTACCTTACTGCTGAAAATCATTTGCCGCTTTATAAATCCGCCAATATAGTGGGCTCCATCCTCCTTGCCACATCATCCTTCGACAATGCATATCGCATTTCGCATGTTTTAGTAGTTAACCTCCGCTACTTATAACAAAAGCTAAGATCTGTGATTTGCGATGCATTCGGTCTCACTTTCCCTTGCCACGGCACTACCTTCTCCCCGCACTTCACACTTCGTGTCTTTTAGAGTTTTCTCCCCCACGCTTATAGCTAAACCTTATGATTTGTGATTGCGAAACGTTCGGTCCCACCTTCCCACCACGTCAGCTCCCACTTTGCATCACATTGTCGATTCCTTTCCTTATATTGTAAATTGAAAAACTTGCGAAATGCGATGCTACCACGGATGCGATGCGGCTCCAAGATAAAATCTAAAGGTTTTCAGATCTGGTATATGGATTTTTTACGCTATTTTTCTTAGAAAAAGGGTCAAAATACGACAAAAAGGATTCGGGTGGCAAGAGACACCAAGGGTCGAGTCAGGTAAGGCGTTTTCACAATTTTTTTTTATGTTATAACGACATAAACAAAAAAGGTAGCAAAACACATCAACACAGTTGCTAATTAATGAAAGTAGCTAGCACTGCACTAGACTTAATTACCCAATGCCGATATTTTGAAAAGCAGGGCCAGATGTCAGAGCCATCATTCATTGCCTCTTTGGGATCATCACATGCCGCCTCCAAGCCACTTTTTGGATTTACGAAGAGCTTCTTGAGTTTTGAATTCTTGAAGAGTTACCAAAGTTAATTCTACAGGCAGTGTTTGTCAAAGATTTTATTTGTTCGGGCCTTGCATGGCCATACTTGTTTAATTTTAAGCTGTTTGTAATAAATGAATTTTTCTAAAGTAGATTAGGGAAACCGGCTTAAGTTTTAGTTAAATACTGCTTGAATTTTCATAATCAAGGGTTGGATATCGTTAGCCCCTGCATTGTCAGAACTACTATATTGGAGCACTATAATTTTGGAGTTGGACATCAATAATCAAAGACCATTTTCAGGATTCTTAAGTTGTGTTAAAATGGTAATGTGTTACTTCTTTGTTTAAATTTTTCCGTTGTTTTCCCTGCTGTGCATTTGTTCATCTAATTGTAAATCAGAAATCTTAGATTAAGATTTGTTGTCTGAGCACCTTAATTCTGTCTGCATTACAATCTAAATTTTTTTTTCTTCTGAATTCTGATTAAATAATTCCTAACTGCTCTTTAGTCACTACTGAAGCTTACTATCTCTTTCACCTCATAATTCATACAGCTCTTAAGATCCATTTAGCACGGTTAGCTTGCCCTATGATTGCTCTTGATGTTTATGTGCCATTCCAGCCTTTTGACTCCATAGCCCAATGGATTAGTCCCTGCAACTCTATCTGTCCAACCACCCAATAAATAAAAAAAAACAACCCCCATCACTATAACTAGCCTAATATCAACACTTATAATCATCAAGTTAAATCATAAAAATAGAGAGAGCCCTCTCTAAGTCTAGGAAGGCTAGGTCCTAGACTCCAAAGTGGTTTGATGATGACCTCTTTCGTTTGTTCTTGCCAATATTTCAAATTATGGAGTGACAATATAATGGCAACCATACTAGGGAGAACTGAATTATTGAAAAGCTTAGTATTTCATCAGAAATCAGAAACCCCAGTCGAAATACTGTGTGTTTAAAGTAATTGCTACAGATTGGTTTTTGTAAAAATATTCATCTTGTTTGTGCCTTGGGTCTGAATTCTAGCTTCCAGAAGAATCTTTACCAGATCCCATCCTGACCCAAATACCCCTGTAATGGTTGACAATCCAGAGAAAATCCTAAGAAAAACTCCCAGATCCAAAAATACAACTATTAGCAGGCCTCTTCAGAAAGAAAGTTCCCTCCCCGAAAACCTTGCAACCTTGCAAGATATCCAGTTCGATTTACACTTTGAGCAAAGGTTGTTCAGGACCAAATCTCAGAATTGGATAGCCCAAACAGTTTTTGATCCATCCATCTTACAAAAAAGTGCTATTAGGGAAGCCTCTACCTCCACTCAAACTGACTGTCAGCTTCTCAAACACTTTGAATCCCTTCAAGGTCTAGTAACAGATCTCACATCAGCTATTGATGATGCTTATCTTCAACAATCTGTAGAATTATCTGCTCTGACTACAACAAATCCTTCTGTTATTTCCAAATTTTCTCATCCTCAGCCAAATTACTCAAGTGTATTTGTAGCTCCTACCCTTGCCTTGAACCTTGCCCACCAAAGTTCCCAGAACTCCACTCATACACCCACTATCCACCTTCCTCCATATAACCCTCCACCTCCCTTGCTCAACCCTCCTTAGGTTCCCCCACCATCAATCATGGCAGCCTGGTATGCTCCATTAACGCTACCACAACCCCTGGTGCCTATGCCACATGATTATCAATCCAAAATCCCACATTTTGATGGAACTGGTCCTAAAACTACTCAAAAACATGTGGACAAAATGAATGATGCTTTTAACTACCAAGAGATAGAGGATGAAACTATCCAAATGAGAATTTTTGCTCAAATTTTAGGGGGAGAAGTAAAAAAATGGTTCAATGGCTTGACCCCTAATAGTGTCCATGACCTCCCTGCCCTTCACTAGCTGTTCATAAATACATGGGAAGCTAAGAAAAATCCTCTTTAAATCTTGTCAAAATATGAAAATATCAAGAGAAATGTTGTAGAGAGTGTCCAAGATCATTGTACCAAGTTCAACAGTGTATACAACACCCTACCTCCTCACATGAAACCCCCACAAGGTTTAGCCCTAATGAAATTTTCAGATGGTTTTGACCCAGAGATGGCTTATCAGTTGAGAGAGAAAGATCCTGCTACATTGGAAGACATGCAAAGAGGTGCAGTACGTGTGGAAGCAAACCTGATTCAAAAAAGGGCTAGAATGAGAAATTAAAAGAGAGTCACTATTAGGGAAGAGCCTGCAGCCTCCACATCCGATGCTAAGAACCATAGAGAGAATGATGGAGAGGATCAACTTAAATGAGAGAGCTGTCCCTAGGGAAAATCAGCCAGCTCCTCAAAATAGAAACCAAAAATTTAGAAGAAACCCCCCTGAAATAAGACAGAGAGAAAAAAGAGGACCTGACCAGCAAATTAGGCCTCCATTACAAGAAAATTATGTTGATGAAGATGAGGGGGTGGTTGAAGAACTAGAAGAAAGTAAAATTAATCTAATGGGAATTAATAATAAAGATATTGTTTTCCTCACCAAAGAAAAACAAGATTTGTTTTCTTTGACTCAAACTGAAGTAGAACTTGAAGAGTCTAAATATTATAAACAAGGATTCGAGAATGCCATCATGGAGGTGCATAGAAAATATAATCTTTGAAGCAAGAAAAATTTGGATATTCCCAAGAGAAAGAATTCTGAAAACTATGCTCCAAAGGCCCCTGAAGTTGATCCCAAGAAAATAGCAGAGAGTTCAAAGAAAATTGCTAAAATCCATGATATGAATGATCTAGAAAGCACGCTAATAGATCAGTGGTCAGCCCTAGCAAAACTTTTCCAGCTGATATCCCTAGTGCAAGGCAACAATCTGAAGTTGCTGCAAAAATAGTGGCTGAGAAGACTGATTCAAATCTGCCAAAGACACATACACCATTCAATATTGAGAATGAAATTGCCAAAATAAAAATCTCTGTCCCTCTCACTTAATTGGAACCAGTATGTATATAGGTCCCAAGTCCTAAAAGTGCTGAACATAGGAGAAATTATTGACATTGTCAATCTAAATGATGACAAACCTGAAATTTTGTTTGGGAAAGAAGTAGAGGGTAGATTCCAGGAGGGAAATGTTCCCCCATTTTATCTCAGTTTGAATGTTAATGATAAAATCCTCCATAATGCCATGATTGAATCAGGCGCATCTCATAATCTCGTGCCCAAGGAAATTATGGAGAAACTTGGCCTAGAGATAACTAGACCCTACAAAGACCTGTACTCATTTGACTCCAACAAAGTTAAATGTCTAGGCCTCATTATATTGCTTTAGCCCAGATACCAACCAAGAGTCTAGTGTTGGATATAGTGGTGGCTGAAATCCCCCCAAAATATTGTATGCTTTTATCACGCTCATGGGGAGCCAAGCTTTCAGGCACCCTCCACATGGATATGAATTATGCTACCATACCAGTTTTTGGCTAACAAAGGAGATTGTATAGGGATAATCTAATGAAATACATGGTGATCAGTCATGAAAAACCTCATAACTACCCCCTGTACTCTATCCACTATGACCTTGATTCATTTATTCTTTACAACGATGAAAACATTAACGAAAAAATAGCTAGAGAAGAAGAAGAACAGAAGAGAGAACTGTCAGACCAAATGGAAATTGTGCAACACAAGTCTGAAACTGAGCCTTTTTGGAACATGAGTTTCGATGGTTCTTGTGGAAAAGTTGGCTCAGGAGTAGGGGTGTGGGTATGTAATACTGAAAATAACTACGTAGAAGGGAATTCTTACAAGCTAAAATTTTAGTGTACCAACAATATAGTAGAATATGAGACACTCCTTTTGGGTTTAAAACTACTGAATAAAATAGGAGCACACAGAATCTCTATTCATGGGGACTCTGAGCTGATCATTAAGCAAATCAAGGGAGAATATTCAGCCAAGCATCCTAGAATGAGAGTATACAGGAATGATACCCTTGACCTCCCGAAAACATTTGAAGAATATGAACTTGTTGCAGTTCCAAGGAATCTGAATATCCTGGCTAATGGGTTAGCATTTTCAGCCAGCACTTGTCAATTACCTCATCCCAACAAATAGTAACAGTGGAGGTCAAACACCACCCAATAGTCCCTGACAATATGAGATATTGGCAAGTCTTTGGAGATGACAAATAGATCGAGAATTTCTTGCAATCCAAGGGCGAGTTTGAAGATTCCAATTTGGACCTAGACAGTGAAGAAGGTTGCTCCATTAAACAGAAAATGTGTAGGGAGCACCCCCCTCACAATTCTGATGTTAATTTTTCAGCAAATGATGATCATCATAGGACAGAGATGCATGAAGATCCAAAAAAAGAAGAATTTGAAGTACTAGAATTCAGAGACAACACCTTGCCTAGAGGAATTGCCCGTCTGGAGGAACTATTTGATTTCAATGACGTGGCTAGGAAACCAAAAATGGAATCTACAAAAGAAAATATCGAAGAGTGAAATATGGGTAGTGAGTAGGAGCCCAAGATGGTAAAGTTATAAAAAACACTTCCAACATCCATAAAGCAAAAATTCATTGAATTGTTCAAAGAGTTTATTGATGTGTTTGCATGGAGTTATGAAGACCTGAAATCTTATGATACTGATATTATCCAGCACAAAATCCCAGTCAAGGAGAACCAGAAGCCTTTCAAACAGAAAATGCGTAGGATAAATCCTATCCTAATGCCTCTGGTTGAGAAGGAGATCAAGAAAATGTATGATGCCAAGATTTTAGTCCCAATCAGGTACTCTGAATGGGTTTCCAATATTGTACCTACGAGAAAGAAGACAAGATAGATCAGGCTTTGCATTGAATTCAGAAATTTGAATAAGGAAAACTACCCCCTACCAAAGGTGTACCACATATTGCAAAAGGTAGTGGGCTCCAAAAGAATCTCTTTGCTAGACAGCTTTTCAGGGTACAATCAAGTGTTGGTGCACTGAGATGATCAACACAAAACACTTTTTATTACTCCTTGGGGAACCTTCATGTATGTAAAAATGCTCTTTGGATTAATAAATGCTGGTGCCACCTTTCAGAGAAAAATGTATATTTCTTTTTCAGAAGAAATTGGTCTTTTCATTGTGATATATATTGATGATATTACAGTATATTCAAAAAATGATGAAGAACATTTGGCCCATTTGAGAAGAGTTTTTGAAAAATGCAGAAGGTTTGGTCTATCTATGAATCCTAAGAAATCATTATTATGTCTTGAAGAAGGAAAGCTTCTAGGCCACATCATATCTAAAGAAGGGATCAAGATTGACCCTGGCAGGATTGAGGGCATACTGTAAATCAGTCATCCCAGAAACATCAAAGAGCTACAATCTTTCATTGGAAAGATCAAATTTTTGAGGTGGTTTATACCAAAACTTGTAGAACTCCTGAGGAATATCACCAACAAGCTCAAGATATATTCAGGGGTCAAGTGGACCAAGGAGGCTAAATAGTCCTTTGACCTGGTAAAACAAGAGCTCACTACAACATCGGTCCTAATCAGCCCTGATTTCACCAAGGATTTCATCATTTTCTCCTTTGCATCAGTGCAAAAAATTGTTGCTATATTGCTGCAGAAAAATAAAGAGGGACAAGAGAAGCCCATAGCATTTTTTAGCCAAGCTTTAAGAGATGCACCTTTGAAGTACAATATCATGGAAAAGCAGACTTTTTCCTTGATCAAAGCACTAAAGGATTTCAGAGTTTACATTCTGCATTCACACATCATTGCATTTGTGCCCAATATAGTTGTCAAAGACATCCTAACACATGATCCTGATGGAAAAAGAGGCAAGTGGATTGCTGTCATCCCGGAGTACGATTTAGAGATTAGACCCACCAAACTAATCAAGGGACAAGGATTAGCCAAATTGATGGCTGATTTTTTTTTTTCCAAGCACTAAATATTAACATGATTCATTCACTGCTTGAACAAGAGGAGTTGGTGACTCCACCTATTGAGGAAGAATTCCTAAATTATCCCTCATACGTAGATATACTATATGTTCTATTTTATTTAAATGCTCCTCCTGGATTGTCCAAAACAAAAGCTAGATTATTGAAATTGAAAGCTGTAAAATTATGCATCCTAGAAAATGTTTTGTACTGGAAAGCTTTTGGGGGCATATTGCTTAAATGTTTGCTTCAATAAGATGCAGATAGGGTCATGAAATAATTCAATTAAGGGGATTGTGGAGGCCATCTCTACTAGAAAACCACTACTAACAAGATCCTGAGGGCTTGTTTCTATTGGCCTACTCTCTTCCCAAATATCCACAAAATGGTAGCTACCTGTCATAAATGCCAAATTTTTGAGGGAAAAAGAAAGTTGTTGCCTCTGCCTTTACATCCAATATTTGTTGAAGCTCCATTCCAACAATGGGATTTAGACTTCATTGGAGAAATCCACCCTTCCTCCTCTGCACAACATAAATGGATCCTTACTGCTACAGACTATTTTACCAAATGGATTGTTACATAGTAATTTGTCACCGTCCCTGCGATTCCCCATCTCGCACATTGGAGGGTTCATTTCGTGACCTGTGAGTAGAGACAAGAATTGAAAACGCTTTCATGACATCCCTCTGAATATGAGCTTTCATTGCCCTGAAGACATCTCCTGCTGAAAAACCCTAAAAACACCCCTTTTTGCATTGGCGCGGGTAGCCAGATCAGTACCCGCGCCAATGGGGAAAATCCTTCAAAGAGGTCGCGCCAATTGGCGCTCTGTCCCAGAGTCGCACTCGCGCCAACCATTTTAAGGAGTGTTTTTTAAAAATAAATGGCGGAAGCTTTGTCCTAACTGATCCAGGAACTGATATCTATCTTGAGTTGGGAGGTTTGGCTACGGATTTCCATAGAGAGGAAGTAGTTTGCCACCTCTCATGGAAGCTTCCTTGATGATAGGGCCAATCCCATGATTATAGGGATCCCAACTCCCCTTCCTCCATCTATAAAAGCTTGCTCATCTCCTTTGCAAGCTAATCTCCAAGTATCCAAGTTCCCAAGAGCCTTATCCTGTAAGAGCCTTGATTCATTCCCTTGAGGCCAAATCCAAGCAAGGAGATCATTGTCAAGTATTCGAAGAGAGAGGCTTGTCCCATCCCTGACAGGCTTTATCGAGACATGTTCTGCTGACGACCTGTCGAAGGAGAATTCAGCGTCGGAACTATGGTTGTATTCTTCTTTGATTGATTAATAATAAGCGACTATTGGTTATGGTTCCACTCTTGTTGTTAATTATGACGATAAGTTATGTCTTTTCCGACTGACATATAGTTGCATATACTAGATTTTACGCTTGTGTTTGTTTTGTTTCTCGCATGTGCAAGTGTCTGATCATGGAGATCGTGAGGATTATGATCTGCCAGAGCTAAGGAACGAGAGCGCTAATTTCTCTACGAGCGACAGTGTTGGATTCCATGTAAGCCTTCATCGCAAGTCGGTTTATTTGCAATTAGGAACTTGCACTGTAGCGTGTTCGATTGTTGCTAGACCCGATCTGGGCTAGTAGGGATCGCCTCTGTCCGCAGAGGGGATTAACCTCTTCAACAATTTGGTGACTCCACTGGGGAGATCAGCTTGTTGTTTGCTTTGTAAACTATAGACGGAGCCTGAAGTACAACCAGATAGCCCTCGAAACGCTTTTGCTCTGCATTAGCGAAGTAGATCAACGCTGCTTCAGTCAATCTCCGGTTTAGTTTATAAACTGAACAACTTGGAGTGTTGTCTTGTCTTTTCAGTCAATTCTTGGCCTTGCTTGCTTGGTCAGCTCTTTGGGCTGGTTTTTCCTATTTGTTTGGCTTTTGTTTAGCCTTGTCATCACTGGTCTGTGTCTGGGTTTGTTCTTTTTTATTTTGGCATAGAAAACTTGACTGGCGCGTTTTTTAGCGTGACAGTCGCGCCAATTGGCGCTAGTTGTCAATATATTACCCACGCCAATTCTGATATGGCGCTAGTTTCAACCTGACAGTCGCGCCAGTGCTGGGGACTGCTAGGGTTTGCTTGTTTTTGAGCTTTCCTTGATTGATCTGTGATTTTGATCTTGTTTTCTCGACTGTTTGAGTGTCCCGGAGCCTTGTTTGACTATCTGTGACCTCTTTCCTTTGGTTGTTTGCCCATTTCCATCGATTTTACATTCTAGCCCTAGGACATCTAGGTTCTTTGGTGTGTCGAGCCTCCCTTGGGAGTTTTTGGTTTTTGTCGGTTCAGTCAACTTCGTGATTGCTTCCTTGCATTCGTTTGACAGTTGTTTATCATTTTATTACGCTATTTGAGTGATTGACTCCTCTTTCATTCGAATTCCGCTTTATCTCGGTTTGGGCCTAGATTACACGGCTCATTCGTGTCTTTGGGATTTTATTGGTTTTGAGGGAATTTTGGTCGATTTGAGGTCTGATTGTGCTTGCTATTGAGTGAAACTTGCTTGTTTTTACTCTCCTATCATCATTTCTCAAATTTCTCTTTTCATTAGTTTTCATTCTGTTTAGTGCATTTTGCTCATAAACATTGAAAATAAAAAGAATCTCTTTTTCTTTGAATTAGTTAATGTGAATTAGATCTTTTTGGTGTTATTAGTGATTAGTGACTTTGAACGAAAAGCTTTTAGTGTCCATTAGCTGCATTAGAGATATCATTGGTTGTTTTCTGATCATTTTATTATTGTGTGAAAAGCTCTTAACTCTCTTGTAATTAGCTTTCATCGAATAAAATGTTATGCTGTGGCATGTAGTTTTGCATTTAGGAGATTTTGAGATATTACATTCGCTAGGGCTTGAAAACTGAAACGTAATTGAAGATAAACCTTAAAATTTAAACAATTTACACTAAGGCAACATTGAAATCTAACGAAACACATTTAGAGGTCTAGGCTAGAGACGTGTTCCGACATCTTAAAACCTAGTAGCTGTCGTTCACCTGTTGGCTTTAGATAGCGCTAGTACGGACTTGTGCTCCCCGTACCGTCGAGTATATAAAGGGAGACCCCACTAGGTTTCAATCCTTTATCCATAGGAAGCCGAGTCTGCCGCCCTATACCTGTGATACACCGGACACAGCATTCGGGGAGATTGCTTGCACGTACAGAAAATCCTTGGTTGATTTCTCTTTCATTTTGAAACCAAGGTGTATATTGCAGTTCATGGTTATTTGGTACACCCTTTGCCTAGTATTCCTGAGTAGTCATTTGATCTTTTCTGACTCTTTAAATTTGAAAGGATCACTAAGCGCTTGTCCTTTCATGCTTGCTTTAAAAATGAAAGAGATAGAGTCACCTTTGATCTGTTTCTCGACTCTTAAAACATGAAACAGTGAAGTTTCCTATTTTTCAATGTGGTAAAAATTAATCACCCACGATCACATGCCCTGTTAGATTTTTCTTGTTGGACATTTGATTGTGTGTCTTGAATCTTTTTCAGCCCGTGTGTGTGTTTGATCTTTTTCTCTTGTCGTTACTACCACAGTGGCGGAACCCTCGGTTTTGTCTACTGGTAGTCCATATACGGACGATTCATCAGAGGCTTCTCAACCCTCTGTTGAACCTCATCAGCTCATTGTTTCCGAGTTTCCTGATGGGGGACCGGTTCTTGCTGAGCAACCCTTTGGGGGACCAGTTGAGTTCAATTGGCCCTTTTCCGACCCTTGGTCTGAATTAAGAGTAGGGGAAGATTTCCTTTCTCTTACATCGGGTTCGCCTTTTATATCTGCTGTTTTTGCTCCTAGTCCTTGCCGTCTATTACAAGATCTAGTGGCAGGCTCAAACATGAGTGAATCCAGCGAGGAAATTCCCACGTCCGGTGAAGATTACCAGTTATTTCCTTGTAGATTATTTCCAAAAGACAACCTTGATCCATCTGTTATGTCTTCGCCTATTCCCTCACTACCAGTCGGGTATAGATCCTTAGGTCAAATTATTGCCGCTGCTGCCTCTATGGGGGCATCAGCTTCTTCTACGAAGCCTATTGTTCCTTCCTTGGGGATGTCTCCTCAGACTCCCGTCACTTCTGTACCCGTTAGGCCCACTGTCTGTGTGGCTGCATTCGAACCCGCTGTAACCACTCAGTCCGTAAGGGCTACATCCCTTCCTGAAGACGTCTATGTATCGTCAGCTATACCGGAGAACATTTCTCCGGAGGAGTATCGGTTTTCCTTACAACAACCGAACCCCGAGGTCGGAAAATCCTCTCAAGACCCCAACCGCTCGTACTTTTCACATTATGCTTAGGATGGTACTCTCGTGTACGCTTTTCCAAATCAGTACGATGAGCACGTGAATATGTTGCGTTTACCCGCTCCAGAGGCTTCCCTTCATGCTCAAGGTTTACCATATAACCAGGCTGGACAGGTATATAACCCGCAAGGGCAACCTTTTCAAGGCCAACCTTTGGGCCAGCCTGGCTATCCTTATGCCCCACAGGGACAGCCCTTACCAGGTTACCCTACGGGCCAGCAAGGGCCACCATACGGTCCGCAAGGACAGTATTACAACCCTTCCGGTCAACCTATATAGCCTCTACCGGGGTACCAGCTGGGATCGATCTATGGTCTTGGGGGAAAAGTAAAACCTTCCCAACCTATGCAACCGCAGTATCCTGTTGCTCCTCATGTTGCACATCAGCCAGGACCATCTTATGGTCCTGTTCCAGGTCAAACTGGTTACCACCACCACCTGGCTCCATTCCTCCACCAGGCCAACCGACTCATCCGGTACAACCTGGGGCTTCACAACAGCCAGGTCAACCTGTGCAACCGACACAACCTGTTTATCTGGGTCAACCTGTTCAACCAGGGTAGCCCGCTCAACTAGGTTAGCCTGTCCAACTAGGCCAGCTTTCCCATTCTATCAACCCTACCCAGCATCCGATTTATTCAATGCCGCAACCAAATCAACTGCTGCGCCCTAATTATATGGCTCTGCAGGGTTCCACCTATCAGCAGCCCACTCAACCTCAGGGCGGTTACTATTCTCATGGTCAATACCGACCGAATTATAGCCAGCGCCAAGGTTCTAACTATTACTCTCAACAACCCGGCTACACCTATACTCAGCAGCCAAATCCAAATGCTGCTTACACAGGGCCGACATATAATCAGGGTCCATACTCTGGTTATCAAGCCCCACACGCTGGTTACCAGTAACCAAATCAGACTGGTTATACGACCTATACCCCCTACAGTCAGAATCCTATGGGAAAGAACCCCTGGGGGCAAGGATATTCTCAACCAGCGTGGAGTATAGGTACTGGTCCTTATCAAGGGTCAGGAATGCCGTCCAATCCGCCATTGCCGTTCTTGGCTACCTTGGAATTACCGGATGTTTCGAAATTAACCAATGATCCGATTTTGCATAATCCTTATTGGCCTTCGGTTCCTACCAAGATACTCGGTGATTGCCCCAAGTTTGAGGGTAAAGCTGGGGAGGACCCCCAAGCTCACGTGATGACTTACCATCTTTGGTGTTCATCCAAATCTTGGGTCGATGATTCGATTCGTCTACGCCTCTTCCAGCGTACTTTGACTGGTGCTGCCGCTAAGTGGTATATTGAATTATCCTGTGGCATCTTTCAAGATTTCAATTCGTTAGCCATGGCTTTTCTGACTCACTTTCAGTTACCGGTTCGCTACGAAGCCGGGACACACCTCCTAACTTCTTTGAAGCAGGACAAAGCCACCCACATTTCTGATCACATTCATGAGTGACGACGACGTCATAGGCTGATCAAGTTTCATATACCTGATCAGATACTAACTCATTGGTTCACCACCTCCTTCGTTAACAAAATCGCTCAAGATATTACTATGGGAGCGTGTGTGACTGAAGAACAAGCCATAACACGTGCCCAATATCTGGATCTGGTATACTCTCAGTCCGACATGCTTTATGATATCTTGCCTGATGCTCCACGGTCTGGAACCTCTAAAGCTCCACCTACCCCGGCGATGGATGGTGTTATTGGTTCCGTGTCTCAGAATTCGAAGAAATCTTCGAATGGGAAGCAGAAGTCCAACTCATCCAATAATTCTGCTCCTCCTGCCCCTATCGACTCTGGAAAAACTGCGGAGGTTAATGCCGTTCAGGCTAATCCTACGGAGAAAGCCTCCAAAGGGAAAAAGAAGGGCAAAGGTAAATCCAAATCCGACGCCCCAAAGCAAGAGTCCAAACCTCGTACCGAGGACGGTTTCCAACGTAAACCGAAGTACCCCTGCCTCATTTGTGAAGGAGATCATTATACCAAGGATTTTCCACGACGATCTGAGGTTAGTCAACTTCTCAAAGGCTCCAAAGTGACTCCGGAAGTTCTTAAAGAACCGTTCCCGTCTCAGCAGACCCAGATGGTTGAACAACCTTCACCATCTGCACCATTTGGGTCCCAGGTCTTTATGATGAACGATACTGCACCTATCTCTATTGCTACGCGTTCGAAGGATTACAAAAAATCGCATCAGGCACCGGGGAAGGCAGTTGCGGATGGTCCACCTCCCCCACCTGTCTCCGGTTCGTTGGAAATTGAGAAGCCTACTGCTGAACCTGTTGTGAGGCCACCTTCTAAAGGTGTTCTACAAAAGTCTTCCTACAATCTAAATGCCCGTGCCACTCAGCACTAGAGTATTGTTGAGGATTTGGCACAGGCACCTTCTGCTATGTCTTCATTGGAAGTTCTTCAAAGTTTTCCTTCGCAACGGAAAGCTCTTTTATCTGCAATCGGTGGAATCGATCCCGCCGATTCAAATCTTCTCACCTTCGACTTAAAAAATTTCACCCCCCGACTTCCACATCAAATCGCTCTTGTTATTCAAGTCGGGATCAATGGTCTTAACATCCATAGGGCCGTTGTGGATGAAGGTGCTTCTACCTGTGTCATGTCGTCCGCTTGCTGGAAGGCCATTGGCTCTCCAGCCCTTTCATCATCTCCCAATTCCTTGGAGGCATTCGATGGTCAGGAATCCAAACCCCTGGGTGTTCTCGAGAGTCTAGTGATTACCTTACAGGGGAAGACTGTCAATGTAGAAGTAGAAGTAGTTGACGCCAAGCTTAACTACAATATACTTCTCGGCCGTAGCTGGACTCATGCCATGCTATGTGTGCCATCCACCCTCTTTCGACTTCTTAAGTTCCCTCACGAGGGCAAAATAGTTACGGTGGATCAGTTGTCTTTCTTCACCTCCACCTCTGAGAACAACTTTCCATACGTGGATCAGATCCCAAATCCCCCTGACAGTGTGGGACCCGGTCTCTTCAAAGACCCTGTCCTCATGGGTATTTTTTCCACACCGCCACCGCACACCGCTCAAGTCAATATGATCTCTAGGTCTGACGACCCATGGCTTATCCCTACGCCTGAGCAGGTGTTTGAGTTTGGAGAATCAATGCCCTTAACTCCAGTAGAGATTAGCTACTGTAAAATTGGTGCCGCATCTGATCCTCCACCGCCTCAGCATGCTCCTTCGAGCATGGCTTTAGACATATATTCTTAGTCCCCCTGGCTTGGCGAGGCCGACTCGCCAGATCCTCTTAAAGAGATTTTTCCTTCCGATGAAGCCATTATTGAAACAATGTCTCTTGAGGACCTGCCTTGGAGCGATGGACATCATCGTTCCTCCTTCATGCCTAGCTTAGGGGCAATGTCAGATTGTCTAGAGCGTTTTGCATCTCAGGTTCCCACTCCACCTCTCTAGACGCCCATATTGACACATGAGGTGCTTTCAGAGGGAATCCTGAGCAACATCACTCAAACCATTCCGATCGACATCTCCATTAAACCGGGGATCGTTGAGAACATACATGTGGGAGTGACTTGTTCTCCTGATGAGATACGAGTCTATACTAATCTTTTTCGAGAATTCAGAGACAAGTTCGCTTGGTCCTATGAGGAAATGCCCGGGATTGATCCCAGCATAGTAGTACACGAGATTCCTACATATTCTAGTGCGAAACCCATGCACCAACGCCTATGCCCGGTGCATCCTCACAAAGCCGCTGCCATTAAAGCAGAAGTTGAAAAACTTCTGAACGCGGGCTTTATTTACCCGATTCCCCTCACAGAATGGGTCTCCAATATTGTCCCTGTAGATAAGAAACAAGGTACTATCAGAGTTTGTGTTGATCATCGAGATATTAATCGGGCCTGTCTTAAGGACAACTATCCTACTCCCTTCATAGATCAAATCATTGACGAATGTGCTGGGAGGGAGATCTATTCCATGATGGACGGCTTTTCCGGGTACAATCAGATAAACATTCTACCTGCTGATCAACACAAGACTGCATTCATCTGTCCGTGGGGTACTTTTTCTTATAAGAAGCTCCCGTTTGGCTTGAAGAACACTGGAGCTACTTTTCAGCGCGCTATGTCTTATGCGTTCCATGACATACGTCATATCATTCAACCTTATCTGGACGATTTTCCATCTCACTCAGCTCGGCGAGAGGACCACCCAGAACACCTCCACCAGATTTTCCTTCACTGTCGACGCTATAACATTAGGCTTAATCCTCATAAATGCGTCTTTTGCGTGGATTCTGGCCGTCTTTTGGGATTCATAGTCTCCAAAGATGGAATTCGCCTTGACCCTTTAAAGGTTGAGGCTATCATCAATCTCCCATCACCCTCCTCGTTATATCAATTGCAAAGTCTGTAGGGAAAAGCTAATTTCCTACGGTGCTTTATACCGAACTACGCGGAAGTGGCCAAAGGATTCATGCGTCTTCTAAAGCAGAATGTTCCCTTCCATTGGGACAACATTGCTCAAGAATCCTTTGAGAAGCTTAAGACATTACTTGTTAATGCTCCGTTGCTTCGGCCCCCCAACTATCATCGTGATTTCACTTTATACTTGGCTGCCGCGTTTAGCACCATAGCTATGGTTCTGGTGCAGGATGACAACGATGGCAACGAACATGTTGTTTACTATCTATCACGAAACCTTCTCGACACAGAAACGTGTTACGCTCACGTCGAGAAGCTAGCTTTAGCAGCTATACAAGCTGTGCAACGTTTCCGCCACTATATCCTGCTACGTACCGTAACCGTGGTTTCAGATTGCAACCCCATGACATATATTCTCTCTCGAAAATTACTAGGGGGAAAATACTCCAAATGGATCGTTATCCTGCAGGAGTTTGACCTAGAGTTTACTACTGCTAAGTCGACCAAATCACTGGTTTTCGCGGATCTCATTTGCTCCCTCCCTATAGACTCCACTCCCTCTCATTCTGAAGAACATATTCTAGACGAATCCCTCTTCCTTATCAGCACCCATGACCCGTGGTATGGCGATATTATTGTGTATCTTCAGATGTCAAATTTCCAGTCTGAGTTGAACAAGGATGCCCGATGTCGAATTAGGCATCAGTCCCAACCCTATCGCATTGTAGGGGATACACTATACCGGGTTGGAGTAGATTCGGTACTCCGTCGGTGTTTGACACTGGAAGAGGCTGAAAAAGTCTTGAATGAATGTCACAGTGGTGCCTGTGGTGGTCACATGTCTGGATATGCCACCGCCCAGAAGATTCTGCATGCGGGTTTCTTCTGGCCGTCAATCTTCAAAGACTGTATTGTCACAGTCCGCAAATGCCACACGTGCCAGGTTTTTCAGCGCAAGATGCGCGTGCCGCCTCTCCCTATGCATCCTGTTATTACCGTCGGCCCTTTTGCGAAATGGGGTGTAGATTTTATGACGTGTAACCCTCATTCGGCCGGGGGGCATGCATATATAATTGTCGCCGTAGACTACTTTACGAAGTGGGCCGAAGCGATGCCTACACTAGCTGCCGACGGTAAGACAACGACTCAATTTATCTTCAACCACATTATTACATGTTTCGGGGTCCCTCAGGCCATTGTAACCGATCATGGTACTCACTTTTGAGATTATATGATGGCCGAGCTGACATCAAGATTGGGCTTACAACACGATAGCTCAACGCCATATTACCCCCAGGCAAATGGCCAGGTTGAGGTAGTGAACAAGGTTTTAGTCACAATGCTTCAACGAACAGTTGGAATTCATAAGTCCAATTGGCACCTCTAATTGTTCTCAGCTCTATGGGCCTACTGGACGTCAGCAAAGAGTGCAACCGGGTTCACACCATTCCAACTGGTGTATGGTCTGGAAGCAACTCTTCCGATTGAGTGTGAAATTCCTTCGTTGAAATTAGTTGTGGAACTTTTACCGGACACTTCTCCTAAAGAAGAGCGTCTCTTATACTTGGAACGGTTGGATGAAAACCGCCGCTTGGCTGCTTTAGTCATTGAGGCACAAAAGAAGCGAGTCAAAGCCCACTTTGATCAATCAGTTTCTCCACGTTCCTTTTTCAAAGGAGACCTTGTCCTCCTATATGACCAAGCGCACGATAAACTTGGAGCAGGAAAGTTCCAAACCATGTGGCATGGGCCCTACATAGTAAAACGAGTATTGAAAAATGGGGCTTATGAGCTCATTGATTATGAAGGAGTTCCATTGGCGCAGGCCAGAAATGGGCTGTACCTCAAAAAATACTACGCTTGAAGTGATTTTTGGTGTGGTGTGTGTACATAGGTGTGTATTTTCATTTGTGTGCATGTGTGGTGTGGTGTGCGATGTAAACATCTTTCTACTGATTAGGTCTTCTTAATTGTGCAGATGTCTATCAATCCGTTTGTTGGTTTCGCGGATGGTGCCTCCCGCAGTACCAGGTATTTGTCTTCGGCAGCCTGGGTAATCTACGATCCTGCTGGTGAGTTGGTCAACCTGCAAGGTGTGTGTCTAGGACATGCTACAAATAACATCGCGGAATATAGTGCTATGTTAGAATTATTAACTGAGGCTGTAAACCTTGGTATCCGTGAATTACTTGTGTATCTAGACTCACAACTTGCAGTATCACAACTTAATGGTCACTATTCAGTAAGAAATCGATCCATTTTACGTCTGTATCTGCGTATTCGTTTACTGGAGAGAAATTTTGATTATATCACATATCAACACATACCCAGGCATATGAATACATTGACAGATGCAGTAGCTAATATGGTTTTAGATAGACATTTGTGTAATTTATAAACAAAACATCATCACATGTGAAGAGATCCATCTAGAAATAGGTATGTATGTATATATATATCGAAATGTTTACATAGTGTGCATTACATAAATAAAAAAATGTACATGTTCTTCTTAATCCATCCGGAGACAACATGTATCTCAAAAAATATGCATGAAATAAGCCCTAGGTGTCTAATCTGCGTGGTGCTCATGATAACAAGTCACCGCACGCACTAAGCATCTCAGAAGACGGTGGAGGTGACTAGGCACTCCCACCGTATGTCTCTGGTATGCTAGTGGAACATCTGCCAGCCGGGCATAGTCTGGAATCCCCCGGGCAATTCCCTCGAGGTTCTGGATCAACTCTCCTCCTTCGGCACCCTCTACCTGAGGGTCAGCTGTGGGATGAGTTCTCCGTGAAATAGGAGACATACCGGTAGGTATCTCTGGGTCGACATCTACATACACATAAAACTGTTGTTAGGACGGGCATATATTAAGAAAAATCATAAAACATTAAAAAATCAAAAAGAAGATCATACCCAACTCCTCGTCCCAGTCATCTCCCTCCGGGAGTGGAAGGTCTGGGTCTCCAGTGAAATCAGTCCCTGCATATGGCCAATCCTCGACCACAATCAACTGATGCCGTAACCATCCAAAAAACTCCGGCCTCCAGGACATCTGTTGGCCTCCTCCTGATCTGGGCATCAGTGCTGCCCAGCGAGCCATCCTCGGCTCTCATGGTACTGGCTCAGCTACTATGGCCCCTTGGCCCTGAAAGATAGGTAGTCGTTCCAGGATGAATGATACCAAGATGGAACCGTAGCCGAACTGTTCCAGTTTGGCCTGCTTACACTTTGTGAGCTGTCTTTTCATATTTGTTGTCACTGTAGTAGCCCAATCAAATAGTGTCGGATTCATACACTCAACAACTAGGAGGAGTTGGGCCTTGGTCGCCTCATGCGGGGCTTGCGATCCTGCAGCCCGCGTAATGGTGTGTAGCACTACTCTGAGTGCTAGATCCTCGACAGTGTGAATGTCTACCTTTCCGCTTCCTGATCCGGTTCATGCCCTTGGGCACACCCTCTCCATTAACTGCTCCATTTTTTCACCAGATGGTCTGCTCCCTGTCAATATGGGCACTGGACCTCTGCGTGATGGTCCAGCTATGAAGTATACGTCAGAAACCTCCAGTTCTAATACTTGGTCTCGCAACTTGAACACTTGTTCGTTCTCATCCCATATGTTGATCAAGTATTGCAGGAGCTCCGGTTGAGCTCGTAAGCAAGGTGTCAGGAAGAAATTTTTAAGCCCACAGTTCTTGAGGGCATTCATACAGGTCTCATTCTCCATGGCCTATTCATCCTCTTCCCCATGCTCCCTCTCTTTCCATTCGATCACCATTGTACTCGGTTGCCTGCATCAACATGGTCAAAAACCCTTGTTTAGATCTCTGTCATGCTTGAAAATCCATTTGAATCACTCACAAATCGAAAATTTGAAATGGAAAACCACGCTGCGCCATTGGCGGGGTTGTTTTCTTAACAGTTGCGCCAATTGGCGCGGGCCCTTTGTATACAAAAAGCCATTGGTGCGGGTCCGTGCCCGATACTCGCACCAATGGGCGGAGCCCTAAAATTACAAAAATCGTCCACAGAAATCTAATGAGCAATGGAAAACTATAAAAAATGGATTAAAATGGATTACAGGGAAGTGCCTCTTACCTGGAATGAATGGGAATCTGAATGGTAGCCCGGATTAGTCACAATCGCCGTCAAAAGTTCGCACACCAAATGGATCACTGTTGCTCTCCAATGAGGTAAATAGTAAAAGTAATTTTGTTTTTACCATCTGAGACTTATTTATAACTTTTGAAATCTATTTAGGTTTTAAAAGTCAATTTTTATTAATATTTTGATATATTTTTTCGAAAATGGATTTTACACTTGCCTCTGTGTGCAGCAACAGGGTTTTACGCAACTTAAACGGTGAAACGAGTTGTATTTTATACTTTTTCGGACTCGGTAAAAACACGAACAAGTCATTTTGGAGTCATCTTTCAGCTCTTTTCTGACTCTCTAAACATGAAAAGATTACCGAGGCCCTTGTCATTTCGATCTCATTAAAGTGGCTGCGAAACGACATCTACCCAGTATACATTTACCCCTTTTTCGGGCTGGGATAGATTATTTACGAAAAAGGAATACCCTAGCCTATCGCGACTAGGAGGCTTTCTCAGATATTGTTTTCTACCTTTTCGGATATGAGGAACTATTTACGAAAAGGGACCTCTGGAGTTTACTTTTCCGCTGTCTTTTCAAACTCTCTAAACATGAAAAGACGTCAAGTTCTTCCTTTGTCAGACTCGTTAAACCCTGATGACATCGGGTTCAGTCGTAATGACGGTATCCGAGTTCCTCCTTCCTAGGGCTCGTAAAATGTACTAGGATGGGCTTATATCACAAGCATATGCTATCCCCTTCAAGCTTGTTATCAAAAATAATTGGGGTACTCGCCATAAATGGTGGGGAAAAAATGGAACCAACATCATTGTCGTGTCAGCAGTATGTCGCTCTTGAACATGGCACTTTTCTGCATTCGTGTCGGGTTGGGGACATCTCATCTCATTTTTCACTTGCCTCTATGGGTTTGGGTAATCCCTTTGACCTCTCATCTGCTCTTTGCCTCGTCGCCATGACCTCTGATTCGTTGATGTCAAATACTGCCAAACTCACTGTCGTGCCGCCATATGTTCAAGAGAAGTTGACCTCTACAAGTATCAACCTTCCTCTGATTCTCATCTGATCATGATTCACAAAGACATTATGTTCCTCTATCTCGCGTCGATGATGTGGGAAACACTATGGCCCACCTTCGATCAAGGTCACTTCCTGTTGACTTCAGCTCATTATCCAGGAAGTTGGTCTAGAGACTCCCTTCTAGTACCTTGGAGCCTGCATGCCTCAATGGCAGGTTCTTCGCATTCGACGTGAGGTTTTCATTACTGGCCTCCGACCGAGTGATTCTACGGGTGTTCTACGTTAGCTCATTTTTCACATGCCGTATATTGTACCTGTAGTACCTTGAGGGCCATTATCATTATTGGTGGTTCCTCTCGCATCTGTTAATAGCTTTCATCATTGGCTGGTAATCAGACAATGTTCTTGCATGTTCGACTTCAGCTCACTTATTCGCATGCTTGAACTTGTACTTTGTTCCGGTCGAGATGGAGCGCAAGACCATGGATTCCTGTCTGTTATAATTCAGGCTACAATTTTGTGGATTATTATCATTATTTACATGACTCACTGATTGGATGGCTGCGACCATACCTGAGTCTATTTTTTGATCCTCACTAGATGGCTGCGTCCTGCCTTGGATCCGGATAGTTACATACTCTGTTATGGATGGCTGCGCCCATACCACATATATATCATGTATTTGAGATATCAGTTGTACTTATTTACGCAGGTTTTCCGACGGTGGTGTTCTCAGTTGGACACGTTCTCGTAAAGCATTTCACCCCTCCCTCTCCCTTTTGGGCCTCATGCTTTAGGGGGCATCTGTTACATAGTAATTTGTCACTGTCCCTGCGATTCCCCATCCCGCACATTGGAGGGTTCATTCCGTGACCTGTGAGTAGAGACAAGACTTGAAAACACTTTCATGACATCCCTCTGAATATGAGCTTTCATTGCCCTGAAGACATCTCCTGCTGAAAAACCCTAAAAACACCCCTTTTTGCATTGGCGCGGGTAGCCATATCAGTACATGCGCCAATGGGGGAAATACTTCAAAGAGGTCGTGCCAATTGGCGCTTTGTCCCAGAGTCGCACTCGCGCTAGCCATTTTAAGGAGTGTTTTTTAAAAATAAATGGCGAAAGTTTCCTCCTAACTGATCCAGGAACTGATATCTATCTTGAGTTGGGAGGTTTGGCTACGGATTTACATAGAGAGGAAGTAGTTTTCCACCTCTAATGGAAGCTTCCTTGATGATAGGGCCAATCCCATGATTATAGGGATCCCAACTCCCCTTCCTCCATCTATAAAAGCTTGCTCATCTCCTTTGCAAGCTAATCTCCAAGTCTCCAAGTTCCCAAGAGCCTTATCCTGTAAGAGCCTTGATTCATTCCCTTGAGGCCAAATCCAAGCAAGGAGATTATTGTCAAGTATCCGAAGAGAGAGGCTTGTCCCATCCCTGACAGGATTTATCGAGACATGTTCTGCTGACGACCCGCCGAAGGAGAATTCAGCGTCGGAACTATGGTTGTATTCTTCTTTGATTGATTAATAATAAGCGACTATTGGTTATGGTTCCACTCTTGTTGTTAATTATGACGATGAGTTATGTCTTTTTTGATTGACATATAGTTGCATATACTGGATTTTACGCTTGCATTTTTTTTGTTTCTTGCATGTGCAGGTGTCCGATCACGGAGATCGTGATCTGCCAGAGCTAAGGAACGAGAGTGGTACTTTCTCTACGAGCGACATCGTTGGATTCCAGGTAAGCCTTCATCGCAAGTCGGTTTATTTGCAATTAGGAACCTGCACTGTAGCGTGTTCGATTGTTGCTACACCCGATCTGGGCTAGTAGGGATCGCCTCTATTCGCAGAGGGGATTAACCTCTTCAACATGGATAGAAGCCATTCCTTCCAGAACTACTACTGACTTAGTGATTATCAAATTGCTTGAACCCAAAATCCTGTCCAGATTTGGTTCTCCTAGGAAAATCATTACAGATAATGCTGCTGCTTTTAAGTCCAAGAAGATGGAGGATTTTTGCCACAGATATCACATTTATTTGGGGCATTCAACAGCTTATTACCCTTAATGTAACAATCTAGCTGAGTCCTCCAACAAGAGTCTGGTCAACATCATCAAGAAGTTGCTGAAGACAACAAGAAATCCTAGCATTACAAATTGGTGCATGCATTGTGGGCTGACAGACTGACAACTAAGAAATCAGTTGGCATGTCACCATAGCAGTTAGTCTATGGAATGGATGCAGTTTTCCCAACATCCTTAGGAGTGTCAGCCATGAAACTCATCCAAGAAGTGCAGGCTGAAGTAAATGATGTACAAAGAATAATAAGCTAGACCATTCAGTTGCAACAGTCGAGAGAAGAGGTGTACAACAAAACTTAGGTGGTGCAAGAGAATATGAAGAATATTTTTCACAAAAGAACAAAGGCATATGATTTCAATATTGGAGATGAAGTGCTGAAATGGGATTCCAAAAGAGAAGATAAAGGTAAGCATGGAAAGTTTGACAACCTGTGGAAAGGCCCATACATTATTCATTCTCTCATAGGAGATAATGCATTTTTCTTGCAAGATATGGATGGAACATAAATGTTTTGGGTCTTGTCAATGGCAGGATGCTAAAACATTATTTTTGTTGAAAAATCAGATTAAACTTTCATCATTGTAACTACCATAGTCCTACAATTTTCAAAAATTCATTGGACAAGGTTGAAGCCCGAAGTGAAGGCCATAAGCCTAGTTTGATAAGCAACTAAATAAATAAAACGAAAAGAGGAAAAATAGAGCCCCACACAAAAAATAAATATTTCTGAAAGTGTTGCAAATCAAAGTGCCACTATTATTGAAAATATGTTTTATGCAATCATAGAGTTTAGGCATGATTGTACAATTTTGAATTTTCTGCTGATAGCTTAGAAAGTGAAGATTTTCCAAACCATTTAATCTTGGCTTATCAATAGATAGGTAGAAAATGACATTGGTTCAACAACCTAATTTGAACCAATAGGAGAAATAAGGGATAGGTGATAGGTTAGAAATTCAAAATAAAAAATGAGGTCAGGGTCTACAAGTCTAAATGCACCCCAAAAGGAAGAAAAATGATTATAATTGTATATTGGGTATGTAGGTGTGCAAATGAGCTCAGTACTTGGGAGCATTTTATTTTAGTTTTCAGTTTCAAGTTACTTTTAGTTTCAAGATAAAGTGTGTTCCAGAATTCAGTTTCCAGAGAGTGTTGAGTCCAGCTTGAAGGTTTCTGCCACAGATCAGGTTGCAGGGTTGGGATTAGCCCAATGGATCAGACCACTAGTCTACGGTGTTCTTGACACCTCCTGAAGGAGCTTCCATCCCCAGTTGGAGCCATTGTTAGACCCCTTTATTTCACAGTATCACCAGGCAACTGATTATTTTTCATATTTTTTCATGATTGACAATGATATTCCATGGCTGTCATTTATTTTCAGAAAAGAAGGAATAAAGTGTTGTTGATAAGGTGTGATCGTGATAAAAATTCATTTCTTCCCTCATTCCATTTCATTGACCCTCTACGCCCCTCATTTCCTCCATATTACAAAGTTCTACACCTTATTTCTTTCAAACCCCTTCTTCAACTATTAACACCCAAATTTTGTAGCTAAAAAAGGAGCAACATTAGAATCGAAGGAAGAAAAGGCAACATAGAAGCAGCTAAGGTAGAAAAACATCAAGGGCAGAGTCTTGAACGAGATTGGGTCAAGTCGTGCATGCGTTCGGGTCAAGTTGTGAACGCTAAAGCAGGTCAAGCAGTGAATGAGTCAAAGTATTCCACAAACAACTGAGAAACAAATGAGCATAACCAAAGAAAAAGGTCGGCGAAGCACAACTAGGGAGCAGTGAGGACCTTTGATCTAAGAAATGATAAACAATGGAGATTAAAATCGCAATTGCAGATCGCAAGTTTTTCAAATGGGCGCAAGGGTAAATTTTAAAGTGTGCGAAGTGCGATTTGCGATGAGGTGGGACCTGTCTACCCGTGGCACACAAATTAATTTTACATGTTTCCCGCACTTCACAGCTTGCAGGTTTTTAACCTTTCCCCTTAAGACTTACGCCAAATCTTGTTTTTTCGCCGATGCGATGAAGTGGGACCCACTATACCTTACCACATTATTTAAACCACAAACCTTACCTTTTTTCTGCCTTTCCGCTTTAGCTTTCCCCTTTAACTTTCATCGTTATATCATTGATTTACCTTCCGCTTTCCTGTTTCCCCAACTGCGATTAAAGTGGGGCCATCCCTCCACATCACCCTTTCTCCACACCATCCATCGCATATCAGAAAAGATAACATTTTACAACGCAACTAAACCTTAAAAATTGTGATCGCCGATTTGCGATATATCACATCACACATTGTTTAACTTACCATTTGAAGCGCTCACAATATATTTGATTTAACTTGCGATGCGGTTGGCCCCACCACCATAGCTCCGCCCCCCACTTCACGACCATTTGAAATACATTGAAATACATTGACATATCATATGAAACATCATAGAATTACCTTACCACTGAAAATCATTCGTCGCTTTATAAATCCGCCAATATAGTGGGCTCCATCCTTCTTGCCACATCATCCTCCGACAATGCAAATCACATTTCACATGTTTTAGTAGTTAACCTTCGCTGTTTATAAAAAAAAGCTAAGATCTGCGATTTGCGATGTAGTTGGTCCTACTTTCCCCTGCCACATCACTTACCTTCTCTCCGCACTTCGCACTTTGCGTCTTTTATAGTTTTCTCCCCCGCGCTTATAGCTAAACCTTATGATTTGTGATTGAAAAACGGTCGGTCCCACCTTCCCACCACATCACCTCCCACTTCGCATCGCATCGCTGATTCCTTTCCTTATATCGTAAATTGAAAAACTTGCGAAATGCAATGCTGCCACGGATGCGATGTGGCTCCAAGATAAAATCGAAAGGTTTTCGGATCCGGTATATGGAGTTTTTACGCTATTTTTCTTATAAAAAGGGTCAAAACATGACAAAAAGTATTCGGGTGGCAAGATACACTAAGGGTCAAGTTGGGTAAGGTGTTTGCAAAAAAATTGTTATGTTATAATGGCATAAACAGAAAAGGCAGCAAAGAACATCAACACAGTCACTAATCAATGAAAGTAGCTACCACCGCACCAGACTTAATTACCCAATGCCGATAATTTGAAAAGCAGGGCCAGCTGTCAGAGCCATCATTCGTTGTCTCTTTGGGATCATCGCATGCCGTTTCCAAGCCAATTTTTGGATTTATGAAGAGCCACCTGAGTTTTGAATTCTTGAAGAGTTACCAAAATTAATTCTACAAGCGGTGTTTGTCAGAGATTTTCTTTGTTCGGGCCTTGTATGGCCATACCTGTTTAATTTTTAGTTTTTTTTAATAAATGAAGTTTTCCAAAGTAGATTAGGGCAACCGACTCAAGTTTTAGTTAAATAGCGCTTGAATTTTCATAATCAAGGGTTGGATATTGTTAGCACCTACATTGTCAGAACTACTATATTAGAGCACTGTAATTTTGGAGCTAGACATCAATAATCAAAGACCATTTTCAGGATTCTTGAGCTGTGTTAAAATGGTGATGTGTTATTTCTTTGTTTAAATGTTTCCATTGTTTTCTCTGACGTGCATCTGTTCATCTTATTGTAAATCATAAATCTTAGATTAATATTTTTTTTCGAAGCACCTTAATTCTATCTGCATTTACAATTTGAATGTTTTCTGCTGAAGTCTGATTAAAGAATTCTTAACTGATCTTTAGTCACTACTGAACCTTACTATCTCTTTCACTCATAATTCATACAACTCTTAAGATCCATTTAACATAGTTAGCTTGCCCTGTGATTTCTCTTGATGTTGATGTGCCATTCTAGCCTTTTGAATCCATAGCCCAATGGATTAGTCTCTGCAGCTCTATTTTTTGAACCACCCAATCAATCAAAACAAACAACCCCCATCACTATAACTATCCTAATATCAACACTTATAATTATCAAGTTAAATCATTAAAACCAGAGAGAGCCCTCTATGAGTCTAGGAAGGCTAATTCCTAGACTCCAAAGTAGTTTGATGTTGACCTCTATCGTTTGTTCTTGAAAATATTGAAAATTACAGAGTGACAACAAGTACGGATGAAGATGGTGAAGAATTTCTTCTGAGTCAGGTTTTCAAAAGCACAAATGATGGTAGTGAATAATTTCCTTCAAGTGAGGATGGTAATAAATATTTTCCAAGAAATGGTGGTCATGAATTTCCTAAATATGTTCAGAATGATCATAATGAGGATAATATTCCTCCTCATCTGATACAATAGTCAAAGATCCCCAAGTTGCTTTCATTTCTTCAATGATTTCATTCCAGATGATGTTCTTCGCCTCTGTAATGAAAACACAGTTTCCTTCAACTTAGTAATTTCTTCTTCTTTATGCAAGAGCTGCTGAAGAAGGCTCTCTTTCTCACTTTCCACTTCTACCACCTGTGCTACCATAGAATGTTCTCCTGTAGGTAACTTCAAAATTTTCTTCAACACAAAAATTTCTGGTTCTGCACTTTGTAGCAACTTCTGCACAACAAACCTGTCGTTTGGATCTACTCCAATCTTTAAAATTATTTTCTTGAGTTCTTAATTCTGTGTTGTTAAAGCACTGGAGTTTTCTTTCTCCAATTTCAGCTGCTTGATCACCTTTCCTAGCATGTTTTCAGCCTTAAGAGCCATTGCATTAGTTTTGGTCAAATCATTTACTATCAGTTGACCTGTTTTCATATGTAAATTTACTTTATCAAGAAAAGTAATATTTCTTACATCAACAGTTAAATTTACAGTATTGAAATTATTTGATGACCCTATAGTCATATCAGAGGGGCGAGAAAGATCAATCTTATACTGATATTTTTCAAGATCCATGGCAGTCAGCAATCTTGTTTGATCTGGAGTTATTTCATACTTAGCCTGTGCCTCCATTCTAGCCTTCATCCTTTGATTTCTTTCAGAAATCTGAGAAAATACTTGTTTAATCAAAGGTACTTGTTACTAAGCATCTCCATGTCTTCATGGTGAGGCTGGGACATTTTTATCATCTCCTAGTTGAAGTGAGAAACCAGGTTGAGCACCTGCTAAGTCTTCATTTAATTTTTTCCTCTTTTCAACTCTCTGCTCCTCATCTTCAGAATCTATAACTTCTTCTTTATTTCTCTTGCTTGATTTCTCAAATATGATAGTAGTTTGTATATTAAAGCCAAAAAAACCTGCAAAATCCTTATTTTTTAGCTTCTCTATGTCAGCTTTTCTTTCATGAACAAATGTTGAGTAACCGTTTTTAGTTATTCTATTTGAAATTACTTTGTGGGGGTCATAAGCCCACTTATCTCCTAACAGTAAGTGCATTCAATCTAACATCAAATTAACTTCATCAGTTGCTTGTCTCATGTTGACTATAAACAAACCCACAGACATAGGTAGCTTAAAGATATGCCCCTTTTTTATAGGTACAAAATTTATTTGGTCAACATTCAAACTCTGCCTTATGAACTCTAAGGCAAATAACCTCATGGGAACAAATAGAAAAGGCCTATATGGTTCTACCCCAACCCCATAAAGTCTAATCTATGAGTAGTCTTCATAAACATACCAATCTCCGAATTTAAAATTTGTTTCCAACTGCAGAAACTCTTGAGCTTTTGGTAGGAAACATGGGGGAAAAACCCCATTAAGAATTTTATATGGAGTAGAAATAAAATGATTTGGAAAATAAAAGAGACCCTCCTCATTCTGTTCCTCTCTCACTACATCAGTCAAAAACACTAATGATTGCCTCTTTTTATTTACATCCATGATGTTTAACCCTAAACACAAGAATTCTTCCACATTTTGATATAAAAAGAGGTAAATGATAAGAGAGGGGAACCTGAATGACCCAATGAGTGATAAACTCATGAGTTGAGTATTGACAACTTCTTGCCAATATGAAGGAATATCCAACACTACCCCTAGCTTCATCATCAATGCAAACAGTCCTAGAAATGATTTGTCAATTATGCTGTCATCTTCTTTTCCCAATATATTTGAAAAACACTTCAACACCGGCCAAACGCCTGCATCAAAAACTTCCATGGATAATTATTTGCTGTCAAGTACAAACCGCTTCCTATATGGCTTCAAAAAGAAGACAAAATGATTGAATTCTTGACCTACAAGACTATCATAATGCACAGTTAATGACTCGTCAGTGAATTGAACATAAGATTCTAACTCTAGGTAACACAGGGCTTGACGAATTAATAGGGCTGAGACTTGTAAAAAAAATTCTCCTAGACAATTCATTACAAAACACTTGCCAGGATACATAACAGACACTAGCCAGTGCACAAAATCAGGAAAAAGGTGCATCCTTGGAATAAATGTACACAATACACCTATTTTGACCATCGTAGAGAAAATTGGACATGCTTTGTCATTCAGAGAAGCTTGCTGACAGAATTGAAGGTGTTCTAAAGAGCATACAGTGTCTCGGATATCCCTCTCAGTGTCCGTGAGAGGAATATGGCTGGATGAGCCGGAAAGAGATGAATGCTTAGCCATAATTTTGCTTAGGGTGGCGAAAAATGACAAGATGGCGGACAACAATGGAAGACACAGGTGCAATCAAATTAACAAGAACCGAGAAATAAAAATAACCTTGCGAAAATAAGAACCAATTTTAAATCGGTGGCGGGGTTGATGAATTAAATGTGAGTTGATGCCCCAAAAGACCGTTAAACGGTACCATGACATGGTTGAAAGCTATCACCAACCAACAGCTTACGTCACTGCGGGAGGCCTCAAAGGTACAGAGTGCTCATTGGGGCCATTCCCCTGCAGTTAATCCTGACTGTAGATCTTGATCAGCCCCTCAGTCAACGAGGTCAACTGCGGAGGCACCCTCTCCGTTAACTTGTGTGTCGAATGTGCGCGCATGTTTCTCCTGACAAACAAATCTTCGGATCCCGCTCACATACTAGCTCGGTGATTAACTGAACGCTGGGACCCATCTTCATGAATCTTTTAGAGTACTGAACTTTAAATTTATACAAAACATAACATATTTGAGTTAAATTATGAGAAACTTGTACTTTAACATACATTTTTATATTTTTCCATTTTTTTGTATTTTTGAAAAATTAAAATAAAGGATATTGCAAATGAGCCACAACATTTGGCTCCACCTGGGGATAGTGTTTTTTGCTAGGAAACATTAAGAACTACAGATTAGTGCCTTCACTTCAGGCATGGAGTCAAATGTTGTTTAATGAAATATGAACAATGAAAAAACTAAATATGTACAATGGTGGACCATAAAATCTCAATGCTAGAAATAAACCTGCCAATGCTTAACATTGTTAGGAATGGAGGGTCTATGCCTCAACTCAATCTTATACCTTAGTTTTTGATTTATTGGTGGCTTGAAAGTACTAGCTGAAACTGCCAGTGAATCTGCCATTCTGTTTTCTTCTCTTGGAATGAATTGAATATTCAAATCTTCAATAGAATTATTTTGGGAAGTCTCAACCTATTTTTTTCAGCTCCACTTAGTTGATTCATAGGCTATTTCCCCTTATTTGATTGTTTTACTGAGTTATTTGGTTGTGGAGTCACCATTGGAGAAGAAACTAAATCTTGTTGTTGTTCTTCTTCATCCTACGTCCTTGATCTCTTTCTTGATCTTAAATCATATTTCTTATGCAAATCTGCTTGCATAAAGTCTGTAAATTGTCTACAATAATCATCCATCTCTTCTTGGTCAAAGGACACCTCAGCTTTTGTGTATTCTTCTTCACAATCTTCTTCTTCTTCATCTTCTTTCATGTACATGGTAGATATCTGATCTTCAACTTCCATTTGATGATCTTCAGTAGACTGTGAGGGTTTTGCTTCTATGTAGAGTGGTGCTTGAACTTGATCTTGATCTTTTCTCTCCCTCTGCAAGATTTGCAGGGGTTGCTTTCTAAATTGAGTATTGAAAACTACTCTGTTCTGTTGTGCAGGAATTTGGGAGTTCTTATTCTCTAACTCCATCTTCATTAACTTATTTGACAAATTCTTGATAACCTTTTTCATGTCATCAATCCTCTGATTATGTGGTTATTGTTCTTTGGCCTTGCCTTTCTCTTGAACTGACTGCTTTTCTTGTGTTTTCCTAAAAACAATCATGTTTGCTTCAATTTCCAAAGCATCAGTTTGGATTTTCTCAAGATTAGGAGATCTCCTTTATCTTAAAGTGAAACTAAAATCTGACTCAAAAGCTCCAACAAAAACTACCCTTACTCCAACAGGAGGAGGTTTCATTTATGTGGGTAAACTATTATACAATTTTTTGAATCTTTTAATAAAATCATTCATGTTTTCATTAGGATTTTTCTTGATTGCATTAAACTCTGTTAATGAATAACTATTGGGAAGGTAAATCTTCTCTATGGACAAAGACAATCCCTCTAGCCCTAGAGTGGGTCTAGCAACAAAGGGGCAAGATAAATTGTAGGTTCCTAATTAATGAATGAAAAGGACTGGGTAGATTGGCCTACCTGGAGTCCAACGTTGTCATCGTTGTAGTGGTGGCGGCCCCTTGATCTCTGTCTCAATGGGTCACAATCCTTTTGCAACAGTGCTCAAATACCTACACGAAGATCAACAAACAAGAGCAACATACAGGACAATGATTTCATTCATAATCAACTAACCAATCAAGGAAGGTTAAGCATATAGCATCAAATAAAACACATTAACACAAGATGGGAACCAAATTATAGTCATGTATATATATAAATAGAAGAAAGAGTTACAACCAGAGCCCTGACGTCGCAGACTCATCTAGCGGGGTTCAGTTGAAGCGTGTCTTTAAGGATCGTCTAGGAATTTGGACGAGGTGAGGACACAAGTCTAAGCTCTCTCAACAAAGGTCTCTTTCTGTTCTATCTCTCTAGAGAAATGTTCATTAATTATCTTTAGCCTTTTAGCTATAATATGTTCAGCTCGTGCATCAATGGGAGATAACTTTATTTATAGAGGGAGAGGAGGAGGTTGGGATCCCTACAATGGTGGAAGGGAGGCCTTATCCCTTGGGAGGTTTCCCCAAAAGGTGGAAACAAGAGGAAAAAGGAGGGAGTCCGTGGTTATTCAGTCGAACCACTCCAGCTGACTCGCCCACGAAGTTGTTAGGATAGAAAATTCGCCTCTATATTTAAAAAACATTCCATAAACAAGTTGGCCCGAGTAGCTCACTAGGATAGAGCGCCAATGGGTGCAGGGCCCAGTGTTAATCTTCCTCATCGGTGCGAGGGCATAATGGTCTACTAGAGCCAAGGCAAAAACATGTGTTTCTGATGGTCTGCTCAGGGAATTGTCAACAGAAGGAATGTTTTCCTCATGGAAAGGGATTCAATGATGGTATTTGCAAGGCATGAAACTTTTTATTAGTCACAAAAATGATCCTCTAATGTGCGGGATGGACATTGCAGGGACAGTGAAAAAATGTTGTATAACAGATGCCCCCTAAAGCATGAGGTCTGAGAGAGAGGTAGGGGTGAAATGCTTTACGAGAATGTGTTCCAACAAAACACTGCTGTCATAAGACCTGCAATTACAAAGACAATTGATATCTTTGATACATGAACATGTAGTATGGGTACAACCATCCATAATAGAGTACATATATAAACTGAGATCCAAGGTATGGATGCGGCCATTTAGCAGTAAGGATCAACAAATAGACTCAGGCATGGTCGCAGCCATCCAGTCAAAAGAGTCATGCATAAAGTCATCATAAACCATAATATCCTACAGCCTGGATCTTATCAGACAAAACCTAGGGTCTTGTGCTCCATCTCGACCCAAACAAGTACAAATTCAAGCATGCAAATATGTGAGCTAAAGTTGAACATGCAAGAAAGTCACCTGATTACCAGCCAATGATGAAAGCTGTTAATGGGCACGAGAGAAACCACCAATAATGACAATGGCTCTCAAGGTTCAATAGGTACAATCCATGGAATGTGAACAGTGATATGGTGTCGAACACCCGTAGAATCACTCGATTGAAGACCAATGATGTGGACCTGTCATCGAATGCGAAGAACTTGCCATTGAGGCATGCAAGCTCCAAGGTACTGGAAGGGAGTCTCTAGATCAACTTCCTGGATAATGAGTTGAAGTCGACAGGAAGTGACCCGGTCGAAGGAGGGCCATAATGTTTCCCACATCATCGACATGAGATAGAGGAACATGAAGATAGTGAATCAGGACCAAACAGAGGATCAAAGGAAGGTTGAAAATTGCAGAGGTAAACTTCTCTTGAACATATAAGTGATATGACTCTAGATTTGGCAATATTTAACATCAAGGGATCTGAGGTCATGATGACGTGGAAAAGAGCAGATAAGAGGCCAAAAAAGATTACCTAAACCCATGGAGGCATAAATGACAAAATGAGATGTCCCAAACCCGACATGAATGTAGATGAGTGTCATGTTCAAGAGCAACATACTACCAACACAACTAAAAAATGGTTCCATTTTCCCCCACCATTTCTGGCGAGTACCCCAATTATTTTTTAAAACAAGCTTGAAGGGGATAGCATATGCTTGCAATGTAAATTTGTCCTTTGGACAAATCCATCCTAGTACATTTTATGAGCCCTAGGAAGGAGGAACTCGGGCGCATCATAGTGATAATTTTCGATGTCATCAGGGTTTAATGAGTCTGACAAAGGAAGAACTTGACATCTTTTCATGTTTAGAGAGTTTGAAAAGAAGTAGAAAAGAAAAATCCAACATGTCCCTTTTCGTAAATAGTCCCTTAAATCTGAAAAGGTAGAAAACAATATCTGAAAGAACCTCTTAGTCGTGATAGGCCAAGGTATTCATTTTTCATAAATAATCTATCCCAACCTGAAAAAGGGGTAAACGTATACTGGGTAGATATCATTTCGCAGCCATTTAACGAGTTCAAAACGACAAGAGTCTCGACAATCTTTTCAGTTTTAGAGATTCATAAAAGATATGAAAGATGACTCCAGTAGTGACTTTTTCATGTTTTTACTGAGTCCGAAAAGTATAAAATACAACTCATTACTTCATCACTATCCCATTAAAAAACTTGTCGTTGCACAAGAGACAAACGTAAAACCCATTTCTCGAAATAAAATAATGTAATAATCGAAAAACATGTCTTAAAACCTAATTAGAGTTCTAAAAAGTTCTAAAATTCCAAAAATGGTAAAAAATAATTACTTTTCACTTTTACCTCTTGTGGAGCAATAGATACCATTTTTACATTGTAATTTTGCGGTGGCGATAGCAGGAAATCCGGCAAACCAATCTCGATCCTGTTAGCTCTAGGTAGGAGCCAACATCCTTCCCTGAATTTTAATTCCTCTTTCATTGCATGCAACCCCAAATTTGGAATTCTGTGGGGGAATTTGTAAAAAATAAGGCATGGCAGTTGGCGTGAGTATCAAGCACGGACTCGCGCCAATTTCCCAAACAGTCGCGCCAACTGCGCAAACCTTTTAAAGCTTACAATGCAAGAAAGCAAGTCTAATTTTCACAAATTCAAAGCTTTTAATTTGGCTAATGATGTTCATATGAACATGTTTGCAGGCGTGAAGTGGAAAAATGGTGATCAAATGGAAAAAACGAGAACACAATGAAGAAGACGAGCTTGCCATGGAAAATGAGAGATGCATGGAAGCTCTCAGAGACTGTGGACTGGAAAAATTCTTCATGAAATCGTGCCTCAGAGCTCAACCAGAGCTGCTGCAATAATTAATCAGTATCTGGGATGAGGATCAGGAGAAATTCATTCTTTGTGATCAGGAATTCGAGATTTATGTTTCAGACATTTATTTCATAACAAGACTTTCGTGGAGGGGGGCAATACTAGTCCTGACCGGCACTTGGCCCACCATGGAGAACATGAGCATGGTGATCGACAGGGTATGTCGAGGGGCACAGAAAGGATCAGGAAGAGGGTGTTACACTGAAAACTGTCACCTTGACATTCTGCTGACTGTATGAGCTCATTATTACTCATACTTCCTCCTTTTGCAAGTCCAATATACCAGCTCCTCATATCAAGCTTCAAAATCAGAAGAAAATCCCTAAAATCCCCTAAGAATTGGAATTGTTTCTCTATGCATTCCTGCGTCCCGCACCTAAATCTCACTTCGCATATGTTAAACTAAGTAACGCACTTTCTTGTGTAATGGGTGCGACCGTAAAACATAAAAAGGCGAGAAAGTAAAGATAAAAAGTGAGTTTTAGATGAATTCTAGAAGATTCTGGATGGGAATTTTCGGGAATGGATAGGCTTTGAGAAGGTTCATGCATCCCTCACTTGATGGAGCTAACCCCTTGATGTAAGGAGCTTATCCCTTTGAAGGAGGATTCTATCCCTTCATATTTGGAACAAGAAACCTCCTCTTTTCCACTATAAAAAGAGGCCTTGGGTAGCCTCAAAGGGAGTTCAAGCTTATGAGATTTGAAGTTAAATGCTATTGAGATTCAGACTTAGTTAACTAAGACTTTCTGTGAGGTTAAATCACTCATCTCCATTTGTCTTGGTTCAAAGAGTGCAATGCTTGTCAAAGTAGAAGAGATTCCTGCTTCGGACCCCGGGAGGACCTGCACAACATTAAGGCACAGGTTGTAAAGGTTTTCTATCTTTGAAGTTAATACAAATATACTCATTTCTCTCATTAAACTGTCTATTCATGGTTTATTTCATAAATTCCTTGATCATTATGATAAGTATGATTTGTGATAATGTCTATACAGGTGCTGCTTAATCTTTTTGCTTGTTTGTGACTGCAGATTCACGAGGAACGTTCTTTCAGTGCACGGGAAGGACTTCGACGAAATCAAGCAAGCGTTGGACATAAGGTAGGCTTCACACTTATATAGTGTTTTTATAAATCTTATATGCTTAGAGAGAGATTAGTATAATTGGCTGTTTGTTGCTAGTTACCTTTTGTACTAGAGAGATTGGTCTTGTCCGCAAGACGGATTAATCTACACAACAGAGGGAAAGTAGACATCCAGACTATCCCAAATTTTTTACTAAAGGTGGTGCTACACACCATCACACGAGCTGTGGAATCGAAAGCACCGCATGAAGGAACAAAGACACAACTACTTCTTGTTGTAGATTATTTGACACCAACCCTCTACAACTGGGCAGAGGCAGTGATAATCAACATGAAGTGTCAACTGAAAAAGTGAAAGAAGACCAAATTGAAGAATTTTGGCTATGGGTCCATTCTGGTATTGTTCTTCCTGGAACGACTACCAATCTCAACGACAGGAAGTGATAGTTTCGACACCACCAGCACAGGAGCCACGGATGACTTGTTGGGCAGCTTTGATGGCAAGGTCAGGGGGCGGTCAACAGATGTCCTGGAGACCAGAGTTCTTTGATTGGCTCCACCGATAGCTGATTGTCGTGGAGGACTGGCCCTACTCTGGCACATATTTCACTGGTGATCCAAAACTCCCACTCTCAAAAGGAGAGGACTGGGATGAAGCACTTGGTAAGACTCATTTTTTATTTTCACGAGTATTATGATTTTTTTTGTTATGTATGTTCTGACATTGGATCCATGCATTATGTAGATGTTGGCCTAGGAAGACCTATAGGTATGTCTACAATAGCGAGGAAGATCCCTCGTGACTTTGATATTTCCCATCATGGTGAGGGGGGTGAGGAGGAGGAAACAAAATCGTAGAGGAATCTCTCAGTTCTTGACACTACGTGTTATCGATGATGTTCCTCGTGTACTAGAGACACACTATAGGGGTGTCAAATTGATTTCACTGCTTGCTGACACAGCTTGTATGGGTAGTGACATGCTATCATGAGCATCATGCCAATTAGACACCTAGGATTTATTTTTGCATATTTTTGAGAGACATGATGTCTCAAGATGTAACAGAAACACACATATTTTTTTGAACTTATGATGCACACTGATGCAAACATTCGATATCTATATATATATATATATATATATATATATATATATATATATATATATATATATATATATATATATATATATATATATATTATCCTGTATGGATTTTTTCAAGTGATGATGACGCAAATGTCTATCTAACACCATGTTATCCACTGTATCAATTAATACATTCATCCGCTTAGGAATATGTTGAAATGTGATAAAATCAAAATGTCTTTCCAGCGAACGGACATGTAAATACAACCTTAAAATTTGAGGATTTCTAATTGAATAATGTCCATTAAGTTGAAGAACGACAAGTTGTGAGTCTAGATTTACAACTAATGCACATATGCCGAGGGTAATCACCTCAATAAATAGTTCAATGACATCACTATACTCAGTGACATTGTTTGTTGTTTTTCCTAGATAGATACCTTGTAGATCTATCAACTCACCAGCAAGATCATAAATCACCCAGGCTGCCGAAGACAAGTTCCGAGTACTACGGGAAGCACCATCCACGAAACTGACATAAGGGGTAATAGACATCTAAAAAATAAGTAGGGAAATGCTCGCAAAGCACACCAAGCCAAAAATGTAAAAAAATGAAAAGAACACCGATGTGAAAAAAACATGCACGAATGACTCATGCATAATATCTTTTAAGATACAACCCATTTCTTAGCTGATCTAGAGGATGACCTTCGTAATCAATGAGCTTATAGGCCCCATTCCGAAAAACACGTTTAACAATGTAGGGCCCATGCCACATGGGTTGAAATTTTCTTGCCCCCAGCTTATCATGAGCTTGGTCGTACAAGAGGACGAGGTCTACTTCTACAAAGGAGCGAGGGGAAACCGACTAGTCAAAATGAGCTTTGACCCGCTTCTTCTATGCCTCGATGACCAAATCAGAAAAGCGACGAGTTTCATCGATCCTTTCTAAGCAGAGAATATTCTCCTCTTCTAGTGAAGTTTTTGGCAGTAATTCAACAGCCAACTTCAGTGAAGGTATTTCACACACAATTGGAAGGGTAGCTTCCAGACCGTAAACAAGCTGAAATGGAGTGAATCCGGTCACATCCTTAACTGAGGTTCGGTATGCCGAAAGAGCCGAAAATAACATGAGATTCCAGTTGGATTTGTGCATCCCAATTGTACATTTAAGCATGGTGACAAGAACTTTATTCACAGCTTCAACCTGGCCATTGGCCTAAGGATAGTACGACGTTGAGCTATCGTGACGCAAACATAATGCTAAAAATGGGAACCATGATCGTTAATGATGGCTTGAGGGACACCAAACCTAGAAATGATGTGATTGAATATGAATTGAGTTGCTGTCTTACCGTTAGCCATAAGTGTAGGCATTGCTTCAACCCATTTGGTGAAGTAGTCAATGACTACGATGATAAAACATGCCCCTCGGCTGAGTGAGGGTTACACGTCATAAAATCGATGCCCCACTTCACAAAGGGACCAACAGTAATTACAGGGTGGATATGTGAAGGTAGCGCGTGCATCTTGCGCTGATAGATTTGGAAATCATGACATTTACAGACAACAAAAATGAAGTCCTTGAAGATGGAGGGCTAGAAATACCCATCACGAAGAATCTTCTGTGAAGTGGCATAACCAAACATGTGACTGCCACAGGTGCCACTATGACAATCATTCAGGGCTTTCTCAGCCTCTTCGAGAGTCAAACACCGGTGAAGAATGGAATCTACTCTGATGCGGTAGAGTGTATCTCTGACTATACGATAAGGTTGCGATTGATGACGGATGCGTCAGCGAGCATCCTTCGTCAACTCAAATCTAAAGGTAGAAGTTTGAAGATATATGATGATATCACCGTACCAAGGATTGAGGGTGCTAATCAGAAAAATAAAATCATCTGGAAGGCCTTCCTCAAAACCAGACGGAGCGAAGTTAGAGGGGAGGATGCAGATCAAATCGGTAAAGACTAATAATTTCTTCGACTTGGCAGTAGTAAATTCCAAATCGAACTCTTGGAGGATGACAATCCATTTCGAGTACTTGCCCCCCAACAATTGTCGAGAAAATATATAGGTCATAGGGCTGCAGTCAGAAATCACAGTCAAAGTACGCAACAGAATGTAATGGCAAAAACGTTGAACTAATTGAACTTCAACCAACGCTAACTTCTCGACATGTGCATAGCACGTTTCAGGATCAAGAAGGTTATGAGAGAGGTAGTAAATAACATGCTCATCACTGTCATTATCGTCTTACACCAAAACCATGGCAATCGTGCTGAAAGTGGCGGCTAAACAGAGGGAAAAATTGCGATGATAGTTCAGAGGACGCAACAGAGGAGCGTTGACAATAAACATCTTTAGAGCATCGAAATACTTCTGAGCGATATCATCCCAAAGGAATGGGACGCCCTGCTTTAGTAATCGCGTGAATTTTTTAGCCACTTCGGCATAGTTAGGTATAAAACAACGTAAAAAATTAGCCTTCCCCTGTAGACTCTGCAACTGATGTAATAAGGATGGTGAGGGGAGATTAATGATAGCCTCAACGATAAACCCCAAGATTCTACCAGAATTGACGTAGAAGATGCATTTATGCGCATTTAACCAGATGTTATAGTGTCGATAGCGAAGAAATATCTGATGAAGATGGTGAGGGTGGTCCTTATGCTTGGTTGAATGAGCTGGAAGATTATCCAGATAAGGCTGAACGATGTGCTTAATATCATGAAAAGCGTATGACATCGCTCCCTGAAATGTGGCCCCATCATTCTTCAAGCCAAAAGGGAGCTTCCTATATGCGAAAGTACCCCAAGGATAGATAAATATAGTCTTATGTTGATCGATCGGGAGAATTTTAATCTGGTTATAGCCAGGAAAATCGTCCATGAGGGAAAAGAACTCACTCCTAGCATAGTCATCAATGATTTGATCAATAAAGGGAGTAGGATAATTATCCTTAGGACAGGCCTGGTTTTTGTCACGATAATCAACACAGACCCGAATGGTACCTTGTTTCTTATCTACAGGGACAATGTTGGACACCCATTCTGTCAAGGGAATCAGATAGATAAAACCAGCTTTGAGAAGTTTTTCAACTTCACCCTTAATGGAGACAACCTTTCTAGGGTGCACAGGACGAAGGCGCTGACGAACAGGCTTCGAACCAGGGTAGGTAGGAATCTCATGCACCACTATACTAGGATTGATGCCGAGCATCTCTTCATAGGACCATGAAAAGACATCGCAGAACTCACGGAAAGGCTAGTATAAACTTGAACTTCATCCGAAGAATAGGTGACCCCAATATGGATGGTCTCGACAATTCTTGGTTTCACGGAAATGTTGATAGGCATCGTTTGCATGATATTACTCAAGTTACCCTCCGTAAAAACTTCGTGTGTCAGAATAGGCGTTTGAAGTGGAGGAGAAGGAACCTGAGATGCAAACCTCTCAAGACACGTAGACATGGCCCCAAGACTAGGCATAAATGAGGAACAATGATGACTACCATCCCACGGAAGATCCTCAAGAGACATAGTTTCCGCGATGGCTTCATCGGAGAGAAATATCTCTTTCAAGGGATCGGGTGAATCCGAATCATCGAGCCAAGGGGATTGAGAATAAGTGTCAAGAGACATGCTCAAAGGAGCATAATCAGGAGGCCGAGGCTCCGAAGCCGAAATATGTTCACAATAGTCTATCTCGATCGGACTTAATGACATTGAATCTCCGAAAGAATTGATCTTCTCAGGCGAAGGGATGATCCATGGGTCGTCAGATCGAGAGATCATATTAATATGAACATTTTTGGGTGGAGGAAGAGGAAAAATACCCATGAGGGCAGGATCTTTGAAGAGACATAGCCCTACGCTCTCATAGGGAGTAGGAATTTGATCCACATACGGAATGTTGTTCTCGGAAGTAGAAGTGAATAACGAAAACTGATCAACAGTAACAATATTTCCTTCGTGCAAGAATTTCAAAACACGAAAGAGAGTGGATGGAACACACAGCATGGCGTGAGTCTAACTGCGACCGAGGAGAATATTGTAATTGAGCTTGGCGTCAACTACTTCAACCTTGACATTGACTATCTTCCCTTCTAATGTAATCGGTAAAATATCAAGAACACCAAGAGGTTTAGATTCCCTTCCATCAAATGCTTCAAGGGAATTTGGTAATGAATTCAAAGGAAGAGAATCAATGGCCTTCCAGCAAGCAGATGACATGACGCACATAGATGCACCCTCGTCCATAACCGCCCAATGGATATTCATACCATTAATACCAAATTGTATGATGAGCACAATTTGGTACGGGAGTCATGGGACGAAATTCTCCAAGTCGAAAGCGAGAAGGCTAGAATCAATAGGATCAACCCCGTCGATCGCAGATAACAAAGCCTTCCATTGAGACAGAAAACTTTGAAGTACTTCTAATGCAGACATTACAGATGGCGCCTGAGCTAGATCCTCAACAATACTATAATGTTGAGAAACACGGGAATTGGGACTATAAGAATACTTACAAAGTACACCTTTTGATGGTGGCCGTACAATGGGCTCAGTACTGGGCCTTTCAATATGAAGAGGGCCAAAAGCAGGTGGAGGAGGAGGACCATGAACAATCTCTTTCCCTGCTACCTGACGCAATTCGGTATAATCTTTCAACCGAGTAGCAATAGACACAGATGTAGAATCATTCATCATGATAACCTGAGAGCCAAATGGGGCAGAGGGCTGAGGTTGCTCTACCATCTAGGTCTGCTGTGATGGAGAAGGTTCTTTGAGAACAACAGTAGTCCCCTAGGTGCCTTTGAGAAATCTACTCACTTCGGCCCATCGAGGACATTCCTTGGTGTAGTGCTCTTCGTCACAAATCAGACAAGGGTACTTCGGCTTACACTGTGAACCATCATCAGCACTAGGTTTAGACAAATCCTGTTTTGGGGTATCGGCTTTGGCCTTACCTTTACCCTTATTTTTCCCTATGGAAGTTTTATCTGCCGGATTGGGCTAAACAACATTGACTTCCATAGTTTTGCCAGAATTCGAGGTAGGTTGAGAAGCAATATCATTGGAAGGATTAGAATTTTTCTTCCCAGGGTTTGAAGGAGAAGACTTTCGAGAAGTCTGAGACACGAAACCGTTGACACCGTCGACTGATGGCATCGCTAGTGCTTTGGAAGTTCTAGGTCGAGGAGCATCAGGCAAGATATCATACAACATGCAAAACTGGGAGTACACAAGATCAAGGTATTGGGCACAAGAAATGGCCTGTTATTCAGTTACACATGCCCCCATAGCTATATATTTAGCGATTTGATTGACAAACGAGGTAGTGAACCAACCAGTTAGAAGTTGTTCAGGAATATCAAACTTGATCAAGTGACGATGGTGCCTCCATTCATGAATATGATTTGAGATATGAGTAGCTCGGTCCTATTTCAAGGATGTGAGGAGGTGCATCCCGGTCTCATAACGAACTGGTAACTGAAAATGTGTAAGAAACATCATGGCTAAAGAGTTGAAATATTGAAAAATTCCATGATATAATTCAATGTACCGCTTTGCAGCGGCATCAGTAAGAATCCATTGGAAAAGACGGAGTCGGATGGAATCATCAACCCAAGAGTTAGAGGAGCACCACAAGTGTTAGGTCATAACATGCACTTGGGGGTATTCTCCAGACTTGCCCTCAAACTTAGGACAATCACCAGGAATCTTGGTTGGAATGGGAGGCCAATACAGATTGTGAAGAATTGGATCATTCGTTAACTTTGACACATATGGCAGTTCCAACATAGTGAGAAATGGTAATTGAGGATTAAAAGGCATCGAAGGTCATTGATAGGGACCCATGCTAGCATTCCACCCAGTCTAGGAGAAATTTTGCCCCCATATTTTTGTCCTGGAGGATAATGACCATATGGGTTATAAGCCTGATAGTTCTGCCCATATTGGGGTTGAGGACCAGGATACTAATTCAGAGCATACCATTGAGGTCCTTGTTGAGCAACATACAGATTCTGTTGCAGAATGTAAACATTGCCTTGAGGTGGATTATACACCATCTGGGATTGATTTTTCGGGTAATAAGTGAAACCTTAGGACGTAATATATACCATCTGATATTGACCTTGAGGAGGGTAAGTAGCGCCTTGAGGTTGAGCAGGTGGACCCTGCTGAGTAGGTTGAATAGGTCGAACCGGCTGCTAGGCTGGTTGAATAGGTTGAACCAGCTGCTAATTGGGCTGAGCAGGTTGAATCGGCTGCTGAGGCTGGGCAGGCTATCCCTGCTGAGCAGGTTGGCCTGGATACTGAGGGCCACCGGGTTGCTTTTGTGGAAGGGGTTGGCCCGATGGTTGCAATGGACCAGGTTGTCCCTAATAACCAGGTTGACTTGGAGCAGGATTGTAGGACTGTCCTTGTTGCAAAATTTTTTGGCTTTGCTGAACGTAAGGCTGTTGTTGTTGCACAAAAGGTTGTCCCTGTGGTGGATACATTTTCCCCCCATGAACGTAAGACGCTCCTGGTTGATATTGATATTGAGGTTGACCGAAAGGACCATAGGGTTGTTGGACCGAAGGTTGACCCTGTAAGGGTTGTTCTTGTGGACCGTAAGGTTGTCCCTACTGTATCAAAGGTTTTCCCTACGAGGGTTGTCCTCGTATACATGAGGGTTGTCCTTGTATTATCGACCCTCGATGAGGGACGGTCCAATAAGGATTAGCCGAAGGCAGATAAACAACCTGATTAGGATCGATAGGAGGCAAATATACAGGATTACCATAGACAACATAGTGATGCAGAGGATTGATAAGAGCTTGGGGCTGTTGAGAACCCTGAGAGTTCTGTTTTTGAATAGCCAATAAATACTCCTTGAAATTAAGGCCACCAAGAATAGCAGAGGAAGTCGTAGCCACACTAGAAGAAGGTGTGGCCTCCACAGCTCGAGGTTGTGATTTACTCGGGCCAAGATTGACATGCCATGTGGGATTAAGAAAGATAGACCTACGAGTGTGAAAAGCTCCTGAATACTCATGTGTAAAAATCGATGCAGATGAAGCCACACAGACAGTAGGTTGTACCAGGACAAATGTAACAACAACCGACGAACTAGGTCTAATGAAGGAAGGATAAAAATCCTAGGAGGAGTTGATGTAATGGACTGTGCTATGGATGCAACACCAGAAAAACCGGGTTGAAGTGACACCGATTGAGGAGAAGATTGACTAGAAACACGTAGGAGGTTTTCTGGGAAAATTTGATACTCCCTGTAGAAGCAAGAATTTCTTCACTGTTGACAGGACTTGAAGAATACATGTCTGACAAAGCCGTAATATCTTCAAAAAGATGACGAGGACTAGGAGGTGACACAACTGCTAAAAATGGTGACCTCGAAGTGAGAGGAGGGAATTCTTCCTCGCTCCCTAAACCAGACCAAGCACCTTGAGGAGGCCAATTGAACCCAACCGAATCTTCAGGAGGAGATCGGGTAGCGAGAGGTTGAACACTTAGGAGAATAGGCTACACAAGCTCCACAAACCTAGTGGACTGAAGGGTTCGAAAGAAACATCAGGAAAAGAACTACCACTAGGAGGCAGTGAAGAAGACGACAAAACTGGTAGTTCCGCCACTGTCACAATATTTCAACACATGAAGGAAAACGAGATAGCCAATTCAAGGCTTCAAGATAAAATTCTAAGGAAGTAAAAAAGAAAGACAAGTAAACAAAACTTTAACGGGCATGTGATCATGGGTAATTAATTTTTACAACATTGGAACAAAACTTTGATGTTTCATGTTTTAAGAGTCAAGAAACAGACAAAATATGACTCTAATCACTTTCAATTTTAAATGAGTGTGAAAGGAAAAGTGCTCGACGATCTCTTCTCTTTTTAAGGAGTCACAAAAAGCTCGAAATGACTACTCAAATAATCTAAGTAAGAGGTTGTACCAAGTTTTCGTGAACTGCCATATACACCTTGGTGATGAAATGAAAGAGAAATTACCAAGGACTTAACATACGTGAAGGTAGTCTCCCTGAATGTTGTTTTCAATGTATCACGGTTACAGGGTGGTAGATTCAACTTCCTATGGATAAATTATTTAAACCTATGAGGGTCTCCCTTTATATATGCGACGATACGGGGAGCACAAGTCCATACTAGTGTTGTCTAAAGCCAGGTGGAAAACGACAGCTACTAGGTTTAACGATGCCAAAACACGTCACTAGCCTAGAACTCTAAAAATGTTTGCGTTAGGTTCAAATGCTTCCTTAGGTTTATTGAATTGATTTTACAGTTGATCTTGAATTAATTTTTTAAGTTTCAAGGCCCTATCGAATTTGATCTCAAATTTCCTAAATGCAAGCTACATGCAAAAGAACACCATTTTCCATTCGATGAATGCTAACTAGGAGAAGGATAGAGATCTTTCAGAAAGCAGCAAATGATGAAATCATACGAAAAAGTCCCTTAATGCATCTAATACAACCAAAATGAAAAATCGAAACTCTTTCCTAGTTCATCAAGTGCTAGTTATGTAAAAGAAATTTCATTTCCAATGCAAACGAAAGAATGCATTTTTTTATTTTTTCAATGAATGAAGCACACAATGCACTAATTACATAAAAGAAAAGTGAACACTAGCTTTAAGTATTGCGAATGTAGAGATCTCAAAATAAATGATTTGAAAGTAACACAGACATAAAAACGCACAAAAAACCAATGGTGCACTCTTTCAATCCAACAAAAAGCTTTCAAAATGACCCAAACGAGCAATGTGATCTATGCCTGAAGTAATGAGATAGAGAGTCAAACAGAAACCGAAGGGATCATTCAACAAACCACTAAACTCAAAGGATCAAGAAATACTAATACAACTGATCAGGGAATTGAACTGACCAAAATAAAAAAGACTCGAACTTCAATCAAAAGGCTTAGTGAGCAAAAGACACCTAGAAACCCTAGGGCTGTGAACTGCACCGATGAGAGAATAAGCAAACAAATGAGAAGATCAAGCCTACAGAAGCCAAAAAAACTCCAAAAAGACCAATTGAAAATCAAGAAACAAGGCATATTCAAGCACAACTGACCAAAAACTCAGCAAGAAGGTCAAACCAAACCCTACAGGATTTGGCACGACTGTGATGCAGTAATCCGCGCCAAACAGGGGTTGGCGCTACTGCAACGGAAGCAACAAGCACCAATTGGTGCAACTGTTCAAGGCAAACTCATGCCAAGCTGTATACATATGGGAGGAGGGAAGAACCAGTGAGCAGAGGTCAATATTGACACTCTGGAGCTGAATAGGAGAATTCCAGACAATCAAACAAGCCAAAAAAGACAGATAAGCAAGCAAACGACCGAAGTCGACTTGACAAGGAAAATTCCTAAAAGGCAATGAAATGAAAAACTCACACCGATCCCCAGTGGAGTTGCCAAATTTTTTGGAAGGTAAATCATCTCTGCGGACAAAGACGATCCCTCTAGCCCTAGAGTGGTTCTAGAAACAAAGGGACAAGCTAAAGTGTAGGTTCCTAATTAATGAATGAAAAGGATGGGGTAGATTGGCCTACCTGGAGTCCAACACTGTCGTTGTTGTAGTGGTGGTGGCCTCTTGATCTCTGTCTCGATGAGTCACAATCCTTCTGCAAAAATGCTCGGATACTAGCACGAAGATCAGTAAACGAGAGCAACATACAAGACAATGATTTCATTCATAATAAACTAACCAGTCAAGGAAATTTAAGCATATTGAATAAAATAAAACACATTAACACAAGATGGGAACCAGACAATAATCATGTATATATATAAATAGAATAAAGAGTTACAATTTGAGCCTTGACGTTGCAGCCTCCTCCAGCGGGGTTCAGTCGAAGCGTGTCTCGAAGGATCGTCAGGGAATTTGGATGAGGTGAGGACACAAGCCTAAGCTCTCTCGACAAAGGTCTCTTTTTGTTTTATCTCTCTAGCGAAATGTTCAGGAATTCTCTTCAGCCTTTTAGCTATAATATGTTCAGCTCGTGCATCAATGGGAGATAGCTTTATGTATAGAGGGAGAGGAGGAGGTTGGGATCCCTACAATGGTGGAAGGGAGGCCTTATCCCTTGGGAGGTTTCGCCAAAAGGTGGAAACAAGAGTCCAAAGGAGGGAGTCTGTGGTTATTCAGTCGAACCACTGCAGCTGACTCACCCACGAAGTTGTCAGGATAGAAACTTCGCCTCTATATTTAAAAAACATTCCATAAATAGGTTGGAATGGGTAGCTCATTGGGACATAGTGCCAATGGGTGCGGGGCCCAGTGTTAATCTTCCTCATTGGCACGAGGGCATAGCGGTCTACTAGCGCCAAGGCAAAAACATGTGTTTCTGATGGTCTGCTGAGGGAATTGTCAATAGAAGGAATGTTTTCCTCATGGAAATGGATGCAATGATGGTATTTGCAAGGCATGGAACTTCTTACTTGTCACAGAAATGATCCTCCAATGTGCGGGATGGGGATTGCAGGGATAGTGAAAAAATGCTGTGTAACAATAACCATGATCTATTTTTTCACCCCATATTTGGGTGAATTGTGTATATAATTCCTCCCAATTATTAATTGAGCCATTCGACAAACCTTTAAACCATTTTCTTGCCTCTCCATTCAAATACTGTACAAAAAGTCTCATCACTACATCAAGATATTCAACATTTAAATTCTCAGGAAAAGTGCGAAACAATGGCAAGTGTTGTTCTGCAGTCACTTCGTCTTCACCAGAAAAATGAGGAAGTAACTTGAGGTATTCTTGGGGCATGGCATTCATAGGTTGTGGAATATTTAACAGTGCATACCTGTTCATCAAGAAATTAGGGGCTGCCATATTTATGCCTTGATTAACCTCTCCTTGAGTAGGTGGGGTTTGTGAAATAGTTGTGAACATGGATGAATGGGGTGAAACAACTGATATGGGAAGGGGTTGATGAACAATAGTAGAAGAAATAGCAATTGTATTTGGTTGAGCTTATGTAAATGTGAATTTCACAGACTCAAAAGACTGTTCCTCTAGCCTTGGTTTTTGAAAATGGACTATTGGGGAAAAGGATTCTTGTTCCGAGAAAATGAGTTTCCGGGAAATATCCTTAGATGAAGGGTTATGTGAACTGCTGGCAGGTGCAGCCAGTGTAGCATCAGGTGTAGAATTTTTTTTTGGTTTTTGAGCTTTCCTAGAAACCAATTTTTCAGGATCTGACAAAATAAGAGCATTCTGTTGTGAGGTATCTGACCTCGTATGTGGCCTTTTATACACCAGAATTATGTAATAAAAACAGAGCCTGATATTTCCTCCTCTCTGAACAACTAGAGGAAATATGACAAAAACTGAGAGAATGAAATTCGATTCTTCATCCCCGGCAATGGCGCCAAAAATTTTTGTATCTTAAGAAACAATCCCTTGCCTCTGGTAAGGAATCAATGCTCAAGACATATATATATATATATATATGTCACGGAAATTTTATACCAAATAGTCTTTGTTTAATCACCTTCGGAAAATTATTATTAAACCCTCAAGAATCTGATGCAAAAAATGTCTCACAATGCCATTATCTATTGATATTAATTGGAGTGATAAGAAGAACATGAAGAAAGGAAGCCCAAACTAATATGACAATAAACAGAATCTATCACTTTAAAATTCAGAAGAATTTTATGAAAGAGGAATATTTAAAATGAAGGAGCGCCCATTAAGGATATTTAACTCTTATTCACATATGTAAAAAGAGACTTGTAGCTTCATTACTTCATTTTATTCATAGAAAGAAAATACAGAATGGAAACTGGGAAACATATCAATAAAAATAGATGCAAGAATCTTGATCTTCATTTATTAATCATAAAAAAATTGAGTACAAAATTTGCAGTGATCCAAAGGTCCAAAACTCGGAACCGTTTCCTTTCTTCCCTTTCTCTTTAAATACAATTTAAATCAGTTTGTAACTGCTGAAACTATTCCTAACTGCTCAAACTACTTGAAAATTCTTAAACTACCTATTACATATCATCGAAATGTCTTATTACAATTACACTCTCTTAACAAAGATGAAATAAAACTTAAATCCTATTCTATTTGCTGAATATGAATTGGTCCCAATGTTGCTGTATTCTCTTGATTTGTTGACTTGTATTTCTTTGAAGTTGAGGGATCATTAGGTAGAATAGTAATCCACGCTCTGCATTTCTTCCACACTTCAATGTTTGTGTTAGGTGAGTTAATCAGCCTATGGTACTCCATCCTAAATGCAGTGATCCTGTTGAATCTTGGTCTCTCTGTAAATAAGGTCTTCACCAACCATAATAGCTAAAAATGCCTATGAAGAAAGTTAATAATGGTTGATCCTTTCAAAATCTGAGTCTTCTCATGAGTGTTATCCACCTTGATTTTTGTTAATATCAGTAGTGGTTCATAAGAATCCCATGATAAAAGACTGCCTCCAAGGCCCCAGCATGATGGCAATCCTACCCTGGCTCTTTTTTCATACAGAATGTCAAACTTGTTTACTGCTTAATCTCTGTCAAATTCTTCTCAGTGATCTACTTGCAATCATTTTTAACAATCAATTTGTTAATCTCTACAAAATATATAATCCTATATTTAATCTCATTTTCCTCTAACTCTTGATCAATCTTTGAATCAATGAAATCAATAAATTTCTTTGCCCAAATAGCTCTGTTAATAGTCTTCAGCTTGTCTGCCATAACTTGCTCCTCAAAATCCCCGATAATGCTTTTTTCTTCTGATACAATAGTCAAAGATCCCCAAGCTACTTTCATTTCTTCAATGATTTCATTCCAGATGATGTCCTTAGCCTGTATCAGAGATATATTTCCCTTCAATTTCTCCTTCAGGCTCTTAATATCAGCATCAACTATTTGGAAATATGTCCTGTTTTTATTAATCTCCCCATCCTTGGCTTGCATTATTTTTGTTACGGTCTCCTGATCATTTTGTGCCCTTTTGAGATATTTCTCTGCCATTTTCAGTTTAGTGTTCAATTGAGATATCTGTGCTATTGGATCATCATTTCCAGATGGAAAATAATAATGCAGGAATGAGAATCAAACTGATTTTGTAATGACAACATAGTTTCCTTCAACTTAGTAATTTCTTCTTCTTTTTGCAAGAGCTGCTGAAGAAGGCTCTCTTTCTCACTTTCCACTTCTGCCACCTCTGTTGCCATAGAATGTTCTCCTGTAGGTAACATCAACTTTTTCTTCAACATAGAAATTTATGTTTCTACACTTTGTAGCAACTTCTGCACATTAGACCTGTCATTTGGATCTACTCCAATCTTTACAATTATTTTCTTGAGTTCTTCATTATGTGTTGTTAAAGCCCTGGAGTTGGCTTTCTCCAATTTCAGCTGCCTGATCACCTTTCCTAGCATGTTTTCAGCCTTAAGAGCCATTGCATTAGTTTTGGTCAAATCATTTACTATTATTTGACTTGTTTGCATATGTAAATTTACTTTATCAAGCAAACAAATCTTTCTTACATCAACAGTTAGATTTACAGTATTGAAATTATTTGATGACCCTATATTCATATTAGAGCGGTGAGAAAGAGCAATCTTAAACTGATCTTTTTCAAGATCCATGGTAGTCAGAAATCTTGTTTGATCTAGAGTTATTTGATACTCAACATGTGCCTCCATGCTAGCATTCATCCTTTGATTTATTTCAGCAATATGAGCAAATACTTTTTTAATCAAAGGTACTTGTTCCTAAGCATCTCCATGTATTCTTGGTGAGGCTAGGACATTTTGCTCATCTCCTAGTTGAAGTGAGAAACCAGGTTGAGCACCTGCTAAGTCTTCATTGAATTTTGTCCTCTTTTCAGCTCTCTGCTCCTCATCTTAAGAATCTACAATTGCTTCTTTATTTATCTTACTTGATTTCTTAGATATGATAGGATTCTGTATATTAGAGCCAATAGAACTTGAAAAATCTTTATTTTCTAGCTTTTCTATGTCAGGACTGCTTTCATGAACAAATGCCGAGTAACCATTTTCAATTCTCCTATTTTAAATTACTTTATGGGGGTCTTAAACCCACTTATCTCCTAACAGTAATTGCATTCCATCTAAAATCAAATTAACTTCATCAGCTGCTTGTCTCATGTTGACTATAAAAAAACCCACAGACATAGCTAGCTTAAACATATGCCCCTTTTTCATAGGTACAAAATGTATTTGGTCAACATTCAAACTCTACCTAATGAAATCTAAGGCAAATAACCTTATGGGCACAAATATAGGAAGCCTATATGATTCTAACCCAGCCCCATAAAGTCTAATCTCTGAGTAGTCTTCATAAACATACCAATCTCCAAATTTACAATTTGTTCCCAACTGCAGAAACTCTTGAGCCTTTGGAAGGAAACATGGGGGAGAAACCCCATTCAGAATTTTATATGCAGTAGACATAAAATAATTTTCAAAATCAAACAGACTCTTGTTGTTTTTCTTCATCATCCTGAATCCTTGATCTCTTTCTTGATCTTAAATCATATTTCTTATGCAACTTTGCTTGCATAAAGTCTGTAAATTGTCTACAATAATCATCCATCTCTTATTGGTCAAAGGACACCTAAGCTTCTGTGTATTCTTCTTCACATTCTTCTTCTTCTTCATCTTCTTTCATGTACATGGTAGATATCTTATCTTCAACTTCCCTTTGATCATCTTTAGTAGACTGTGAGGGTGTTGCTTCTATGTAGAGTGGTGCTTCAAATTGAACTTGATCTTTTCTCTCCCTCTGCAAGATTTGCAGGGGCTGCTTTATAAATTGAGGATTGAAAACTTTGTTGTGCTGGGCTTTGGGAGTTCTTATTCTCTAACTCCATCTTCACTAACTTATTTGAAAAATTCTTGATAACCTTTGTCATGTCATCAATCCTCTGATCCTGTGGTGATTCTTCTTTGGCCTTGCCTTTGTCTTGAATTGACTGATTTTCTTGTATTTTACTAGCAGCAATCACGTTTGCTTCAATTTCCAAAGCATCAGTTTGGATTTTCTCAAGAGTGGGAGATCTCCTCTCTCTTAAAGTGAAACTAAAATCTGACTCAAAATCTCCAGCAAAAACGACCCTTGCTCCAATAGGAGGAGGTTTCATTTATGTGGGTAAACTATTATACAATTTATTGAATCTTTTAATAAAATCATTCATGTTTTCATTAGGTTTTCTCTTGATTGCATTAAACTCTGTTAATGAATAACCCTGATCTCTTTTTTCACCCCGTCTTTCGGTGAATTGTCTCTAATTCATCCCAATTATTAATTGAGCCATTCGACAAACCTTTAAACCATTTTATTGCCTCTCCATTCAGAGACTTTACAAAAAGTTTCATCACTACATCAAGATGTTCAACATTTAAATTCTCAGAAAAAGTGCAAACCAATGGTAAGTGTTGTTTTGCAGTCACTTCGTCTTCACCAGTAAAACGAGGAAGTAACTTGAGATATTATTGGGGCATGGAATTCATAGGTTGTGGAAGATTTAATGGTGTATACCTATTCATCAAGAAAGCAGGGGTTTCCATATTTATGCCTTGATTAACCTCTCCTTGAGTAGATGGGGTTTGTGAACCAGTTGTGAATGTGGATGAATGGGGTGAAACAACTGATATGGGAAGGGGTTGATGAACAATAGCAGAAGAACTAGCAACTGTATTTGGTTGAGCTTCTGTAAATGTGAATGAAATAGGATCAAAAGATTGTTCCTCTAGCCTTTATTCTTGAAAATGGACTGGTGGGGAAAATGATTCTTGTTCCAAGAAAATGAGTTTCCCAAAAATATCCTTAGATGAAGGGTTATGTGAACTGCTGCCAAGTGCAGGCAGTGTAGCATCAAGTGTAGATTTTTTTTTATTTTTTATTTTTTATTTTATTTTTTATTTTTTATTTTATTTTTATTTTTATTTTTATTTTTATTTATTTATTTATTTATTTTTTTTCTGAGCTTTCCTAGAAACCAATTTTTTAGGATCTGACAGAATAGGAGCTTTCTGTTGTGAGGTATCTGACCTTGTATGTGGCCTTTCATACGCTAGAATTATGGAATAAAAACACAGCCTGATATTTCATCCTCTCTGAACAACCAGAGGAAATATGAAAAAAACCCAAGGAATGAACTTCGCTTCTTCATCCCCGGCAACGACGCCAAAAAATTTTGTATCTTAAGAAAAAATCCCTTGGCTGTGGTAAGGAATCAGTGCTCAAGACATATATATCTATATATATATATATATATATATATATATATATATATATATATGTATATATATGTATATATATATATATATATATATATGTCACATAAATTTTATATCAAATAGTCTTTTCTTAATCACCTTCAGAAATTTATTATTAAACCCTCAAGAATCTGATGCAACAAATGTTTTACAATGCCATTATCTGCTGATATTAATTGGAGTGATAAGAAGAACATGCAGAAAGGAAGCCCAAACTGATATGCTAATAAACATAATCTATCACTTTAAGCTTCAAAAGAATTTTATGAAAGAGGAATAGTTAAAATGAAGGAGCACCCATTAAGGATATTTAACTCTTATTCACATATGTAAAAAGAGACCTGCAACTTCATTACTTCATTTTATTCATAGAAAGAAAATATAGAATGGAAACTGGGAAACATATCAATAACACTAGATGCAAGAATCTTTATCTTCATTTATTAATCATCAGAAAATTGTGTACAAAATTTGTAGTGGTCCAAAGGTCCAAAACTCAGAACCTTTTCCTTTCCTCCCTTTCTCTTTAAATACAATCTAAACCAGTTTGTAACTGTTGAAACTATTCCTAACTGCTCAAACTACTTGAAACTTCTTAAACTACCTATTACATATCATCTAAATGTCTTACTACAATTACACTCTATTAACAGAGATGAAATAAAACTTAAATCCTAATCTATGTGTTGAATATGAATTAGTCCCTCTGCTACTGTATTCTCCTAATTTTTTGACTTTTCTTTCTTTGAAGTTGAGGGATCATTAGGTAGAACAATCATCCATGATTTGCATTTCTTCCACACTTCAATGTTTGTCTTAGGTGAGTTAATCAGTATGTGGTACTACAGCCTAAAGGCAGTGATCCTATTGAATGTTGGTCTCTCTGTAAATAAGGTCTTCACCAACCATAATAGCTGAAAATGCCTTTGAAGAAAGTTAATAACTGTTGCTCCTTTCAAAATCTGAGTCTTCTCATGAGTGTTATCCACCTTGATTTTTGCTAATATTAGTAGTGGTTCATAAGAATCTATGATAAAAGACTGCCTCCAAGGCCCCAACATGATGGAAATCCTGCTCTGGCTCTTTTTTCATACATATTGTCAAACTTTTTCACTACTTCCTTAATCTCTGTCAACTTCTTCTTAGTGATATTCCTGCAATCATTTTTAACAATCAATTTTTTAATCTCTACAGCATATAGAATCATATATTTAATCTCATTTTCCTCTAACTCTTGATCAGTCTTTGAATCAATGAAATCAATAAATTTCTTTGCCCAAATAGCTCTATTAATAGTCTTCTGCTTGTCTACCATAACTCTCTCCTCAAAATGCTTGATAATTCTTTTTTCCTCTGATACAATAGTCAAAGATCCCTAAGCTGCTTTCATTTGTTCAATGATTTCATTCCAGATGATGTCCTTAGTCTGTATCAGGGATATATTTCCCTTCCATTTCTCCTTTAGAATCTTAATCTCAACATCAGCTATTTGGCAATATGTCATGTATTTATTAATCTCCCCATCCTTGGCTTGCATTATTTTTGTTACTGTCTCCAGATCATTTTGTGCCCTTTGAGATCTTTCTCTTCCATATTCAATTCAGTGTTCAACTAAGATATATGTGCTGCTGGATCATCATTTCCATATGGAAAAATAATAGTGCAGGAATCAGAATCAATCTGAATCTGTGATGAAAGCACAATTTCCTTCAACTTAGTAATTTCTTCTTCTTTCTGCAAGAGCTGCTAAAGAAGGCTCTCTTTCTCACTTGCCACTTCTGCCACCTCTGCAGCCATAGAATGTTCTCATGTAGGTAACTTCAACTTTTTCTTCAACACAGAAATTTATGATTCTGCACTTTGTAGCAACTTCTGCACATCAGACCTGTCATTTGGATCTACTCCAATCTTTACAATTATTTTCTTGAGTTCTTCATTCTGTGTTGTTAAAGCCCTGGAGTTAGCTCTCTCCAATTTCAACTGCTTGATCACCTTTCCTAACATGTTTTCAGCCTTAAGAGCCATTGCATTAGTTTTGGTAAAATCATTTACTCTGAGTTGACCTGTTTGCATATGTAAATTTATTTTATCAAGCAAATGAATCTTTCTTACATAACAGTTAAATTAACAGGATTGAAATTATTTGAAGATCTTATAGTCATATCAGAGGGGTGAGAAAGAGAAATCTTACACTAATCTTTTTCAAGATCCATGGTAGTCAGCAATATTGTTTGATCTGGATTTATTTGATACTCAGCCTGTGCCTCCATGCTAGCCTTCATCCTTTGATTTATTTCAGCAATCTGAGAAAATACTTATTTAATCAAAGGTACTTTTTCTCATCTCCTAGTTGAAGTGAGAAACCAAGTTGAGCACCTACTAAGTCTTCATTGATTTTTTTCCTCTTTTTAGCTCTCTGCTCCTCATCTTCAGAATCTACAATTGCTTCTTTATTTCTCTTGCTTGATTTCTCAGATATGATAGGAGTATGTATATTAGAGCCAACGGAACCTACAAAATCCTTATTTTCTAGCTTCTCTATGTCAGGTCTGCTTTCATGAACAAATGATGAGTAACCATTTTCAATTCTCCTATTTTAAATTACTTTATGGGGGTCATAAGCCCACTTATCTCCTAACAGTAAGTGCATTCCATCTAACATCAAATTAACTTCATCTGTTGCTTGTCTCATGTTGACTATAAATAGACCCATAGACATAGGTAGCTTAAACATATGCCCCATTTTCATAGGTACAAAATGTATTTGATCAAAATTCAAAATCTGCCTAATGAAATTTAAGGAAAATAACCTCATGGGCACAAATATAGGAAGCATATATGGTTCTACCCCATAAAGTCTAATCTCTGAGTAGTCTTCATAAACATACCAATATCCAAATTTACAATTTGTTCCCAACTGCAGAAACTCTTGAGCCTTTGGTAGGAAATATGCGGGAGAAACCCCGTTCATAATTTTATATGCAATAGACATAAAATGATTTGCAAAATAAAACAGACCCTCCTCATTATGTTCCTCTCTTACTACATTAGTCTAAAACACTAATGACTACCTCTTTTTATTTACAGCCATGATATTTAACCCCAAATGCAAGAATTCTTCCACATTTTGATATAAAAAGAGGTAAATGATAAGAGAGGGGAAGCTAAATGACCCAGTGAGTGATAAAATCATGAGTTGAGTATTGAAAACTTCTTTCCAATATGAAGGAATATCTAGCACTATCCCTGGCTTCATCATCAATGCAAACATTCGTAGAATTGATTTGTCAATTATGTTGTCATATTATTTTTCCAATATCTTTGAAATACACCTCAGCACCGGTCAAACGTCTGCGTCAAAAAATTCCATGGAGAATTCTTTGCTGTAAGGTACAAACCGCTTCGTATCTGGCTTTAGAAAGAAGTCAAACTGATTGAATTATTGACGTGCAAGACTATCAAAATGCTTTGTTAATGACTCATCAGTGAATTGAACATAAGATTCTGAATCTGGGTAATACAGGGCTTGACGGATTAACAGGGCTAAGACTTGTAAAACATTTTCTCCTAGACAATTCATTACAAAACACTTGCCAGGATACATAACAGACACCATCTAATGCACAAACTTAGCAAAAAGGTGCATTCTTGGAATACATGTAGACAATACACCTATTTTGGCCATGGTAGAGAAAATTGGACATGCTTTGTCATCCAGAGAAACTTGTTAATAGAATTGAAGGTGTTCTAAAGAGAACACAGTGTCTCGGATATCCCTCTCAGTGTCCATGAGAGGAATATGGCTGGATGAGCCGGAAAGAGATGAACGCTTATCCATAATTATGCTTAGGGTGGCGAACAACGACAAGGTGGCAGAAAACAATGGAAGACACAAATGCAATCAAATTGACAAGAACCGAGAAATAACAATAGCCTTGTGAAAATAAGAACCAATTTTAAATAGGGGGTGCAGGGTTGATGAATTAAATGCTGATTTGACGCGCCAGAAGACCATTAAACAATACCATGATGTGGTTGAAAGCTGTCTCCAACCAGCGGCTTACGTCACTGCGGGAGGCCTCAAAGGTACAGAGCGCTCATTGGCGTCATGCCCCTGCAGTTAATCATGACCGTAGATCTTGATCAGCCCCTTAGTCAATGGGGTCAACTGCGGAGGCACACTCTTTATTAACCCGTGTGTTGAATGTGCCTGCGGGTTGCCACTTTTATCTCCTGACAAACAAATCTTTGGATCCCACTCACATATTGGCTCGGTCATTAACTAAACGTTGGGACCCATCTTCACGAATATTTTAAAGTATTGAACTTTAAATTTATACAAAACATTACATCTTTGAGTTAAAGTATGAAAAACTTTTACTTTAACATACATTTTTATATTTTTCCATTTTTTTGTATTTTTGAAAAATTAAAATAAAGGATATTGCAAATGAGCCACAACATCATGCATGAGGTCATCATGATTCCTTGAAGGAATTGCACAAGAAATTCTTGGTAATTTCCTTATTAATAGGGACATACTTCCTCCATGAATGCGTAAGCAAGGCTGGTCAGACAAAGGCTGAGAATTGGTTAAGTATTGGACCGATTTTGCCTAGATTAGATTGAGATAGTATGCAGAGTGTAGACGTTTTTCAGTGAGGGAAATAGCATTGTATTGTTTCATGGTCTTTACTTTATGCAATATACATATAGCGGGGGTTTGATTAGTTTCTTTCCCCATATACATCTTGTGTTGCATGATTGATCATTTCTTTCTCTTACATGTTATGTGATTGTGCGATCGTAATTGGTTTATGCAATTTGTAGAAGGATTCAGTAATTTGTTTTAGTACATTCAAATATCAGATTGAATCCCTTTGGATAATTTCTACAACAACATAGGAAAATTAAGTTTCTATAGGATGCAAAAGCAGAATGTTAGGAATTTTTTTGAAATATTTATAATAAAAAATTTGCTTCTCAAGCAAGGTGAAAGATCAATGCACATCTTTAGTGACATTTGAGGGAAAAAGACACAAAAAAATTCATGAGAGGGTTCAAAGTAAATAAATTTGACACTCAACAAAGTTTATTTGATATCATTTCTATGGAAATTTTCGTTCTTGGGAGAACTAGCATTCCAGGGTATTTGAAATTTAATTTATAGATCCACTTACCTTTATGGATATTAGTGTGTTCACACCCGAGGAGGGACTATTTAAAATGAATATTATAATGACTTTTCCCTTTTGGTGAGATTGGGAGGGGAGCTTTGGATGCCCCTTGACCCAGTATGATTCTTGTAAGCTATAGTTCATTTTTTATAAGTAACATGATCTAGGTCCAATTCTCATTACATGGTGTATTTTTGTAGATATGAAGAGCCATTATATTTGATAATTTCACAATGGATATTTTTCTAGGAAAAATCATGGAAAATTAACTCATGCATGGAATTTAGACGCTGAAATTTTCATGATGTTCTTTTTGAGTGGACAACTTGCATCTACCAATATATCATACACAGTTGCACCATTTTCAATATTCATATACACTTTGTCCAATCTCTCTTGTACATAACCATGTTATTTATATTCTATCATTATAGAAGGTCCATTGTCTACTATATATCCTAATTCCTCATTGTTTTCCATGCTTCTTTCTAGTTTATTTGAAGGCACTTTAACAGTAGCAAGTGCTAGTCTTATTTTCTTCTATATTTGCAGGCTTCTTTGATAATGTCTTTGATGTCTTAAACCTTTCTAATCACTAAAATATCTACTCTTCCTTACCTTTCCTTCTTCTCCAACTCATCCAACCTCTAGATAAATTTGACCATATTAAATAATGCAACCCTCTCTACTTATTTTTGGATTATATACAAAATTGCAACATATCTTATCCATATACCTCTCTTAGCTATATGTAATAGTTCACTTATATTTAAGAAAATAAATTATGCACATATTCTGAAATAATACACAGGCCCTCAATTCTTCTTCCAAGTCCACATATCTACATTTTGAATGGATTTATAAACCCGCACGAGTAGCGACAATATATAGAGAAATCAAATAATTTCGAAACAAAAATCAACAAGGGATGGGGAGTATGGTTCATCATCCTAAAAAACTAGAATTAATGACTCTACCATGTAGCAAGAATTTATAGGTTTGTTGAAGTGTGTCTTGCAAGTATATTTGAGCGATCCCCATCATGCACCTTCTGAGCTTGAATTCATCATAGAGAAGGTTCAATTCAGGTGATTATTTTCTAGAGATATTTTAATTTCATCTCGCTTTTTCTTGACTTCTATCATCATTATTATTTTATATGACATTTTCACTATGTTATAAATTTTCCAAAGGAATTTATATTTGAGAAAGACTACCAAAGTTGTTGTAATTTATGTTTTTCAGTTCTTGTAAGGATCTAGGGGTGAGCAAAAGGTAGAAAAAGGCATAATGATCAAATACGAGACTCTACGATCAAACTGAAATGCTTAAGATTTCATACATTTTAACATCTAATATATACCAAAAGAATCACATAAAATGTATAGATACACACACTACAAAGGAAATTTGAAGCATATAAGTAATGGAAATCTCATAACATAAACACATCTACATGGAGAATTGAAACCAATGTACAATGGGAAGGTAACCCCATTTTTCATAAATGAAATTTATAAATGAAATATTTGAACCTAAACTTCTATTCAGAAGAGAAATCAAGAAATTATCGTTATAGACAAATAAGAGCTATCCATAAACCAAACTTCATTTGATATAGAATTTGCATCTTCTTCCTTGCACAGGACAAAACCAATGCATCCCTCTTGATACTATGTGAGATGCTACTATATAGCCTAAAATTGAACCCAAATATACTTGATCTATCTTAGAAGATAGTCTATCCCTACCCTCTTTCCAATAAAATTCCATGCCAAAGTACATCCTAAAAGGTCAAGGATTTGGTTGACTTCAATATATTCCACCATAACTAAAAACACACCATTCCTCAACTTCCAATGACCTTACATAATTTCTTCTTCCAATGAACCCAAAACCGCCCTTAGAGGCCAAACAAACCACATGTTGCTTCTACACTCCTTCAGCATCACCTTCTGTCATCAGGTATAGAGGGTTCACACACAAATGATGGTGTTTTTTATCTTCTAAACATTAACTCTCAAAATGGCAGAATCATTTAGAGGAAATACAACCATAGCCACGACCTATATATGAGTGCCCTTATAATTTTCCAAAACTGGGTAATATTAAGCATTTGTACCACTAAACTTATCACTACTCATGCCATTTGACCAACTCAAGAACCCTTATCTTCACATTGTCTAAAAGCATGTAGAAGTGTTGACCCCCTTCTTTTAAGACATATTTGATTCCAAAAAATACTTAGACATTTTTTAAAGATTATTTATTAACGATACTATTTCTAATTAAACTATTAAGAATCTTCTTTCATCTTTATCAAGTTATGTGGTTTATCTCTTTACATGTTTTTCTAGATACTATGATTTTCCTTTAAAGTATATTTGAACTATTATGTTTCCATTCTTTACAAGTATACTCATGTTGGTGTAATGTGGGTTTTCCATTTATATGAGGTTTTCTTATGCTTTTCATTTTGTGCTCCATATAATGAAATGTCACTATAAATTTTATAGCATGGTAGGATCCTTATATTTGCTCAAAACATAGACTACAATGAGATGGCATGCAAAGTGATGAATGTTGTAGAGTGTTAAGGTAGGATCAATTGTTGTGGAGAGTTGTAAGGCTCAAACCCTCCAAGAAGTATTTATGTGAGTATAAATGACTTGTACTATGTACATTGTTCAAATTTGCGCATGAAACAATATCAAGGAAAACAATTAAACAAGGGAAGTTAAAAACAACAAGGATATACTGGCATAAAATGTTTTTAGATGCATCACAATGAGTACATAATAAATAGTACTATATACTCAAGTTGAAATGCAATTTCAGTTATACAGACTTGTTTTTATTTATATTATATCATTTTTTTTTTTAATATAATCACAATCTTCCATCATTATGAGATAAATGGAGTTTGTGTTAGACTCAATTTTTATTCATTTCATTGTTTTTTAGTTAATTCTACTTTTCTAGCAACCACTTTTTCCATATTCCTTTCACGCATGTATCTACTGACTACTTATGACTGTGACAAACTGCACTTGACACATTCTTGGCCTAAATTATGCTACCTTGTACCAATGAATGTACTATTCTTTTTCATTAACATATTTTATTTACCTTGTTATACAAAATTATGTAATATTCTTCATCATTGACATCTTTACCTAATATTTTATTACCCAAATAGATCGATCATTATTTTTCACATTATGTAGGCATGTTGAAGTAGGACTTTCTTAAATAGCACAAGAGACTTTAAAAGGGACACATAAAGCAACATATAGTATTTACACTTTATTCGTCATTCCCTTCCTTAGCTTCGGGGGTATGCTAATTATATATCATTGATAAACTCCAAAAAAACACAATGAACCTGATATGAAGATCTATTTCTGTAACCACAACTTCTACTCATCTGTAACTCAATGCATTTCTATATGCTAAAGACAAACTTCACATTTTAACGATGTATATGTAATTAAATGTTTATTTTTGTTTTGAGGATAACAATCCCTGCAACCATACATCTACTCATTTTTAATGCATGACATTTTTATATATCAAAGACAAATTTCATATTTTAATGATGTCTATTTATTTAAATTTGTATTATTGTTGTTGGTTTTATTTAATTATGATCAACATTTGTATGTTTTTGTTTTTTGGTATATTTTCTGATTAATTTTACCTAAAATCTCATAAGAATATATTGAAATCACAAGTTTGAGTTGGGAAATCTACATAATTAGAGTGTTTAAGGGTTTTTTTTTCATGGTAATGAATCCATTTATACATTCAAAATTCATTTTAAATAATAAAAAAATCATAATTTTACCTTAAATTATATCATAAAAGTTCGACTTAAAGAACCAAAATGTAGATAGTTACAAGACTCCTTTATTTTACATAAAATTCATAAATTTTATATGGATATATTTCTTAATTAATATTTGTATAAAAGTGTAGTCTAAATATTAGATGTCTTGGTTCTTTTTCAGGTATATTTTCTAGTCAATTTCACCCAAATTCTAGTAGATTTTTATTGGAATTGTAAATTTTCACTGTGTAATATATATAATCGAAGTTCTCCACAGGTTTTTCAATGTGCTGAATCGATATATGCATTTAAAAAAATAAAAATTCACAATCTGAACAAAATGTTGTAGTGCTAGATTAAGTCACTACTTATGTAAAAACCCAAATATTTAAAAATTAAGCTACTACTTATATAAATATATTTCAATAATTTTAAAATTTGTAAATATATTTTAATAATTTATTTTTTTATAATTTTTAGATTTTTTTTAAAACTAAACTTATGAGATTTTAAACTAAACTAAACCTGCAAGACACCTTATGGCTAAATGACTTGTTAATTTTTATTATTGGATATATATATATATATATATATATATATATATGGGGGTTGATTTTTATAAATAATTCTATAATTTATTATTTTAAATAAATTAAATAGGGTAAAGTATCCAAAGAAACAATGTTTCTTACAATTGCACTCAATGACCTTGAAAGCAAGTTTATCTCATTTTTTATTTGCATTTCACTACTCCGCATGTAATGATTTGCCAACTAAAATGCTAAACTAATAGTAGTATTATTTATATTATACTTAGGCTTTTGATTAGGAAATGTGTGTGTGTGAACACATTTTGTATTTGTATAATTTTATTTTTATTTTTTTTTTTCTCTTTCGAAACCAACTTTTCTCCATCATTTATGTTATTTGATCATTTTTTCCATGGCTCTTGTAGGGTAAAGTATCCAAAGAAACAATGTTTCTTACAATTGCACTCAATGACCTTGAAAGCAAGTTTATCTCATTTTTTATTTGCATTTCACTACTCCGCATGTAATGATTTGCCAACTAAAATGCTAAACTAATAGTAGTATTATTTATATTATACTTAGGCTTTTGATTAGGAAAATTATTTGTTTATATATGTGTGTGTGTGTGTGTGTTAATTTTATGCAACACATTTTGTATTTGTATAATTTTATTTTTATTTTTTTCTCTTGAAACCAACTTTTCTCTCCATCATTTATGTTATTTGATCATTTTTTCCATGGCTCTTGGTTTATCAATGAACTCAATCTTCACACAATGACAATCTTCCTTCTCCATTTTTAACTTGACATGCTTGCAACCTTAAAAACCTTTTAATGTCACACGTCTATGTTAATGCACTCCACTTTATAATCCTCTTCATACACATTATTTTGCACCTAAATTCTCACTTGTCGACATTATCTTTGTGACCCCATTTTTCTATCACTCTCCATGTAGTCACTTTCTCAACAACCTTTTGCACATATACATTTTGGGATCTATAGAGATGCTCCTACATCATCTCTCACCAAGAAGGTTTATGTTTTTATTTCTTTTGGCCTAGGAAGTGTTTATCATTAGGTAGCCTGCTACTAAGTGAAATTGCCTAAAGAAATTCTCACAACGAAAAGCTATATTTTAACAATATGCTTGTGACTAGCTACTATCAACATATTCCAACAAGATTCCTTAATTGAGAGCCTTGTTGAAATCATCATTGATGTAGATTTGAGTAGTGCAAAAGGTCAACCTGGCCCCTTTTAGAGGGCCTAAAGTAATGAACTTACCTAGACAATAACAAATGGTTAGAGGAGAGCCAAAATTCCAATGGGAGATAGGCCAACGTTATCCTATGTATTTTTGAATTACCATTTTGATATTATTCGCAAGCTTCTATGCAAAATGCTAAATCGATTTTTACAGGACCATAATTCTAGCCAAATCACCTCAATATTTAACTTTCTTCATTGGAGAAACCATTAAGGTCAAAGAAACTCTAACAAGATAAACAAGGAGGACAAACTTTAATTCAATGAATCTTAGAACCATGTTATCACATTAGCCCATATTAGATCACTAAATCACTCTTTATTTTTTGTCTTTCTTGTGCCTCCCTATCCTATTTATTCCTCATGGAAAACTTAGAGGTGCCATTAGCCTAGCAATGATAAAATATTGCTAAAAAGTCAATTTTTTTACAATTAATACATTATAAGGTGTTACCAACTCACTAAGCCCGTAGATTGAGATCAAAGAGGAACCCAAGCAAATGATTGAGAATTATGCATGACAAGATGAATATTTCCATACCAAAGATGGTAAATAAATCAAATGTATGTAGTAATACCTACAATCTTCCAATTCATCTAACAAACATGATTACACATGGACATGAACTAGGGGTTTTGGATATTTGGCCTCCCTTCTCTAGATGTAAGTGAAAAATTCATCTGTTATACATAAAAGGGTCTTCAAGATATCCACTGCATGATGCACTATTACAAAATAAATCATATGCAGTTTGTCAAAGGATATAAGAGAGAAGGCATGTATGCTTTGTCAGTGCCATTATCTTCCTTGAACCAATAACCACCAATTCTAATCTTGCAAATCAACTATGTTGGAGGTGACAACAAGAATTGTTATCTCTTTTGTTTTGCATCTATGCTAACAACAAAGAACATTTTTACAACTATATGTGTAATCTTTCTCCCAATTGATCATGTTTATGAATTTAGATTAAACTTATTTGAGATTATCAACTCAATTAAAAAGACATGACATTTAGACAAAAATAATCCAAGTTAACATTATACTCTACATAACTAATTAACCCCATACAAAGCTAACACATTATGTGCCTTCATTAACTTTGCCAAAATAATCAAGCCTGTTAGCTTATGTCTTGTGCAGAGTGCAAAACAACAAGCTCCTTCCCTTTTACCATGCCTCTATATGATTTAAATTTCCATATTCTAATAGCCTCCACAAACTTAGTCCAAAGTAAATTAACAAATTTTTAACAAAACTTCTCAAACAAGCTTGAAATACCAACTTAATAAAAAAGTACATAAGTAAATAATGAATTGATCACTTAAATATTTCAATTTTAATAAATCCAATTGAATATCGGAAATATTTTCTAATTAATTAATAAATGGACATAAGTAGCCATTCTCTTGGACAAAGAAACACCCATAAGTGAACCCAATAATGGTTAGATAGGAGTGTCTTCAACTTCATCCTAATTTTATGTGTAAATCCCAACATATTTATGCTTATGTGTAAAAAAACAAAATGCCATTATGAAAGATATAATTCCTTTTAAATAACAATTGTTTATCTTAGATAATTTCTAAAGTAATCAAGGTTGACAATTATCATAATGTTTGAATTTGATTGAAGTAATAATCTTCTATAATAAATTTATTGGATTGGCAATCCAATGGTAAAGATTGACATTGAGCTCAAAATGTTCATAAAAGCATATAAGAAACGGGAACTCAACGTGTTCATAGAAGCATATAAGATAAGGTTGCCACTAGGATAATAGAATATGAATATTGGAGTACGAATGATTTAATCAAAAGATAACTTACGCAGAAGCATTATCAGTGCAGGAATGGAAAGTAGTAATGATGTAACATTAACTTGATCATGAGAACATAGACATTAATGGAGTTTATATATTATATTTTAAAATTTAATAATTTAAATTTAAATTTAAATATATATTTTTATTTTTATTAATAATATAATTTATTATGGTATAAATTATTAAAATATTTATTTTAAAATATTAAAATATAAAATTTTAAAATAATTATTTCAAAAAATTAAAAGTTAATTACGAAATAAAGAGTGTTTTAGAAATTTAATATGATAGATGATGAATTTTTAGAAAGCTCTATCTTCATTAATACATACTTATACATTTTTCATTTCATAAGTTATTGTTAAGATATAATTATGTAAATTTAAATTTAATAAAGATAAGATAAAATGTATAATATTCTTATGAAGTTCTTGCTATTGTTATTGGTTAATGTTATAACTTTATATTTATTTGAATTAAATAAAAATATAAGTTAATTTTAATAATAGATGTAAATTTAAAAATATTTATTTATTTAAATTTGTATATTAATTTTAAAATATATATTAAAAAATTAAAATAATTTGTACTTTCAAATAAATATAAATATAAGTTAATTTTAATAATAGATGTAAATTTAAAAATATTTATTTATTAAAATTTGTATATTAATTTTAAAATATATATTAAAAAATTAAAATAATTTGTATTTAAAATAAAATATTATAAATGAAAGTTTAATATGTTTTTTAATAATAATTAAGAAAGAGAGATACTTTCTAAAGTTTAACATTTTTGTCTATATTCAAAATAGGCATGAATTTTTTTTTTTTGGGTTAATTCCTAATTTTTGAAATAATGGTAAAAGTTTTTAGTATAAATTATAATTCTAAACATTTTTGTTAAGTTTTTGAAATAATAATATAGAGCTTCTTACATTATGAATTATATTTTGTTAATAAAATTTAAATTTTGATGATTAATGTTATTTTAATAAAAGATAAAGATTATTTTATAGAATAAAAGATAATATTCAAAATATTATTATTTTAAAATTTAATTAAAACTTGTAGGATGGTAAAGAGATAGTGGGAAAAATAAAACTAAAATATTATAAGGAGGTGATCAACTACAATCTCAAAAATCAAAAGCATCTTTGCGTCTTGTCTAATGTTAAGAAGAAAATGAACATTTTAAAATAAGAACAAATTCTCATGAGCTTCATAGTGAAATTGGACATGGTCAATTCATAAAACACCATGGGATAAAATAGTTTGTCACATTTGTGACACTAAGAGAGTTAAAGATGAAAAACACTTTCTTGTAGGTTGTCCATCTTATACTCACTTTCAATCTAATTTTCAAAATATTTGTCACACTACCAATCTTCTTGACATTTTTAGTCTTAGAACACTTCTCTTAATATTTTTTTGAACCTAGCCCCAAGGGTTAGCTTAGTTGTTTGAGTTCTTGTTGCTAAGTACCTCACGAGTTGGGAGGTCACAGGGTCAAATCTCCTCAACGCCCTTGGGGTTAGGCCCTGCTTGTTTGGTCGACAGGTGGATCCCTTCGGGTTGATCTGCCTTGGGAGGTCACGAAGCCAAATCTCCTTGATGCCCTTGGGGTTAAGTCCTTCTTGTTTCACTGATGGGTAGATCCCTTCGGGTAAATCTGGCTAGATTTTCTCGTGGATGTAGTAGCTACCCAGTGTCTGTTAACCACCCTATTTTATTTTATTTTGTTGAAAATAAAAATAAAATACTAAATAATTTCAAATAATCTATTATATTTTTATAATTCAATAAACTACATCAATTTTTGTCAGGTCCCTATAATACTAGTGTAGCCCCTTATTGTTATTGTTAGTGTAACCCCCCTATTGTTATTGTTGTGCCCTTACATTATTGTTGTTATGTAGGCTCTGATTATATTGTGACCCCTTAGACTCCTATATATAGAAAGTAGGTTTTGTCATTTGTATCATTCAAGAATTGTTCATTTATTTAATGTAAAGGAGGTTTCCTCCTCAAAGATGTTGATTTCTAAGTCGTTGATCTATCTTTTATTCTATCTTGTGAGTTGGTTGGATAACATTTGTTATCAGAGCTTTGGATTCTAGGGTTTCTCTTCTTCAAATAGGTCATCTTGGAATTTTCACTATAACTTTTTTTATGAAGCTTCAGAAGTTGAAATTGAAACCACATGGAGTAGAAATACTGGTGAACCTCTTTTACGAATTTAAGATCTTGGTTCGCTATACTTTTACAGATATGATCTGAGGAAGTTAGGGTTTTGGCACAATCCATAATTTGATCTCAAACATGCGATCGAGGGAAAGTCATCATAACATTCGTTTCAGACATGGATTTGAATTCTGTAAAAAGTGGTTGAAAGTGCACAAACTATAATTTCTTGTGTATCAATTTTAGGGCCTAAGGTAAAAGCAATGATACATGACACCCAGTACAAGTTCACTCTATTGAACCAATCCATAATTATGTCATTGTGGGAGATCAGACATAACTTTACCTTGAAGAATCCAAATTATGTCTAACCTATGGCATTAGAAATAAGACTCATAAGGCTACTATAGGACCTAATTTCAAATCTTGGTTATCTGAAATCACAGAGATACATCAGGTTCAATATTGATCTCCTCAAAAGCAAGAAAAATATGTGTATTTTTTTTTAAATTGCATAACTTTTGTTTGAAAATTCAATTTGAAGTGATTCCAATGGAATATTGAAGCATTGATATCAGTATTGGGTTCTAAAATCCCCCCCAAAAAGAATTACACACCCATTAAGCCCTCAAAAATATCTACTATGATGCATGAAGAGGAAGAAGTGCAACATGATATATCAAAATTACGAGACCAAGTGCAACTAATTTCGCTCTCGCAAAGAGTAACCAAAAATGAAATGGAAGCTAAGATCGATGGTATAGAATAAAAAATTAAAGGAAACATAGAAGACATAAAGAATGGTCTAAAAGCATACATGGAAGGTTTGAAGGAAGGTTTGGCAAAGTTGTTACAAGAAACGATTCCTAATGGCGAAAAGGTAGTATTGAAACTCATGATGAGAACAAAAGAAATGTTAATCATGATTTCATAGACTCTAATTTGGATTTAAGACCCACCATATTCCAAATATCGATATGAGGAAGTTTGATGGCAAGGATCTGGTAACATGGATACTACAAATGGAGAAATATTTTGATCTCCATAATGTGAAAAACACACAAAAGGTACACATTGCAACTTTATATTTAGAACGCAATTAGTTTGTATGGTATCAATGGTTTTTTTCTCGTAAACCACTTTTCACTTGGTCAATATTTACAGAGGAAATGATAGCACATTATGAGGATACAAAAATAAACACCTTCTTTAGCTAATTGATAAATCTCAGACAAAAGGGTTCAATGGTGGAACACATTGAGGACTTTCAAAAATTGAATATAAGGATAAATGATATTCCAGAGGAGCATAGGATTGATGCCCTCATAGGGACTTTAAAGGATAACATCCAACATGAGGTTTTCCTTTGGGAACCCGATTCAATGCAGAAGGAATTTAGGTTGGCAAGTAAAATTGAAAGCAAAATTATGGCAACAAGGAGGCCTACCACTCACAAATATAAACATGGAAGTGTTGTTGCTGCTAGCCTTCCACAACCTACAAGGTTGAAACCATAACAATTGGAAGAAAAAAGATCAAAAGGGATTTGTTACAGTTGTGATAGAAAATACACTAAAATTCATAAGTGTGTTGAGAATAAGTTATTTTACATAGATTGTGAAGAGGAGGAAGAAAAGGAACAATAAACTTCAAAAGAAAAGGATATACACCAGGAACCAACCTTAGAGAAAGAAGAAATGAATCTGACCATATATTGTAATGCATTGGCAGGAATTACCACTCCTCATACTCTCAAGATAGAAGGACATATCAAGAAGAAAAAGGTAATAGTGTTGATTGACTCAGGTAGTACCCATAATTTTATTCATTGTAATATAGCCAAGGAATCTAATTGCTTCCTATATCCAGCACTAAAGTGTCAAGTGATGGTTTCAAATGGAGGAAAAGAAATTTCTCTGAAAAGTGCCATAATATCAACCTAACCATGGGGGAATATGTATTGAATTTCCGAATGCTTTCCATTCCAATGGGTGGTGTTGATGTTGTACTAGGAGGTAAATGGTTACAATCTTTGGGTAAGATAGATTTTAATTTTCAAGAGCTTTTATTGAATTTTTTTTGGGAAGGAAAGGAAGTTGAATTAAGGGGTATCACATGGAAACCAAGAAATATAATCAGCCCTAATGGCATGAAAAATCTTCTAAAGAAAGAACAACGAGGTGTAATTGCACAATTATGCTCACTAGAGTTTCCAACATCGAAATTATCTATTTATCCAGATCTCCAAAAAGTGTTGGACAATCATTCCAAGGTATTTTAGACCCCCAAAGGCCCTCCCACCTATTCGTGATCATGATCATGATATTCATTTGATTCCAGGAAGTCTTCCTCTAAACATTAGGCCTTACAAATATCCCTATGCCCAAAAAAGTGAAATTGAACGTATGATTGCAGAAATGCTAGAGGTCGGTATAATTCAACCTAGTTAAAGTTCTTTCTCTGCTCCATTAGTATTGGTGCACAAGAAGGATGGATCATGGCACATGTGTTTGAATTATAGGGAGCTCCACAAGCTCAATATTAAATATAAATTTCCCATTCCCATCAATGACGAATTATTGGATGAATTACATGGAGAAATTTACTTCACCAAGTTGGATCTTCATTTAGAATATTATCAAATTAGAAGGAAGATTGATGGAATTCCAAAAAAAACATTTAGAACTCATGACGATCGTTATGAATTTTTGGTCATATTGTTTTTCCCTACCAATGCACCTTCTACATTTCAAGGTGTTATCACTCTCCCCAACTTCCCAAGGTTGAAAATGAGATTGAAGAAAGGTAACCACGGACCAAGCTTTAGGTCAGGTAGCTAGCCCTACCAAGACCAGAGAGGGCTCTCTTGATGTCACTTTTGCAGTCAAAGAAATGACTGAGTATCTAATGATTGTAGGATAGGTATGTAAGCTTAGTTAATAGGATTTGTTTAATGTTTTTTAGTGCTAGATAGAAATATCCGTGAGAAGACTGTGTGTGGAGTTTTTAGGTTTGAATTCCAAGGTCAATTTGCAGAGAATATGTGAGACTAGATAGGTAGTTTGAAAGCATGTTTAATAGGTCATTGAGCATAGGATGAAGTTAAAGAGAGTTTGAATGAACACTGAGGTGAATTCATTCATTTAGAAGAAAATAAACATAACATGTAAACCTTGTCTAACACAGAGCATGAACAAGCATGATTTTTGCTCATAAAATTACAAGATAAACATATATGAAAGAAGAAGATATATAATTTAGCATGAATAGATAAACATACATAAGAAGAAAAAATTCTCCAATGCATACCACAAGTATCTCAACACAAGTTTTGCAAATCTGTCTCTGATTTCATTCCAAATTGTTGATTACAAAAGCTCCATTGCAAAATGAGACTATCCAACTCCACAAAATACTAAAGAGAGTCTACTTATAGAAAATATGGACTATAACACCTCATCAGGTCGAAATCCCATCCAAAATGGATCATAAATACATAAAATGAGTCATTTCCTAGATTCTAGGGAGGTTAGAAACCATTCCCTGAATTTTAGCTATGAATTAGGAGTGTTTGTCCCTTACATTAAATTACATATTCCCTCATGATAGGAAGCAAAAACAAACTCAATAACTCTAATGCCAACTCATAGGACAACAAAAACTCAAATTTGTGAAATTTTCTTAGCTTTACAAGTGTCCTAAGGAATCCAATGCGGATTTCTGGCATAACCGTAGTGATTTTACAGATAAAGGTAGCGAAACTGTCATAAAGGTAGTGTGGTCTTCTGCAACCAATTTGATGATGCTCCCATTCTCAATTCTGACTCTGCAAGTTTATGTATACAAGTGAATGTTTCTGTTAGCCATATGAAGTGTTTTCCCAACAAAAAACATCCTCCAATATCTTCAAATATCAATTCTCCCAAAACTGGTGCTATAAAGGCAGCATAGCTTTGAAATTGAGGCAGAGCGCTGTTTTTTTGCTAGTTTTTTTAATCTTCCTAAGAAGAATAACAACTGATGTAGCAAACCAAGTGTATATAAATGATATATTCATCATTCTCAATCTAAAAATTTCTTTCTTTCATCAATTGGATGTTCTGAGAATAAAGGGAGCGTGAACACGCTGTGTTATGATGTCTGCAGAAATGTTAAAATTTGCCCAAAATTGTAAAAATGTCAAAACATCTCCAAATTTTATAAAAACTAGTCTAAAATTGCTCCATGAGGACCTGAGATGGTATGCTATGTTATGAGGGAAGCATCAACAAGAAAAACCAATTTAACCTTCCCTTTTTTCTTGATTAAGGCTCCCTTGAGTATTTCCTTCAATTGCTTGACCTTGACCTTGGACACCTGATTCCTTATATAATAATGAGCAGCCATGTGTCTTTGAAATTTTTTGTCCCTTTTGGCCCTCTTTAGGAGCTTTTCCAAATTTCCATTGACTCTATCTATCCAATACTCCCTATCTTGTTCAATTTCCGTCAAGATGAGCTCATCCACTATCATGTGTCTTTGTAGTGGAGATGCTTCTCTTTGTTGTTTTAATGCCTTTTTTAGGCCTCTAGTTATTGGCTACTTCCTTCTAACTTTTTCTTCATCCTCATTGGGGTCATCAATATAACTACTGATTTTCCCTTTACATCTTTCTTGCTAGCATCAAACTTATGTCTATTCAAAAGTAGTTGGTTTACCTTCAATTGCATGTTTTCCTGCTTAAGGAATGAAATCATGAAGTTGGCCCTCGACAAGTTGTCCTTAAACTCTCTAATCTCAGCATATTTCTCCATAATTACTTTTTTTTGTGGATTTTTTCTCTTGATCCTTCTCCAAATATGCCATGTCAACATCAAAATGAATGAGCTCCTCATGCTGTGATGATGATCTCTGTGTTGCTGATGTAGGCTTGGCCCCTTCCACAATGTTTGGAGCAAACACAAGCCTCCTTCCTCTCTGATATGTCTGAGTCGTATCAAGCATAGATACCCTCTTGAGTGAAAAATTTCTAGTTGAGCCAATGTCTCTTTGACTGGATGGTGCTGATGGTGTAGCTAATGATGTACCTTGGCTAGTTAGCTTACTAGCAGAAGGAAAAAAGACACTAGACTGAACGAAGGTCTCCCAAGTGATATTATTATCTGCAAGCAGGTGAAAGACAATTATATTTATCAAAAACCGATGAAATAGATTGGTATGATGGTACTCTCCTTTTCTTTGCACCTTTCAGCCATTTTAGTGAGTCTCTTACATAGGAAGTAGGATAAATTCATTAGCTTCATGGCTATGAAATGCAATAAAAGTCGAACATGGTATTGGTACAAAGTGGAGAACCTACCTTCACATGTGAAGTATTTCATAATAATATTCAGCAAGGGTGTATATCTATCCAATAACTGTCTCATGGGAAAAACATGTGTAGGATCCTCCTTGTATTGTGCTTTCAAGAAGGCTTTATAGCTTTGAAGGTCTAGCTATGATTTCTTGAACCAAATTCCCCCCTTATTAGGGATCTCAGTGGCTGATGCAATGCTTTATGATGATATAATCAACTTCACCCCTACAATTATAGCTTGATTCTTCTTGAGTGAAGTGGCAAACAAACTAGTAAGGCTAGCATTGAAACCCATTTCTTGAACTCTCTTGCAAAAATCTAAACAAACGACATCTTCAAATGATTTTTTGATGAATGGAGATGCCATTCTCTCCTTGGTATGTAGTGGCTCAAACCTACTGACTTTTCCTCCCTTATTATAGGTCTTCTTTTCTATGTCACTGCTTATAGTATCCATTTTGGAATTTTTTCTTGGCTACACTAGAAAAAAAGGGATTTAACAAAAAAAAAAAAATGAGAGGGGATGAAGGGGATAGGTCCACTCTAAATTATTGAGAAAATTTAGAGGTATAGGGAGGAGTTTTAGGAAGCAAATGAAATTGGAAATGGAGGAAATGGGCGAGGGGAAAGGGCCCAAAAAACAGAAACACATGCCCACACTGTAAAACTGTAGTGTAAGCCTAGGGTTTAGTGAGGAAATGGTGAATTAGGGTATAAATGTATTGGGAAAGGTTTAGGGAAGGTAATTTTAGTGTAATTTAGAGAAAATCATCCAAAAATTCAAGGAGATTCATGTGATGACATCCAAAATTTGACCAAGATGATAATCGGAGCAAGAAAACCCCAGATATGAGCCATTTTGGACATTTTCATATGAAGTGGAAAGGAGTTGATATTTATTGATGCTAACATGTTGAGTGAGTGAAGAAGACTTAAACTTGCTAACTTGGACTGTTGCAACCGGTCGCTTGGCCCTTGAACTCAAAATTTGTTGTGTATCCACATAAAGGTAGCGATTTTGCTAATAATTGTAGCGTGGAGGAAGCTTGGGCACCTTCGGGGCAAAAATAACGAATAAGAAACCTATGGAGGGGTTTTTTGAATGGATTTGCAGCTTCACACCTCAAAAAATCATAGGGAAGGGGCTTTCCAATGACGGATTTACCATAACGGTTGCAACAGGAAAAAAACACTACGTTTTTGCATAAAGGTAGCGAAATTGCAGCGATGGGATAATTTTGACTTCTGACGAAAAAATATGGCTAGTCTAAGGTCAAAATTGAATTTTCTTCTTAGAGAGGTGAAATATGAACATGAAATGAGAGAATGAGAGGCTTTTGTTGGTCTTTATATCCTTTGAAGTCGATTTTGTCTTTGGTGAACTAGTGGGTCCCAACACATATTTCATCAATTGCTTTGATGATTGCAGCTTTGGAACTTACGAAATATTTGATCATGAAAACAACTTTTGAAACCTTTATTTCAAGATTTTCATCATTATTGCTTCTCTACGGAAAAATGATTTTGGTGGTGAAATGATTGATTTTGTGATTTGACCCTAAAACCTAATGATGACACTGAGTTGAATGAGGACCATGGTGGTATGGCTGAAATGAATATGGAGACCTTGAAATGATGACTCATCCATCTGAGAGATGGTAATGGACAGTTAGTGAATTTTTTTTTGGAAGGAGCAGTAATACTCCTAAACACACTAGCCAATGACCAATTTTTTATTTGAAGACCTAATGAAACCATACAAATTTGACTCGACACCATAACAACAACTCTGAAAGAGAAAATTTGATTAGTGACATATTGAAACTAACACAAGGGTTGATGAATTCAATTTTCAAACCCTTCCTTATAAAATTTGTGTTAGTATTTTTTGATGATATACTAAACTACATCAAGTCTTGGAAGGATCATGTTCAACATGTTGATAGGGTGATCAAAATATTGGAGGAGAAATAATTATACGAAAAAACCTCCAAATGTCTCTTTGCAGTACAAGAGGTGGAATATCTGGGTCATATTGTATCTTATGAGGGTGTTTAGGTAGACCCTAACAAAATTTAAGCCATTAAGGAATGGAAAATCCCCACAACCATAAATCATATTCAAGGATTTCTCAAGTTAACAAGGTATTATTGCAAGTTTGTTAAGGCTTATGGGAGAATAGTAGAACCTCTAACAAAATTACCGAAGAAAGATGCATTTTCTCAGACTCCAAAAGAAACTAAGGCCTTTGAACATCTTAAAGAGGCAGTGTTCCAAGCACCAGTCTTAGCTACACCAGACTTCACAAAAACCTTTATTTTGGAATGTGATGCTTCAGGAAATGGAATTGGTGTCATTTTAATGCAAGAAGGAAGACCCATTAATTTTGAAAGTCTTCCAATAAAAGGAAAGTATTTACATAAAACTATTTATGAGAAGGAAGTGTTGGAAATACTACGTGCACTAAAAAAATGGCAACCTTACCTAATGGGAAGACACTTCAAGGCAAAAAAAGATCATGATAGTCTTAAATACTTTTTGGAGCAAAGACTATCTTAAGAAGAGTAGCAAACATGGGTCACAAAGATGTGGGTTATGACTTTGAAATCATTTACAAAAAATGGAAGCTAAATGTTGTTGCATATGCACTCTCAAGAAAGGATGAGGATGTGGAAGCATTTCTTTGTGTCATTTCTATTATCCAACCAGATTTGATAACTGAAGCAAGGTAGGATTGGAAGAATGATGAAGAAGTGTGAACACTCATTCAAAAGTTGCAGAAATATCCAAGTACATCTGATACATTTAGCTGGAAAAATTATTCATCTGGGTACAAATATTGCTTATATCTTTGTAAGAATTCCCAACTAAAACAAAATCTTCATTTGGAATTGCACACCTCTCCCTTAGGAGGACACTCAATTTTTTTTAAAACTTACCACAGGGTCAAGAAAGAATTTTTTGGAATGGCCTTAAATCTGATGTTCAAAATTTTGTGGCTGAATGTTTGGTATGCCAACAAAATAAAGTTGAGACAATTAAGACCTCGAGTCTTCTATAACCTTTATCCATTCCAAGTCAACATTGGGAGGAGGTTTCAATGAATTTCATCCCATGTTTACCCAAGTCCAAAGGAAAGAGTGTCATAATTGATGAGCTCCATCATTAGGTACATTTGGAGGGGTTAATGGTCACCTTTTTGCCTTATTAAATCTCTTTTCTTGCATTTTTTATTATATTATGGTCTTATGATGCTAGTGTAGGTGGTGATTGAGGATAACATGCTTCGAGTACCTAACATAAGGTTAAATGCACGAAAATCAACAAGATATGGAATTTTTGTGAAGAATTTTTATAAAGACTCGAAGTAGAAATCAAGGAGAGATTCTAGGGGGTTGTACACCCTCCTTAACTCCCAAAGGCAGCCAAGGGATCCCCGAGATTCCCGCTAACAACTTGAAATCAAAGGTAGCCAAGCAAACTCAAGACCAAGTGCACTCAAAGCAATACTTCACTTGGAGTCAAGTGGAATCATCACCTATTTTCTAGGGAGTTGTTGGTAGCTACCCTTTACGTTAAATAGAGTTGAGAAAGAGCTCATTAGGATTCAGATTTTGGAGAATGTCATTGGGGCCTTTGTTATTGTAATTAGTTTTTCAAGACTTTCATGGATGCAAAGAGACTATATTCTTGAAATGAAATGAGTATTCAGACTTTGCCTTATTGATTGTGTTCCAGAGAGTTAGGCTTGTGGGTTGGGGCCCAATCCATGTTTCTCAACCTCTCTTGTGTAATCATTCTTTCCTTTCATGTCATTTAGCTAGTTTTTCCTATGATTGGTTAGCTAGTTTGTTGGTATTTTCATTTACTTTTTTAGTTTTCTTCCATTTGTCTTTTGTTGTAGATTTAGCCTACTTACATGAGTGGTAGATTAGGTGATAAAATCCATAAAGTTGTGAGTCAAGCCTCCCCCTCTCACCTCTGTCAATAGAGCTTGAGGAGGGTAGACCTTCCCTACAGATCAAAGATGATTTTTAGTTTATGATTTCTTGGAATATATGAGATTAGTTGTTGTAATTCCATGAACATGTTCAATATGTTGTGGTAGACCTCTGCTTCTAAGATTAGAATAGATTTGATTTACAAATTCAAGTCATCTTTTCCACTGTCTTTATCATTAATTTGTCCATCTTTATTGCATGAATAAGTAATTTGATTTCAAGAACAGGTAGCACAGCCAAGGAGAATTCCACCAGCACCTCCATCTTCGTCTCTCATCTTCTTTCAACTCTCTGATCAACAAAATGACCATCAAACCTGTTTTCAAAATTTTCATTCCTACACCATGAGAAAACCCTAGGGGTGCAAGACAGGCCACCCAAGAGGCTCTGAGCTTGGCCAAGGGGTGGGCCACCTCCTATTCATCTTCATACACCTTCACACCACCTTTCCTACCATTTTTCCACCTCTTTTTGGCCTCGGATTGCCCTCGGTCTGTTTCCTGTAGCAATTCAGGACTTGCTTGTAGCACTATAGGAAACCTATAGCAGCTCTTAGAAAAACATGTGTGGGCCCCTCCCTAAGCCCAAAAATCACCATGGCCACCTTCTTAACCCGTAAGAAACACTCATACACCTCCAGCCTTGCCCCCATGTGTTTAATCCTTCCATCAACCACCTTAGCACTTCCTTCTCCTAGATGCAAAACAACACATTTTCAAGCATAGTTAGGTCATGAATAGTTGCATGAATAAAAGAATGATAGATAGAGCATAGGGTAATTAGAGTGTTTTTAGACATTTGGCTCAGCTAAGTGTGATTAGATTAGTTTCCTTTTTGTCATTTCAATTCAACAATTTACTTCATGCAAGGTACCTAGGTTGCTTTACAATTCTTATCATAGTCTAATAAGTAGATTTCCTTCATTGCAGAATAGTGTTATGTACTTGGTTACTATGGTATAATTTTTTACTTGATGATAGTTCCAAGGCTTTTAATCATTGGTATCCCTAGGCCTAATTCCATAAGTGTGACAAACTGAACCTAGAAACCCTAGAAGTAGCACCCTTTTGTAGAGCTCGGAAGAGGATAACATGAGTAGAATGCAACTGTTGTGTATATAACACTGTCACCTCCAAGTTTGTACGAACCCCAGGTTTATAAAGTAAAGTAGGGTAGCCCCTGGGAGTTGCAGCACTCTTGGTGCAATAACGGGGCTCACCACTTTTTAGTGTTGTTGCCGAGGATTTGACTAGTAGATGTTTTGATTTTGTTTTGGCATTATTTTCTCCTTTCCTTTTTCATGTTGTTTCAGAATTATTGAAAGAATACAAAAAATAAAAATAAAATAATAATAATAATTTTCCTGCCTCGTAGGAGTAGGGATACTTAGGGAAATTTTTTACCTAAAACCCCCGCATCACCACATATCCGCCCTTCACTCTTCTTCAATGGATGTGAGATTGAACATACCATAGTTGATCCTTCTGAAAATTTTGAAGAACCTATTGGGGAAGGATAAGATCTTGTTTCAACTGAGGTACCTGCTTCACCTATCTCAACCATGGCTGACACTGATACCTAGGAAGCCTTTCCCATTAGAGAGGAAGATGGTGAAACTAAGATGAAAAAAATCAACCCCTCAACTCTTCCACACTTTCATGGAATTACCTTAGAAGAACCTGACACATTCATGTTCGAATTTGATGTTGTCTATAGGGCCTATGACTATGCCTCATATGATCATAAATTGAAGTTATTCCCATCCAACCTTAAGGATTCAACCTTGTGTGGGTTCATGGGTCTACCTGGGAACAACATCACTACCCAGGCACATATGCAAGAGGCCTTAAAAGAAAAAATACAAATAATATTGTAGGTCCAAGGAAACTAAGGATGAGATATTTAGGATGACTCTAGGACCTGATGAATCCCTGGAAAACTATGAAGAGAGGTTTCAGTTAAACTATAAGAGAGCCAAATTTACTCTTGATCCCGGATCACTTAAACTTGTACTTCTCCGAGGGATCAGAGAGGAGGTGATAGTAAATCATGCCACATATAAGTGTCCCTCCTTACCTGGACTTAAATTTGTATATCAAGGTGGGGAAGTAGGGACAGAGAAACTTTGTTTCATCAACCATAGAAGGCCTCAAGGCCTTAGGCCATACCAATAGGGATTGCAAGGTGCACCTTACTCTTACTATCACCATAATCAGAGTGCACCCATGCAACCTTGGTACACCCCCACTCCTCCATCCTGGCGTACACCTCCTACTTGGCCTTACAACACTCCATATCACCCTTAGCCTGTGAACCAACCATTTCAACAATATGTTCTACAACAACCTCAGTGGAACAATCCATTCTAAGGGTGGATGCCTCAACACACAACCACTTGCTCTAATGGCTCCACCCCAACCTCAACCTCAGCTTACTCATGCTACTCCACCCAAGCTGCCTCAAATGCCTGCACAACCAAATCCGAACCCGAACAACATACAGGCACAATAGGTTTACAGTGGAGAAACATCCTATCCAACTTATGTTGTGGATATACATGAGATTAATCTTAGGTCAAGAAGAGTACTCCCAGAAAACCACCCTCCATTTCTACTTGAAGAGGTTGAGGAGGAAAAGGAATAAGGTAATACTCAGATAAACAACCTCCTTTTCCTTAGTGCTTGATCCATCCTAGTCAGCACACCCCATAAGAGACTGAACTTAGGGGAGAGTTGAAGAAATTGTGTGTAGAGATACCACTTCTGCAGGCCATTAAGTATGTCCCTATTTACAATAGGCTCATCAAGGAAAAGTGATTCAAGAAACCTAGGAGAAAGAAGAAATATACCCCCACCATCAATGTGGTAGGAAAATTGTCCGACTTAATGTTGGGGAGGGTGATCTTTCCAAAGTACCTGGCCCCTAGTAGTCTAGTTTTAGATGTGCACGTAGATGGTGTCATAGTCCCCAACACTCTAATTGATTTATGGGTTGCCATCAATTTCATGACCAAGGAAACTATGTTGAAACTTAATCTCCAAGGGACTTTGAGGAAAACCACAACAGTTCTACAACTTGCAGATCGGTCCACAGTAACTCCGGAAGGAATTGTTGAGGATGTTATGGTTACAATTGACTCTTGGGAGTATCCTACTAATTTCCTTGTTTTCAACCAAAAACCAAGTTCAATGGATATCCTCTCATTTTAGGGATACATTGGTTAGCCACTGCATATGCTTATATTAGTTGTCGGGCTAGAAACATGACTATTAAAAATGGGCCCTTATCTAAACAATTGATATTATATCCTCCAGCCCAGCCTTCCATTGATCATTATTTACCTATATGGTTGGAGGATGAAGAAGAGGAGGTATATAACACTACCCCTATTTGTACCATAGATGTTGTTCTTAAAGTGGGACAACTTGATGAAGAAGAACTTATTGACTATGCCATTCAAAACTAATCCTCCCCTAACAATACTCTTGAAAACCTAGTCAAAGAATCTGAAATCCAACCTTGGATGGAAGTGCACTTAGTCGAGTCAACCTCTAAAACCACCAAGGATTTTGAGTTTTTCCCATCGATATCTCTAAAAATAAATTCAAACCTTTCAAATGAAGAAGAAAAGCAGTTATGTCAACTTTTAATAGGAAACCTAGATTCATTTGATTGGGATTACAAGGACATGAAAGGGGTGCATCCTTCCATATGTAGACATCATATTTACATCAAAGAAGGATGCAAGCCTGTGCGACAACCCCAAATAAGGATGAACCCAACTCTGATGGACATAGTCAAGGAAGAGCTATAGAAAATTTTGGATGCAGGTTTTATTTATCCTATATCAGACAGTGAGTGGGTTTCTCCTCTTTTCCTAGTCTCGAAGAAGAATGGAACATGGTGAATTTGTGTTGATTATCGATAAGTTAACAAAGCCACCAAGAAGGACCATTTCACTTTGCCCTTTATAGACCAAGTCCTAGATGGCCTTGCAGGGAAGTGGTTCTTTTCCTTCTTAGATGGGTTCAGTGGGTACAATCAGATTCAAATCATCCTTGAAGACCAGGATAAGACTAATTTAACCTGCCCTTGGGGTACCTTCGCTTACAAAGTCCTATCCTTTGGGTTGTGCAATGCCCAACTACCTTCCGAAGATTTGTCCTGAGAATTTTCTCTCTACATGGATGATTTCACACCATATGGGGATGACTTCTACGAAGCTTTCTCCAATTTGGGCAAAGTACTGAGAAGGTGAATTGAGATGCATCTCTCCATGAGCCTAGAAAAGTGTGAATTCCTAAAGAGAGTAGGAGTTGTATTAGGACACTCAATCTCCAAATCAGGAATAAAGATGGACTCGAGAAAATTCACTATTATCAAAAGGGTACCTGATCCTCAAAAGAAAAGAGATGTTAGGAGTTTCTTAGGGTTAGCTGGTTATTATAGAAGATTCATCAAATATTTTAATAATATGGCTTCGCCATTATTTGGTTTATTTGCCAAAGATTCTGAGTTTATTTGGTTTGGCCCTTGTTAAGAGGATTTTGAGCTCATTAAGCGAAAGTTGACTACTGCCCCCATTCTCTGAGGTCCAAATTGGACCCTGCCTTTCCACCTCCACACAAATGCATCTGAAAAAGATGTGGGGGTAGCATTAGGACAGTTAGAAGACAAATTACCTTATACAATCTATTTCATCAGTAAGAACTTGTCTAAGACTGAGCTAAATTATATTGTCACAGAGAAGGAGATGTTAGCCATTGTCCATAATTTAAACAAATTTAGACATTATGTAATTGGGTATCAGACCTTTGTTCACACTGACCATGAAACCATCAAATATTTAATGAAAAACCCAGATGTTAATGCTAGGATAATTAGATGGTTGTTAATTTTACAATAGTTTGACCTAACTATTGTTGATAAAACTGGAAAGGAGAATGTTGTTGCAGATTTTTTATCCAGGATAATTCTATTTGCAGGTGAAGAAGTAATGGTGGATGACCAGCGTCTAGATGAACATCTCTTCGCTATATCAACACTCTCACCATGGTTTTTTGACATAGCTATCTACTTGGTTGCTGGAAAGTTCCCTCCTAATCTCTCATTCAGGGAGAAAAGCAAGATCATCAAAAAAAGCGCCCCTTTCACATGGATTGGGGGGAATCTTTTCAAGCTAGGCCCTGACCAAATACTCAGAATATGTGTGAGGGAGGAAGAGGTTTTTTATATCCTCTTTGCATGTCATGATATCCCATGTGGAGGCCACTTTGCTGCAAAAATGATTGCTTTCAAAGTTTTGCAGGAATGATACTATTGGCCTACCCTTCACCAGGATTCTAGAAGATACACTAGCAGGTGTGACCAGTGCCAAAGGATGGGGAAACCTACACAAAGGGATGAGATGCCTTTGCATCCTCAGGTGTCCCTTGATCCATTTGATAAATGGGGCATGGAATTCATTAGACCTATTGACCCACCATATGGACATAAAAAGTATATCATAGTATGCACTGGCTACCTGAAAAACTGGGCTGAAACAAAGGCTATGAAGGTAGAAACCGAGGAGAAAGTAGTATAATTTCTGAGGGAGAATGTGTTTTACAAGTTTGGGTACCCCAGAGAAGTAGTCATTGATCAGGGGGCACAGTTCACTTCTCATCTCATTGAGAATCTTCTGAGGAGGCACAATATTAAGCATAAGACTTCTACTTCCTACCACCCTCAGGCGAATGGCCAAGTGGAAGTAACTAAAATAGCCTTAGAGAGTATCCTCACCAAGGTTGTGAGCAACAACAAAAAATATTGGGTGGATAGATTGGTAGAAGTTACTTAGGCCTATAACACTACCTGGAAAACAACAACAAGATTCACTCCTTATGACCTAGTCTATTGAAAGGAAGCTCTTCTTTCAGTTGAGTTTGAATTCAACACATTAAGAATGGAACCTGAGCTAGAATTAGACATCTCAAATGATCAAAAGGAGAGGTTGCTGCAATTAAATGGGTTGGATGAGTTTAGGATGCAAGCACTCCTCCACACAGAGGTCATTCAGCTGCAAAGGAAGGTTTGGCATGACAAGAACATTAAGGTAAATACCTTTCAAGAAGGAGATTTGGCATTGTTGTATGACTCAAGGTTTAAGGACTTCAAAGGAAAACTAATGACAAGATGTTTGGGACCCTACAAAGTGGAATTTTCTTATGATAATGGCATAATTCAGATTATAACCATAGATGAGGAAGGGATTCCCTTGCTTGTCAATGGTTACAGACTCAAGGTTTACAAGAAGCCCCTGTCAAGGGAAGAATTTTTAAATTCCATAAGCAGGGAGGTCTATGTCATGGGAAACTCCATAGTTTCTAATGCCTCCTAAATATATAAAATAATAATAATAATAGTAAAAGAGGCATGGGTTAAAACCTCTTTGAGGCACCCTAGGCCAACTCCAGGGTTGAAAACCTCCATGAGGCAGTTGTTTAGTCAATTTAATGTCTTAAATTTCTATCATAAATTACCGACCAAGGTTAGTAATATGATGAAGTGTGGTGCACTATATATGCTTAGATTCCCTTCTTTCTTACTTCGTTGTGTATTTTTATATATATATTTTTTGGGGGGTTTTTATTTTATGCCTAATTTTAAGAACTAAAATTGATCTAAGGAATGAAATCTAAGTTTTTAAATGAAATATTTAAATCTGAAAGAAATTTAATGATGAAAACTTAATCTTTAAGAAGGAAGAAAAGGAAATTTCATTTTTACTCTGAGAAAAGAAATTTATTTACAAATTACTCTTAATAAAATGAATGAAATATGAAATCTAAAAGAAGGAAGAAAAGGAAATGTTATTTAACTAATTTATTTTTCATAAAAATAAATCAACCTTTGAATGGTTATAATCTGAGCTATGTTATACTATCTTATGCTGGAAAAACATCTACGGAAAACATATAATTAAGCTGATTTTTCATTTAAACAAAGCATTATTCTAAATCTTATTGAATTCTACTGATCTCTAAATGATGTTCTATCTATCAACATAATAAAAATAAAACCAAATCCTACTTTATCAATTGAGAACATTAATTCTATGAAAACATAGTATCTGATCTAATTTTTAAATCCATCTAAAATGATCAAAATAAAATTCAAATCTAACTCTGTCCTAGTTTTAAATCTATCTAAAAATGATCAACATATAACTCTAATCTAACTTTGTTCTACATTCCATGGAATGAAATCATAAAATATATTACTATGAAATTGAATTCAAATTTAACTAATGTATCTAGTGCAAAATAAGATGTTTAATATAAACCCTATGGTTGTTGTGTAATCAAATTCAAGAATCTATTTCAATTGGAAGATGACAGATTCACGATCATGAAATAATTTAGGCAAGCATAAGATACAATCAAATGTGCATAAATGTAAACAATTGATTCAGTAATCATTTAAGAACTAATTGACATGAAATTAAACTATGAAACGATGAGAAATTAATCTACGAATCGACAAGAATTTAAACTATGAATTGACGAGAAATTAAGTACGAATCAACGAGAAATTAAACTATGAAATGACAGTAAATTAAACTACGAAATGACTATAAAACCTCCTCTCCGTGAAGGGGTCTTATGCAATAGAATGAGTGTAAAATCTACTTAGACTGTCCACGCATCAATGATCTGGAACTGGTCTTCTTCATTAATAAAACAGATTTTAAAAATGTATCACAATATTATCTCAAAATCAAGCTTATTACTGGTTTCAACAGACCAATATTTATACAAGTTTTTTGAATTAATTGTCTGAGACAATTTCGCCTATGGAAAGAAAAATAAAGTTAAGACTAGAAGTCTATTCAGAAGCAAAGTCTTCATGGCTCTTTCTCGATTTTCTACGTAACAGAAAATCTAGAATCTTCGTCTGCTAGTCTCATTCCTTCTATTTGACTGATATTTGATCGCGAGTGTAGGCACGATTCTTCTCAAAATTGAAGAGGTAAGTAGGATATGATCCATATATGTACCATTTCAAAGCTACCCATATGACTCGCTTCTTCATTTACTTCTCAAAACCTTTCAAATAGTAGCGGTGGCTGCAGAAAGAAAGGTTAGCTACAGAATTGCATGAATTCTGTATCTAATTACAAAAATTCATCTAAATAATAAGAAACATTATAATATAAAGTAGAGACCATAGAAATTCCTTCTCAAATATAAAATATGTCAATTATCACTAATTGGGTTTATGGATTTGTGAAAAAGGAATAAAATATGGTGGAAAAAGATGTCAAAATAGGAACAGTTTTGAGGTTCAACAACAGTCCTGGAGCAAAAACAAAAAATGGAAAAACAGAGAATAAAAGATCATTGGGTGAAAACCTCTTTGGGGTGCCCAAGGCAGGCCTCTGGGTTGAAAATATTTGTGGAGGCATTCCATTTTCCTTCAAGGAAAAAAAGAAGAAAAGAAAAGATACCTATGCATTTATGTGTTTTTTAGTTTTGCAGGTTCATAATTGAGGATGATTTTTAGGTTCTAGAAGAGTGATTTCTCTTCATTATTTCTTCTCTTATTGCACACTCCATAAGCCACTCCATCATTCATCCCTTCATCCATTTCACCTATTGAAAAGTCAACAAGAAATGTGTGTCTAATTCAATTTTCCCTTAATTAAATTGGACAATAAATTGTAATTTTATCTCATAATCACTTGTAATAGTTAAAATCAGTTAGCTCATGGAATTCAAGTTGAGGGTGGTTGGTGAGGCATGCAGAGTGATTCTATTTGTTTTAGAGTCCAAGTTGTAGTTAGTGTATTAGTTTAATGCATGAGAAATCAGTTAACTCAATTAATTGAGTTAAAATCAGTTTAACTAGTTGTAATTGATTGTTGCACTAGTGAGAGGTCAAGTGAATTAAATCAGATTTAATTCACATGCAGTGATCTATCAAGTAACTCATGATTTACTATTAATGGTTTTATGCATTTCAGTTCTGATGAATACCCAGTTGAGAGAGAGGTTAAAGGGATGTTAAATATCAATTGTATTATTAGCAAAATGCCCGCATGCAGTAATACACCCATAGGATTTCCCATGAGAATTATGCAGTCAAGGAAGGCTATTTATCCTGATTAATTGGGATTAATTTCATAGGGATTGTGTGAGCAAGGTAGGTTGAGAATTGGCTAATTACTAGCCCAATTTTGTCCAGATCAACGTGAGACAATCAGGATAGTGCAATAGACTCTTGCGAGAAGAGTGCATTGTATTGTTTCGTGATTCCTTGGTTCATTATACAATAGAGATAGAGGGGTTTTGAGCAATAAGATTTCCCGAGGAAAAATATATGTGTTGTGGATTGATTTGCTTCTTTCTTTTACTTGGTGTGATTGTGTGATCGTATTTATTTTCCGCAATTAACTTGTAAAATGATTAAATATATTGCTTTAGCATATCGCATCATTGGTTTGAATCCATTGGTATACATATTGTTTGTATAATTTCTACATGGTATCAAAGCGCAGGAAATCACTATAGTGGAGAAGAAATTGATTTTGTGCTAAACAACATTCAAATTTGCAAAAATATTCTTTAGTGTGACAGGCAGATCAAGATGGCTTTCAATGGATTAATATTGGAATATGAAATCGAGGGTAGTTCTAATTATATTGCATGGAAAGACAGAATGGAGGCAGTTCTAGAGGAAAATGGGTTGAAATAATTCAATGATAATGATATTCCCAAGCCTGCAGCAACAGACGTCGCTCTTCTTGATGCTTGGAAAAAGAAGGTTGCAAAGGCGAGGAGGATGTTATTAGAGGCAGTTCGAGAAAACATTGTCTCCAGTCTCCATGGAAAAGCGACTCCATATTCAATTTGGAAGGCTTTGACAATTTTTTTTTAAAATAGCAGTGACCACAGAAAATTGGCACAAGCTCAGGAAAATCAAAATGGAGAAAGGAGACACTATTTCAAAATATTTGACCAAGTTCATCTAATGTCGAGATGAGCTTGGAAGTGTTGATATTACTATAGCGGATGATGACTTGGTGAGCCTAGCACTTCTAGGCCTTCCCAAGAGTTGGCATAGTTATCAGGGCTATGTGAGGGAGAAGCTACCATATTGGGAGCGAATTTGGTTGGATTTGGTATGAGAATAATTCAAGCGAAGTACAAGGGATGGATCCTCATCCAAGGAAGATGATGAGGAAAATTGCACCTTGGCTGGTAAGGCAAAGAAAGGGGAAGGAAAGAAATCATATTTCAAATATGAGACCTGTAAAGAAGGCAAGAAGCGTGACATGTCCAAAGTGAAATGTTTTCACTATCACGAGCATGGACATTATGCCACTAATTGTCCACGGAAGAAGAAGAACAACAAGAAGGCTTCAGCATCTATAGCAGGTGAAGCTTTGGCTTCATAGTTCGAGTTGGACTTCTCACTCATTGCATGCATGGTGTCTAGTGAGATGGGATCAATGTGATACTTGGATAGTGGTGCATCTTTCCACATGACGGGAGACAAAGAAATCTTTAGTAGCTTGGAGGAGAAGGATCTTCAGATGCACATCGAGTTGGGTGATGACGGGAGGTATTATTCTATCGGGATTGGTATAGTTACTTTCCAGAGATAGTCAGGTAAACCTTTCTTATTAAAAGATGGCATGCATGTACCAGGTTTGAAAAATAATTTAGTTTCAATTGCTATGTTGGAGGATAGAGGATATGATGTGGTTTTAAGTGAAGGGAAAGCATTCCTTTGTCACAAAGCCACAGGACAAGTTAAGAAGATTGGGGTTCATGTGAAGAATATCTACGAATTTTATGTAGATGGTTGCGCAACATTGATGGGTAAAGCAGACATAATGGTGACTCGAGATGAGGGTGAGTTATGGCACAGGAGATTGGGCCATCTACACCATGGTGCTTTGAAGGTCATGCAATATATTTCTACGAGGCTTACAAAGGGTTCTCTTACACATATAGACACGTGCAAGGGATGTACCATGGGGAAGTATGAAAAGGCCACTTTTCACGAGAAGGAGAACCGAGCAATGAAAATCCTTGAGAGAGTTCACTCAGATGTGTGTGGACCATTCTATACATCTTATACAGCAAAGCACATGTATTATGTGATTTTTGTTGATGATTTTTCTAGAAAGTGTTGGATCTACTTCAGGCATAAGAAATATCAGACGTTCTCAAAATTTTGTGAGTTCAAAGCACTGGTTGAGAAATACATAGGGAAGCATGTGAAGGCTCTAAGGATCGACAATGGTGGTGATTACATCTCAAATGAATTCAAGAACTTCTGTAGAAAAGAAGGAATTTGGAGAGAGTTGATTTCACCTCATAACCCACAACAGAATGGGGTTGCAGAAAGAAAGAACATAACAATTGTGGGTGCGACACGAGCAATGTTACATCATCAGGTCCTACCATTGCATCTATGTGAAGAGGCATGCAAAACAACAATATTTGTGCATAATTGTAGTCCCCATTGGATACTTGGCATGAGTACACCAGAGGAGGATTTTTATGGTAAGAAACCCGATGTTTCATATTTTAAAATTTTTGGCTCATCTGTCTATTGCCATGTGACCAAATATTCCAGAAAGAAGCTAGAACCAAAAAATAAGATTGGGATATTTGTGGGGTATACTGATACTCCCCACAACTATCGAGTGTATTTGTCGAATAGTAGGATGAATTTGATGAGGAGAAAGCCATGCAATTTTCCCTTGAGAGGGAGCTTGATTTGCATGCAGATGAGGAACTCTTGGTTCCAAAGGATGAACCTCAAGATGTGGAGAAGCCACATGCGGAGGATCATGTATTGGTAGAAACCACTCATGCAAATCCATCCACCCGACATGGTAGGAGGCACACCACAAAAGCTGACAGATTGAGACTTGATGCAGCATAACATGTAGGAGCATCTACATCACTACGCAGACATAGACAGTCTCCAGAAAGATTTACTGGATACATGGCTCTTATGAGAAAGTGTATTGTGACAGAACCATCCTCTTTTGAGGAAGCAGTGCAACAACCAACTTGGGTTGATGCCATGGTTTAGGAGTGTGACTCCATCGTTAGGAACAATGCATGGGAAGTTGTCCCAAGACCAATCGGGAAATCAGTGATTGGATCTAGATGGATCCATAAGGTGAAGCAGGAAAAATATGGGAGTGTGGAGAAGTACAAGGTTAGATTTGTAGCCCAAGGATTCACACAAGTTAATTGGATTCGATATGAGGAGAATTTTGCACCTGTTGCAAGGTACTCATCGATTAGATCTATCCTTGCACTCTCAACACAGATGGGGTGGTAGATACATCAGATGGATGTGAAGACTACATTTCTCAATGGAGTTATTAAGGAAGAAGAATACATTGAGCAGCGAGAAGGTTTTGAGACCTTTTATAGTGATTCGCATGTGTGCAAACTCAAGAGAGCACTGTTGTTGGTGAGGAATTAGGTCTCGCAGGCAGGACCCAGGTTCAGGAGTTGTGGCCAACAAAGGAATCCGCTGTAGTCTAGAACCACGCTGGCATTATTAGCCTACTCTGGAGAGCAGAGAGTCTCACCCGAGGCGTGCCGCAACTACATGCAGGAGGGGAGCAGATCGATAGCAAGGAACGAATCCGAAACTCATGATTACCATTAAACAGGTTGCATAAACATAGATATATCCGCAAGAACATTCAGAGCATAGACAGGTATTAAGCAAATAAAATTTTAAACCATCGCAACCATCATGCATGCATAAGAATTACACAGTAGGACAGTAACCTGCAAGTATATTGATTTCTCTAGCCAGATCCATAGGTACACAGCCTCTACAAGGAGAGCTTACAAGTCTGATAGCGATGCATTATAGAACAGAAAGGTAGAATAGAGAAGCCTAGGAACTGCAAGGATATCATGCACGATCTCTTTCAGTCATTCTGCATTCCTTCTCGTGCCACCATCCTCTTCTATTTCGGCCGGGTGACTGCTATTTATTCATCCTCTATCGCAACTGTTAGTTCCTCTCTGTGTCCTTCTTCAGCTGCTTCCAGCTTCTCTCTTGTTGTCTATGTGTTCCACTTTCTATCTTCTGCTATATATTCTCTTTATCTGTACTCGTGCATCTGCTTTCTTCAGCTATCTCTTGCTTCTGCGCCACCTTGATAGCTCCGCAGATTACGGTAGTTGCGACTTGGTCGCGATTTCCATGTGTCCTCATGCCGCAACTCAAAAAGGCCATCCTTTATTCAAAATGCAAAATATTCCAAACAAGTTTTCAAAAAAAAGGGCCCCAACAAGCCTCGACCACAGTTTCTTGACTCGTCCCCGAGTCAATCACAAATGACGGTCTCTATCTCCATCGCCCCGCTTGATCCCGTGCCCTGTTCGTGCTGTGTGCCTTCAGCTTGTGCTTGTTCCCACTGTGCGCCTTCAACCTGTTGTTCAAACAAGGGCACCAACTCCGGGACTCGACGGAACGCTATAGATTTAAGCTCGGTGAAGGCCGATACAACTTGCTGCCACCCTTGCAAGAGTGAATCTGTGTCTTCAACGATCTTGGTGATAGCGGCCGCTTCTAGGGGTGCTGGGATAGCCCCGAACATCGTGCTAATTTGGGTTCGGCCTCGGCGGCCAGCTGTTGCATCGTCCTGGCATTGTTTTGGAGGGGCGGGCGAAGCTCACAAATTACCCATTTGGCCTCTGCAGAATTGGCTTCCGTTTGCTGGATCTGTACTTCGAGCTCATCTTCCTGGTCGTATAATTGGTCCAACCTGGCGGGGTCCGTGACTTCTTGAATTTCCCGAGAAACCTGTTGTAGCTGTGCGGAGATTGGCTGTACTTTGACAGTTAAGGCCCGTGAGCATTCCTGAAGACCCTTCAGGAGGTCGTGCGCCTTGCGCGCCGCAGAGGTGAGCGTTTCCTGTATTTGGGTTTCCTGGCCCTGCTTTGCGGCAACCTGGACTGAATAGGTAGCCGTTGGGTCGAGCAGCGCTGGTCATGCGGCTAATGCTGCGTGGATCTCCGTATTTTCTCGGTGGAGACCAGTGAGTGCAGTCCGGATGTAGAAAGCTTGGGCGGCGACATTATGCTCCGCGACATCAGCAGGCAGCGGGGTATAATGAGCCTTTACCGAGGGCCATAGGTCTGAAAATACCTGAGTTACGTTGGCTATCTGATCTTGTAGGCGTTCATGCGTTGTGATAATCTGGTCGCGCTGTTCAATAAGCGCCACGATCTGTTGTTGCTGCTCTTCGCATCGCTGCTGCAGCTCCGAGTGAATCCTTTCGGCTTGCTGGGCCGCCCTCTGAATGAATAAGTATAGCTGAGCTGTACCCCATGTTTCTAAGTTAGCGGTGCCCGAAGCACCCTGGTCCGACGTCCTTTCTTGGAGGGGTTTCCCACTGGCAACTGAGCGGTTGGAATGCTCCGGAGGGGATGACGACGTCTGTTGCTGCGTTGAGTTGGCCATATTCAAATCTGGCCGCTCCTGCTGATCGGTCTGGCCCGGGGGGGGAGGGTCAGCATGCTCGGGCTGAGCCTCGACCGAGTTGGTCCCAATGTTTGCCAGCTGGGTAAATATAGCAGATAAAGAAACCTGGGGTGCACCCACGGGGTCGACTGGTGGTACTACGGTAGTAGTACTGGAGTCAACTTCAGCCCCGTGGTCCCTGCCAAAGAGTTATCGGATGAGCGGGTCGGACACAGTGGCAGATGAATTGGATGGAACGGATGAAGTGGGAGGTGGAGGTGGAATGGTGGATGGAGGTGGGGCTGTGGATGGAGGGCGAATGTTAATAAATTCGGAAGGGTCAACAAGGGGTTCTTCCTGGACCAGTGCCCCTATATTTGGGGGCGGTGGCGGATCATCATCAGTAAGGTCCACCACCAGATTGGCTACAGTGGTGTGGGCCCGCTTGGCCGGAGGAGTTTCTAATTGTTCTGGGGCCAGGCCCTTTTCTCCCATCGGGGTGATGATGGGTCTTGCAGAGGTAAATAAAATCGTAGGGATGGGAGAGGTGAGAAGAGTGGTATGGGATTGAGAAATAGAACGGTTGAGCTGAAACTCAGAAAATAAAGGGAACGGAGAAGCACCCCTTGAAATAACCTGGGCCGCCGCATTGAAATTGCGTACCTGAGTATTGAAGTGGCAGACGACGGGGACGAGCGGTTCGGGGAGTTCCTGTGGTGGTGCTGCCACATCCGTCGCGGCAGGCTGTTGCAATGGCAACATCCGCTCAAAGTTGTACCTGGGGATGCCATCGCAGGTGTGCTTCATGACCCCTGGCCACGAACATACTTCGCAGTGGAAGGTGGCATCGTCCAGTTGGAAATTCAACGACGTCATGTGGAAGGTGTCTTCCAGCACGCAAGTGGGTCAGAGGTAAGTATGCCTGTGACTTACCCCGAACCACACTTGCTCGCTATATTCATCCAACAGGTTCCTAGGCACCCATTGCTGATTGGCCACCACGTCCGTCATTAGCTCGTACCAAGACCGAAACAGCTCTGCATTCACCTGTTTAGTGCTCGGATCAGCCGACACCTTCCATGGAACAAACTTCATCGCCAGAGGCTGGCCCTCTGGAATTTATGCTGGTAGCCTGACAAGAGGAGTGTGCCATTTCCACATGGCAAAATCAATGATCAAGTATCCATAAATGAAGTTGTTCGTGCGCTTGTAGTTGTCTTCGCATGCATCAAATAACTCTTTCAACAGAAAGGATCACCAATTCAGCTTGGCACCCTGAACGCAGTGCTCCACAAGAGAGATAGTGTCCAAGGTGCATTCGCCCTTTGTGTAGTGCCTCATTGTCCTGCTGGAAATGAGGTAGCAAGAAAATTTAATCTCGGGCATGTTAATAAGCTCTATCGTGGCTCCCTTCCCTCCCCGTCGAGTGCTGTATTTGCTGTATAGGTCTGCGCCCCCAGACTTTTGCGCTCACTTGGCGGTGGTCTGACATGCGGTCGAGACATCCGCACCATTCTGTGAGAGCCCGGTCAGATGATGGATGTCTTCAGAGGTAATGGGAATTTCCTTGTTCAGCCACAAGGACCCATTCTGAATGCGGCTAAGTAAGAAATGAATGCACTGCAAAACTGGTCCGGTGGTCCCGAAGACCGGAAGATTTCTGAGATTCATGAGAGAATATTGCTGAAGGCCCCGGAACGCTGGTAAAATGCGGTTGGTTAATTGGCCGGATGTGCTGTAGTAGTGCTCCATATACACCTACCAGTGGAGCGCCGGGAATTCGGACGAGTCTGAAAGGTTGGCATCTATCAAAGCTGCACTGTCGTATTTCCCAACTAGAGACTCTGTCCTGTGGATCCTGCTGTCAAGCTCTGGTTCAACGACGGATAGGAGGGCCTTCGGCATTTTTGCTTGGCGCTGATAGACGTTTAGAATTCGTCTTGGTAGGCCCTCCCAGTGTTGTTCGCCTGAATGCTCCAGCTGCTCTTGTGCTGCTGCAATTGCTAATGCTAAGTGTTCCGACATTATCGTGCTTTCTTCATGCAAGTGATGTAATTTCCTGGCACGAGTGAAGATGATGAGACCCCATAACGAGTTAATTCCTGCTAGCATTCTTTTCTGCGATAATCATGCAATCAATCGCGTGCCAATGGGTATTCTGACAGTTGCTGACGGTGGCATGGGGAAATGGGCGGACGCGACGGCTGAGGTTACGACGGATGATGGAAAAATGATTATGGCGAGGTTACTTCCAATTATGGTAATTTATGAGGCAAATCGGGACGATCCTACGGACTGACACAAGTACTGACTGAAATGACTCGGACTGACACTAGCATGTTTATGGATCCTACAGGGATGACACGCTGGACACGCCCCTCCCCGACCACATTCGGTTGCGGTGTGGTGCCCGCAACAGAGCAGTTATTGACAAATTATGTGGAAAATGAAAAGACTACCTATGCTCGACCTGGTTGCAGGAGAGTTATTCAGCTACACTACTCTACGGGTGCTCTCGAGTGCGAGATTTATTGATGAAAAAGGAGGGGTACTTACTCCTGGTAGGGTTTCAGGCTTGCGCCATTCACCCACCCAGGTAAAACAGTACCGTCCAGCTGACCCAACCAAATAGCTCCAGAATATCTAATCTCGATAATGAAGTAAGGTCCCAGCCAGTGCATCTGCAGCTTGCCTGGAAACTTCTGAAACCTGCTGTCATATAAGAGGACCTTACCGCCAACTTGGAATGTTTTGTGCTTGATGTGGCGATTGTGCCACGCTTTCTGCCGGTCCTTCTGAACCTTCTGGTGAAACTCGGCCAGAAACCAGGCCTCGTCCAGTTCTTGAAGTTCGTGGAGGCATTCCCGAAGCGACTCCTCTTCCGATAATTGTAGAGATGTGGCGATTAAAAGACTGGGTATAGTGAACTCAGCGAGAATCACAGCTTCCCGGCCATACACCAGCTGGAACAGTGTCTGATTAGTCAAGAAGCTTCACCGTGGTCCGGTAAGCCCATAATGCAGCTGGTAGGCGCTCATCCCAATCGTCGCGCTGGGCATTGCAGATCTTAGTCAAGCCTTTTTCAAGAATTTTATTGAATGCTTCAACCGTACCATTGGCCTACGGGTGATATGGGCTGCTCTTGTGGTGTTGAATCATGAATGTGTCCAACAACGACTTGACCGTGGCATTAATTAAATGCATACCCTGATCACTGGTTAAACTTCGCGGGCAGCCAAACCGGCTAATGATGTGTTCAAAAATGAACCGGGCTGCTGTATCCGCCATGCAGTCACGTACCGTCGCTGCTTTGGCCCACCTGGTGAGGTAGTCAGTTGCGGTAATAATATAGCGAGCCTTGGAGTGCCGGGCGACTAGGGCGATGGGGCCTACAAAGTCGACAACCCACTTCTCGAATGGCCGCAACACATGGACCGGGTGTAGCGGAAGCTTGTCCCTGTGAGAGGGCCTCCCTGTCCACTGGCACAAGTCACATCGCTTCACAAATGCTTTACAATCGGCATGTCTTGTCAGCCACCACAGTCTAGCTTGGAGCACCTTCGTCGTGGTCGATTTCGCACCCACGTGCCCTCCTGCAACACCACTGTGGCATTCCCACATCACAGCTTCGCGCTCGTGGTCAAGGACGCACCGGCGCAGTACCTCATCAAGACCCAGTTTATATAGCTGCACCACAATCAGTTGGTATTCGGCAGCACGGACGACCAAGTGCCGTTTCTGGAGCGGGGTGTAATCCTCAGGGCATTGCCCCGTGGTCAGATAGGTGGCAATGTCGGCCAGATAATACGGTATTGCTTTTACTCGGAAGAGGTCAGCGTCCGGTAGTTGATCATCGAGCGAGCTGTCATTCTCCCCCGTCGCCAACCTAGATAAATGATCGGGCCCGACATTCAACCTGCCAGGCTTGACGATCACCTCAAACGTAAATTCTTGAAAGAGAAATAGCCAGCGATAGATCCGTCCTTCCAAAACATGCTTATTCACCAAATACTTCAATGCAGAGTGGTCGGTAAAGAATTTGAATTTTCCTCCAAGAAGGTAGTGGCAGAACTTCTAGAGCGAGTACACCATTTCTAGGGCCTCCCTCTGCGTTAGACAATTTGCGGCTGGCGAAGTAGACGGGATGGTCGACTGTCATCTCTCCGGGTTGCGCCAAGACAACCCCAAGTGCAATACTGGAAGCATCAATATGCACATGGAACTGCTTATCCCAGTCTGGGTGAACAAGTATGGGCGCCATCGCCAGCTTTTCCTTCAGAGTGTCAAGGACCTTCCGACACTCCTCCGTCCACTGGAATACTTCTGACTTCCACAGTAATTTCTGCAAAGGGGTAGTGATCTTTGGGTAGTTACAGATAAACCGCCTGTAATATCCTGTGTGCCCGAGAAGTGCCCGCAACTGCTTCACGGATTCGGGGGCTTCCATATGGACGATTACCGCGACCTTGGCGGGGTTGACACAGACCCCTTTCTTGCACACCACGTGTCCTAACAGCGTGTCGAAAGGAACTGCAAAAATTCATTTCTTCAAGTTCAAGGAAATCTGCAACTGGCGACACCGATCAAACATAATACGCAACAAGGTGGCATGTTTCTTCAGCAGACTGTAGACAGTCCAATCGTCCATGTAGACTTCCAGGAACTTATGGATATGCTCCCGAAAATCAGCAATGACAATCCGGGAAAACACGGCCGGGGCGTTCTTCAAGCACAACGGCATTATGTGGTATGCGAACGATCCGCACTCGGTGGTGAATGTCGTCTTCGGCTTGTCTTCTTCCGCAATGTGCACCTGATGGTAGCCCGAAAAACCATCAGTGAAGGAATACGCTTCGTTTCCTGCAACATGATCCAATACTTCGTCGCTGAAAGGAGTGGGAAACGGATCATGGATACAGGCATTGTTCAGACTCAGGTAGTCGGCACAGACACATATCTCTGCCTTGTCCTTCTTATTCTGAATGACGATAGGACTCACCCACTCTTCTTCTTCCACTAGAAAGATGAGACCTGTAGCTAGCATCTTGTCAATCTCCATCTTGACCTTTTCTTTGATTCGTGGGTTCAGCCAGTAGGGTCGATGCTTTACGGGTCGGGCATCCGGTTTCAGCACAATGCGCATTTCTCCGAGGTCACCCTTAATACCCTTTAGATCCACAACCGATGAAGGGAATAAGTCTTCGTATTCCTGGAGGAGGCTGAAAATTTCCTTTGTCGTCTCCTCGTCCCAGTAATCGTCAACGGTAGCCAACTTGGGCTTTTCCGCCGTACCGATGTTCAACTTCCTTGTCTTCAGCAGCTGTGAATGGACGCCTTCAGTGGTCGGTTCTTCGTTGATGTTCCGCTCGCCTTCCTTTTCTTCGAAATATAGGTGCCTGAGGTCCTCCAGGCTATCATCATCTGGATCTCTGTCAATCCGTTGGCAAACCAACTCGCGCCTGGCCTTAGGACATGATGCAACCGTGCCCCCATCGGCCTCGGGGTCACGGAAAAATAGGACCTCCTTGATCGCTTGCAGTGCTCGAGATTCCTGCTCTGTCTCCCTTTCGAACGAGAAGCACCGAACAAACTTGTTTGTGAATTCCTACCAAGAGCAGGTTCCTCGTTTCGGCTCTTCTTCCAAGTACCAAGCCTGGGGGATTGTATCCAAGGAGTGGATAAAATAATGTACCCACAGCTCTTGCGGGTATCCCAAACCTTGCCACTGCTCCTCACAGCTCCTTAAGTGGTCCCGCGGATCATAAGTCCCCTTCTACCTGTGCCCACTTCGAGGGCCTTCATCTTCTTTAAACTGTGCCTTCAAAGCCTGAGTCGCACAACTCCACTGCGACAAGGTGGTGCGGTGATTTTTCCACCACCTTGCTGATGTGGACTGTAGTGCAACGTCCAAAAGTGGTATTCTGCAGCCTTCTGGAACCGTGTCTTCCACCTTTGTAATAAAGGTATTGACAGCCTGCATGTTCGACAGGGTGGGATATTCTCTGAACTCCGCGCCAATCCAACAGACTCAAGAAATGGCGGCACATCTCCACATACTAGTCTCATACCCACCCTGCTGCCAGTCTTCCCAGGCGAGTTCCAAGCCCAGCTCCGAGCTCTGGACACTGCGCCAACTGACAGAGCCTGTTGCGATCGGGTTAATATAGTCCTCCCGCTTCCCTGCAGTCATTTGGTAAAGGTGGTCCATCATCTGTGTGTTCTCCCGGTTGTCCATAGTTTCGGTATATTGCGGGCCTTGATACGGTTTGAGGGGCTACGTGACCCATACCTCCCCATCCTCGAAGATCATTAGCTCCTTTTTGAGGTCGATGATGGCATAATTCTCAAAAGCCCAATCGATGCCTAACAGGGCAGGGTAAGGATCTTTGTCCCCCATTATATCAATAACCTCAAAGTTCGTGTAAGTCTTCACCCCCACAATGTCGACCTCGACACCCTCGAGTCGGCCAATCGGCAGAATGCAGTACTAGTTCGCCATTCTGAGTTGGATTGGCGAGTAGGTCAGCAGTGGCCTTCCAAGATCCTCCCACGTCTTCCGCGGCAGGATGTTGACGTCGGACCCCAATTCCAGCATGGTATTGCTGATTTGGAATCCCGCAACCTGCGTGTTAATCCGGAACTCCTTTCCCGTTCGTCGCTTGTTCCGCTTGATGCGCTACACGTATTGTGGGGCTGCATGCACCGGTTCCCCAAGTCTTGTACTCCCCTGTAGTGACCCTTCCAAAGTGTGCTTTAGCTGCTGCCGCAGCGCAGCATTGTCAACAATCTTGAGGAGTAACTAGAGCCATTCCTCAATCACGTTTCCTATGGCGCTCTGCGCACCAGGTTCTGTCAGCACGGGTGCCTCCAGGCCTCCTGCATCCCTCAGCTAAGAAAATGCCTCTACTGCCTCTTGGAAATACTTCTTCTGTGCCTCGGGCCTGATTACCGTGTTCGGGGAGGCTGGCCGAACAACCCGTGCCGGCTCTTTCCCGCGAGCGTCCTCCCCCATTTTCTTACCTCCTCTCGTCACCATAGCTACGTTCTACATATCCTGAGTCGCGGTCCCTCGTGGCTCGGAGTTTACCAAATTCGTGCCTCTCTGCTGTGTCTGCTCTTCCCACTTCTTAATGAGTTTTGGGCAGTCCTTCGTGGCATGGGCGTTTACGCGGCACTGGGAACACCAAGGATGTCGGGGAAGGGGACATTCCCGAGCCACGTGACCCTCCTGGTAGCAGTTGTAACATTTCACCAGACCGTGACCCCCCGGGCAGCCTCCGCGCATACCGCCTCCTCTTCCCCTGGAAGCCTCATTCACCCTATAGGATGGTCGGTCCAACCGGTCTACGAGTGCGTCGAGAGCCCTGCACTACTCAGTTTTGTGATTCGTGGAAGCACAAAACTCACAGTACACATTGTTTGGGACATTGGAGTACTTCTATAGTATCGGGCACATCCGAGGAGGATGCCCCATCATCTGGCAAATCTCGCAGTACTCTGTGGTGGAGGGGTTCGGTTGAGGTGGGAACCCCGCGTAAGGCTGTTGCGGCTGGTATACCCCCTGTGGATTCATCGCCGCACCACCCCCAGTGGGTGGACCCCCTGGATTATTGCAACCGAGGGTCCCACACCCGTGCCATGCAGCCGAGGACATTCAGTTGCGACGTGGCCTTCAACCAGGCAGTGAGTGCACCAAACATTCGGCCTGGTTGGTCTTATAGGTTGCATCTCCTTGAGCTTTTCCGTCAGACTAGCGATCTGGTGTTGTAGTCCCACCAAGGAGGGATCTGGCGGGGTCGGCCCTCCTCGATATTCCTGAGGGTAACCCACCATGGCCTCGATCTTCATGGCCTGCTCCAAGGCGTTCGGCAAGTTGTCAATCTTCTGCTATGTGAGGGGGGTTCGTGTCAAGGGAAGCAGAGCCTTGATGAACCAGTCCCTCTGATGGTTGGGATCGATCGGATAGTTGAGCTTCCAGATCGCGTCCTTGAATCACCGCATCAACTCCTAGGCAATCTCTCCTTCCTTCTGCTTAATCTTTCAGAGATCAGACAGACCCTGCTGGTCCGTCTGGGGTAATTTGAATTCTCAGAAAAAATCTCGCTTTATGTCCGCAATTACTGGATTAGGATGGGCCTCAGAGCACTTGATAAACCATCGCAGAGCCCTCTCTCTGAGCGTGGTTTGGAACTCTATTAACTTCCCTGCATCTGGTGTCTGCTGAGCCCTCCATATGGATTCGCACAGATACCAGTGTTGCTCGACATCATCATTGCCTCGGCCAGAGAAATCTGGATACCGGGTGAAAGACCCCGCCATATTTACTTGCGGAGGGTTGACCAGGATAAAGCCACCGGGTCCTGGTTGCGTGATTGTTCCACTAGGGAATGCAATATTGCTAGTGCCGCTACTACTAACGTGTGTCGCTGTCGCCAATGAACTGCTATGAAATTGACTCAATACTTGTAACTTAACGAAAATATTACTTAAAGGTTGATAAAGTACCAGGGGAAGGTAGGGATCCTTGCCATGTAGAGTGTTGGAAGCAGGGTTTCCTGGAGAAATGAATGTCATCTGCTCTTAAAACAACCGCTACATCGCGATGTACTATTCACCATCGGAACTCTCATCGGGCCACATCCCTGCATCGTCTTCGTCAGTCACCGTCTCCCTTTCTCGCTTAGCTGGGCTCCCATGCACCCGCCGCACTCCCACAGTGGTCTCTTCTTTTTCCTGGGTATCCGCGTCCATAATTCCTATCCTCTGAGGCGCCTCCTTCTGGTTCTTCCTATTGGTTTCCCTTCGTTTCAAATCCTGCATCACCCATTTTCGCCACCTATCGGCGATCTGTGCCCTCCGATGTGCACGTCGCTCCCTCAACTTCCGTGTGGCCTCAGCATCCATTCCCCACTCCCGGCCTCACATTCGACGAAGCATCTGTCCCTTCAGCCCTTCCCCCAGCACCGGAGGTTTACGCTTCCATGATCATCTTTTGAAATTCCATCAGCCCCTCATCCACCATCAGGGCCTTAATCCACAGCAGAATCTCCTTAAGCAGCTTCCCTCTTAACCCAGAACGGAAAATAGCTTCAACCTTCGAGAAGGATTGGTAGCACTCTGCAAAAAATTCCACAATATATCCGTTCAAAGTGGTCTCTACCCAGAAATCCACCGCGCAAGTCAATTCCATGTTCAACCGATGCAGAGCCACCAAATCCCCGTGTACCCACCTGCGATTTATCTTCTGCGAGCCATCTCTAGGCACCTTTTTCTGTAACCTCCGCAACCAGTTATAGAGGTCGTTAGGGAACTTTCCCCAGAGGATCTCGTAAGTATCACTGTAGGACTCTGAGAAGAGGATGAGATCCTTAAGCACGCTCTCCTTTTTCTTGGTCAACTCTGCTTGCTAAGCAATAAATTGGTCGAGATGATTATCCCACCATCGCCGTATCTTGCCCTCGTAGATCCTCGATACCATGATCTAGTTCCCCTCATACCATGCAGGTCCTAGCAACGGAACCATTTGTTCGCGAGGAATCAGATCTCGCAAGCAAGACCCAGGTTCAGGAGTTGTGGCCAACAAAGGAATCCGCTGTAGTCTAGAACCACGCTGGAATTATCACCCTACTCCGGAGATCAGAGAGTCTCACCCGAGGCATGCCGCAACCACATGCAGGAGGGGAGCAGATCGATAGCAAGGAACGGATCCGCAACTCATGATTACCATTAAACAGGTTGCATAAACATAGATATATCCGAAAGAACATTCAGAGCATAGACAGGTATTAAGCAAATAAATTTTTAAACCATCTCAACCATCATGCATGCATAAGAATTACATAGTAGGACAGTAACCTGCAACTATATTGACTTCTTCAGCCAAATCCATAGGTACACAGCCTCTACAAGGAGAGCTTACAAGTCCGATAGCGATGCATTACAGAACAGAAAGGTAGAATAGAGAAGCCTAGGAACTACAGGGATATCATGCACGATCTCTTTCGGTCACTTCACATTCCTTCTCATGCCGCCATCCTCTTCTCTTTCCGCCGGGTGACTGCTATTTATTCACCCTCTATCGCAACTGTTAGTTCCTCTCTGTGTCCTTCTTCAGCTGCTTCCAGCTTCTCTCTTGTTGTCTGTGTGTTCCACTTTTTGTCTTCTGCAGTATATTCTCTTTATCTGTACTCATGCATCTGCTTTCTTCAGCTATCTCTTGCTTCTGCACCACCTTGATAGCTCCGCGGCTTATGGTAGTTGCGACTTGATCGCGATTTCCATGTGTCCTCATGCCGCAACTCAAAAATTCCATCCTTTATTCAAAATGCAAAATATTCCAAACAAGTTTTCAAAAAAAAGGGCCCCAACAACTGTATGGGTTGGAGCAAACACCTCGTGCTTGGTACACCTGGATTGATAGCTATTTCACTGGGTTGGGCTTCCTAAAGAGTGAAGCGGATGTGAACCTATACCAGATTGTGGTTGATGGTAAGCTTTATATTATCATGCTTTATGTTGATGATCTTATTATGACATGTGATGAGCAGCTCATAACTTCTTGCAAAGAGGATCTTGAAAGAGAGTTTGAGATGAAGGACATGGGACTCCTTCACTATTTCCTTGGTTTGGAGATATGGTAGCGTGACAAGGAGCTATTTGTTTCTCAAGGCTAGTATGCCAAAAAGATTCTAAGGAAGTTCCACATGGAGAGCTGTAAACCCATGGAGATTCCTCTTGCAGGAAACTGGAGGAAGGAGGATGCTACTTCACTCATGTACTTTGTGAAAAAATTACTAGACATATGCTACGTAGTTAACCAACTTATTCATCTAAGGTTAAGCCGACCAAGCTCTTTTGGAAGGCAGGGAAGCATGTCTTGAGATATCTCCTGGGCACTACAGACTATGGATTATGGTACAAACAGGCAAAGGGAGTGAAACTTCAAGGCTTCATCGATGTGGGTTGGGTAGGTTGTCCATTAGACAGGAAGATCACATCAGGAGGGATCTTTAGCATAGGATCAACAACAGTTTCTTGGTACAATAGGAAGCAGAGATTAGTTGCACTCAGTTCAGCCGAGGCAGAGTACATGGCGGCAAGTCAGGCTACATGTGAGGCCATCTGGATGAGGAAGATATTTGTTGGTTTTTCTGGTCGTTAGATGGATCTGACGGTGATACATTGTGATAACCAGAGTTTCATAAAACTCTCGATTAATCCAGTATTCCATGACAGGTCCAAGCACATTGACATCTGGTACCACCATCTCAGAGATTGTGTTCAGAGACGCATTATGTTACTTCATTACATTCCCACGGAGGATCAGGATGCAAATATTCTGACGAAGGTGCTCGCAAAGAGAAAATTTGAATACCACAGAGGCAGGATCGCGGTAGCTGATAATCCCTTTCTTGTTTAGAGGGAGTGTTGAAAAGTCAACAAGAAATGTGTGTCTAATTTAATTTTCCCTTAAATAAATTGGACAATAAATTGTAATCTTATCTCATAATCACTTTTAATAGTTAATTGAGTGTGATAAACTCAATTAGCTCATGGAATTCAAGTTGAGGGTGGTTAGTGAGGCATGCAGAGTGATTCTATTTGTTTTAGAGTTGAAGTTGCAGTTACTATATTAGTTTAATGCATGAAAAATCAATTAACTCAATTAATTGAGTTAAAATTAGTTTAACTAGTTGTAACTGATTGTTGCACTAGAGAGAGGTCAAGTGAATTAAATCGGATTTAATTCACATGTAGTTAGTGATGTGTAAAGTAACTGATGATTTACTATTAATAGTTGCATGCATTTCAATTCTGATGAAGACCTAGTTGAGACAGAGTTTAAAGGGATGTTAACTATCAGTTGTATTATTAGAAAAGTGCCCGCATGCAGTAATACACCCATAGGATTGCCCATGAGCACTGCACATTCAAGGAAGGCTAATTATCCTAATCAATAGGGATTAATTTCCTAGGTATTTCATGAGCAAGGCAGGTTGAGCAGAGGGTGAGAATTGGCTAAGTACTAGCCCAATTTTGACTAGATCAGTGTGAGACAGTCAAGATAGTGCAACAGACTCTTGTGAGAAGAGTGCATTGTATTGTTTCATGATTCCTTGGTTCATTATACAATATACATAGAAGGGTTTTGAGTAGTAAGCTTTCCCTAGGAAAAATATATGTGTTTTGGATTGATTTTCTCCTATCTTTTACTTGGTGTGATTATGCGATCGTGTTTATTTTCCGCAATTAATTTGTAGAAGGATTCAGTATCTTGATTTATCATATCGCATGATTGGATTGAATCCATTGGCATACATATTGTTTTCTACATCACCCACTAGATAGGAAACAAGTTCATTTTTTTCCCTAATTTGGAATTGCTATAGGAAAAACAGGAAGCTATAGGATGCTTGTAGCACTATAGGAAACTCCTGTAAATGCTACATGAAACTCATTTATGAAGAAAAAGGTTGTCAAAAGGGTTTCCAAACTTTAGTTTTGGCATGATAATATGTGTTTTAACTTTTTCCTATGCCTACAAATCCCAACACCCTATTTCACTCCATGCGCAAGGTTTCCCTATCTAAACCCTATATTGCAACTTGAGCAGCTAAATAATTGAAAATTTGGCATAAGAACCATTTCTCTTGCCTACCCTCTTCTCCATTCATCCCATGACCTCCTCCATAGCCTCCATAACCCATATCCCTCCATTCCTGAAACAACTGAATCAAGAAGAGGCAAGGAACAAACTGCTACATGTATTAGAGCATTTCCTATAGAAAATTTGTGTGTGGCACAATAAGGCCAAAAGATGAAGAATATCTTATGCAGATGATTCCAGGGGACCACCGGCAGACTCCAAATGGACAAGCACACTAGCCATGTTATCTAATGCTCTCCATACAACACCTACAAAAGAAAAAGAAAAAAACAAAAAAATGGTATGCAGCTCACTCAGAAAAATAAGTAGCTCACTTAGGAAAAGCTTCTCACTCAGAAAAAAATATATGAAGACACAATAAATGGAAGACTCCAGCTGCCACCACCAGCTCTAGCTCCTTGCACCATCTCCCATAGCACTTCACTAACGCCAGGTAAGGTCATGTATGGCCTCTCACCCCTCGTTGTGCATCCATAATGGCCAAAATAGTTAAATGTCGAGATGTTAGGTCCCTATATTACTAGTATAGTCCCTTATTTTTGTTAGTGTAACCCCCTTATTGTTATTATTGTACCCTTGTAACCCCCATATTGTTATTATTGTGCCCTTAAATTATTATTGTTAGGTCGGCTAGGATTACATTGTGGCCCCATGGACTCCTATATATAGAAAGGAGGTTTTGTAACTTAAATCATCCAAGAATTTTTCATTCATGTAATGTATTGGAGGTTTCCCCCTCGAAGTGGCTTATTTATAAGGCATTGATATCTCTTTTCTTCTCTTTTTGGAGCTAGTTTCACAACATTTGGTATTAGAGCTTTGAGATTCTAGGGTTTTGCTGCTCCAAACAAATCATCGTGGAATTTTCGCTATAAATTTTGTTCTACGAAGGTTAAGAATCTGAAATATTTAGAGTGTGAAGCCAAAATCCTAAGGAACATCATCGCAAAATTTTAGAGCTTGGTTCACAATATTTTCGGAGATATGATCTGTGCAAGTTAGGTCATTTTGCAGGCTCCTAAATTTAACCTAAACAGGTCATCGTGGTATTTTCGTAATAATTTTTTTTCTACGAAGGTTCAGAAGCTGACATTTTTAGAGTGGGAAGCTGCAATCTTGAAGAACATCGTCACAAAATTTCAGATATTGGTTCACAATATTTTCGGAGATATGATATGTGGAAGTTAGGGCTTTTTGAGGCTTATGAATTTCATCTCAAAGAGGTGATCGTGGGAAAATCTTCATAGCTCTTTCTCGGAGCATCGGATTGGAATGCCGTAAAAAGTGGTTGCAATTACACGGACTTTAGTTTTCGGTCTATCAATTTAAGATCCAAAGGAGGAAACAATGACACGTGGCAAGTCGTACAAGTTCGCTCTACTGAACCAGTCCAAAATTGGGTCATTGTGGGAGATTGGACATAACTTTGCCTTGAAGAATTAATATCAGATCAGACCTGTGGCATTTGAAAGAAGCTTCAGAGGGCTACTACAGGGAAGAATTTTAGATATTGAGGATCTGCAATATCGAGCTTCTCAAAAGAAAGTAAAAGGTCTGTATGTTTTTCCGAATTGCATAAGTCTTGTTTGAAGAATCAAGCTTAAATGATTCCAAGGGCATATTGTAGAATAGATATCAATATTGGATTCTAAAATGGCCCCTAAAAATAATTCAACACCCATTAAGCCTTTATAAAGCTCTACTATGACTCATGAAGACGAAGAATGGCAACATGACATATCAAAATTACAAGAGGAAGTGCCACAAATTTCGCTCTTGCAAAGAGCAACAAAAAATGACATGGAAGTTTTGAAGAATGGCATCGAATCTAAGATAGATGGCATGGAATCTAAGATGGATGACATGGAAGCTAAGATCGATGAGAAAATGGAAAACACGAAGAATGATCTAAAATCAGACATGGAAGGTTTGACAAAGTTGATATAAGAAATGTTTCCTAATGGTGAAAACATAGTAGAAGAAAGTCATGATGAGAAAAAAATAAATATTAATCGTGATTTCATAAAATCTAATGTTGGCGGGAAGAACCACCATATTCCAAAAATGGATATGAGGAAGTTTTATGGAAAGGATCCTGTAACATGGATACTACAGATGGAGCAATATTTTGATCGCCATAATGTGCAAAACACACAAAAGGTATGCATTGCAACTTTACATTTAGAACAAAATACATTTATATGGTATCGATGGCTTTGGTCCCATAAAAAAATTGTCACTTGGTTAATTTTTATGGAGGAAATGATAGCACGTTATGAGGTTACAAAGAGCAACACCTTCTTTAGCCAATTGATAAATCTCAAACAAAAGGGTTTAATGGGGGAGCACATTGAGGACGTCCAAAAATTGAATATAAGGGTGACTGATATTCCAGAGGAACACGAGATTGATCTCTTCATATGTACTTTAAAGGATAACATCCAACATGAAGTTCGAGTTTTGGAACCTGATTCATTGGAGAAGGCATTCAAGTTGGCAAGAAAAATTAAATGTAAAATTATGGCGACAAGGAAGCCTACCACTCACTTCTATAAAGAGGGAAGTGTTGCTACTCCTAGATTTCCACAACCTACAAGGTTTACATCACAACAATTGGAAGAAAAAAGAGAAAAAGGGCTTTGTTACAGTTGTGATAGAAAATACACTAAAGGTCATAAGTGTGCTGAGAAGAAATTATTTTACATAGATTGTGAAGAGGAAGAAGAAAATGAACAAGAAGAGGATATACACCAGGAACCAACCCTAGAAGAGGAAGAAATGAGTCCGACCATATCGTGTAATGCATTGGCATGAATTACCACTCCTCAAACTCTCAAGATAGAAGGACATATCAAGAAGAAAAAGGTAATAGTGTTGATTGATTCAGGTAGTACCCATAATTTTATTCATTGTAAGGTAGCCAAGGAATTGAATTGTTTCCAATACCCAGCACCAGAATGTCAAGTGATGGTTGCAAATGGAGGAACTATAAATTGCTCTGGAAAATGCCATAATATCAAGCTAACCATGGGGGAATATGTATTGAATATTTCAATGCTTTCCATTCCTATGGGAGGTGCTGATGTTGTACTAGGAGTACAATGGTTACAATCTTTGGGGACGGTAGCTTTTAATTTTCAAGAAATTTTCTAGAAATTTTTTTCAGAAGGAAAGGAAGTCGAATTATAGGGTATTACAGGGAATATGGGAAAGATAATAAGCTCTAATGTCATGAAAAAGCTTCTAAAGAAAGAACAACGAGGTGTAATTGCACAATTATGCTCACTAGAAGTTCCAACATCAAAATCATCTATTTCTTCAGATCTCCAAAAATTCTTGGACGATCATTCCAAGGTTTTTGAAACTCCAAAAGGACTCCCACCTATTCATGATCATGATCATGCTATTCATTTGATTCCAGGAAGTGTTCCTCCAAACATCAGGCCTTATAGATATCTTTATGTCCAAAAGAGCGAAATTGAACGTATGATTGCAGAAATGTTAGAGGCAGGTATAATTCAACCTAGTCAAAGTTCTTTCTTTGCTCCTGTAGTATTGGTACACAAGAAGGATGGATCATGGCGCATGTGTCCAGATTATAGGGAGCTCATTAAGCTCACCATTAAAGATAAATTTCCCATTCCTGTGATTGATGAATTATTGGATGAATTACATGGAGCAATTTATTTTACCAAGTTGGATCTTCGTTCAGGATATCATCAAATTAGAATGAAGACTGAAGATATTCCAAAAACAACATTTCGAACTCATGAGGGTCATTATGAATTTTTGGTCATGCCTTTGGCCTTACCAATGCACCTTCTACATTTCAAGGGTTGATGAATTCCATTTTCAAACCCTTCCTTAGAAAATTTGTGCTAGTATTTTTTGGTGATATACTAATCTATAGCAGGTCTTGGAAGGATCATGTTGAACATGTTGACAGGGTGCTCAAACTATTGCAAGAGAAACAATTATATGAAAAAACATCCAAATGTTTCTTTGGAGTACAAGAGGTGGAATATCTGGGTCATATTGTATCTCACGAGGGTGTTAAAGTAGACCCTAACAAAATTAAAGCCATTAAGGAATGGAAAGTCCCCACAACCATAAAGAAGTTGCGAGGATTTCTCGGGTTAACAGGGTATTATCAAAAGTTTGTTAAGAATTATGGGAGAATAGCAGCACCTCTAACAACATTATTGAAGAAAGATGCATTTTCATGGACTCCTGAAGCAACTAAGGCCTTTGAACATCTTAAGGAGGCAATGTGCCTAGCACCGGTCTTAGCTACGCCAGACTTCACAAAACCTTTATTGTGGAATGTGATGCCTCAGGAAATGGAATTGGTGCAGTTTTAATGCAGGAAGGAAGACCCATTGCTTTTGAAAGTCGTCCAATCAAAGGAAAGTATTTACAGAAACCTATTTATGAGAAGGAAATGTTAGCAATACCGCATGCACTAAAGAAATGGCGAACTTACCTAATGGGAAGACACTTCAAGGTACAAACTGATCATGATAGTCTTAAACACTTTTTGGAACAAAGACTATCTTCAGAAGAGCAGCAAAAATGGGTCACAAAGATGTTGGGTTATGACTTTGAAATAATCTACAAAAAGGGAAGCTAAATGTTGTTGCAGATGCACTCTCAAGAAAGAATGAAGAGGTGGAAGCATTGCTTTGTGCCATTTCTATTATCCAACCAGATTGGATAACCGAAGCAAGAGATGAATGGAAGAAGGATGAAGACGTGTGGACACTCATTCAAAAGTTGCAGCAAGATCCTAGTACATCTGATACATTTAGTTGGAAAAATGATTCCTTATGGTACAAAGATCGCTTATATCTTTGTAAGAATTCCCAACTAAAACAAAGGATTCTTTTGGAATTGCACACTTCTCCTTTAGGAGGACACTCAGGATTTTTAAAAACTTACCACAGGGTGAAGAAAGAATTTTTTTGGGATGGCCTTAAATCTGATATTCAAAATTTTGTGGCGGAATGTTTGGTTTTCCAGCATAATAAATTTGAGACAATTAAGACCCCGGGACTTCTACAACCTTTATCCATTCCAAGTCAACGTTGGGAGGAGATTTCAATGGATTTTATCACAGGTTTACCTAAGTCCGAAGGAAAGAGTTTCATCATGGTGGTAGTTGATAGAATTACCAAGTATGCACACTTTTGTGCATTATCTCATCCATTTAAAGCAAGTACAATTGCTACTACATTTATGGACACAATTCAAAAGCTACATGGAAACCCAGGGGTTATTGTGAGCAACATAGATCCCATTTTTACTGGAAATTTTTGGACAGAGTTATTTTCTTGTTTGGTTACTAAATTAGCTCATAGGTCATCTTATCATCCTCAATCCGATGGTCAAACTGAGATAGTAAATAAATGTTTGGAAGGATATCTTCATTGTTTTTTATTTGATAAACAAACACAATGGGTCAAGTGGTTACCTCTAGCTGAATGGTGGTATAACACTTCCTTCCATACTACAGCAAAAATGACCCCATTTATGGCACTTTATGGATATCATCCACCATCAATCACATCATCTTTAAGAGAAAATTCGAAGGTTCAAGCAGTGGAAGATCACATCGAGCATCAACAAGAAGTTCTCCAACTCTTAAAGGATAACCTGAATTTGGCACAAAATCGAATGAAACAACAGGCAGATCAACATCGTAGCGAGATAATTTTTGATGTAGGAGATTGGGTATTTTTACGGCTACAACCATACAAACAAATGTCCCTCAAGCAAGCAAAGAAGGATAATAAATTATCGCCAAAGTACTATGGTCCTTACAAGGTGTTGCAAAAGATTGTTACTATGGCATACAAATTGGAGCTTCCTGCTTCTTCGCGAGTACATCCAGTTTTCCATGTTTCATGCTTAAAGAAGGTTATAGGTGAAAATATTCCGGTTCAAACAATATTGCCAGAACTTGATGAGGAAGGAAAAATCATATTGGAACCTGAAGCAGTCATGGAAACAAGAACTCGACAACTACGAAATCGATCAATTTCAGAGTATCTCATCAAGTGGAAGAACTTACCCACCGAAGATTCTACATGGGAGGATGAGAATTTTATACAGAAGCACCCAGAGCTACTCAAGCGTTGAGGACAACACTTTTTTGAAGGAGAGGGGCATGTTAGGTCCCTATATTACTATTATAGTCCCTTATTGTTGTTAGTGTAACCCACTTATTTTTAGTACCCTTGTAACCCCCATATTGTTATTATTGTTCCCTTAAATTATTATTGTTAGGTCAGCTAGGATTACATTGTGGCCCCATGGACTCCTATATATAGAAAGGAGGTTGTGTAATTTGAATCATCCAAGAAATTTTCATTCATGTAATGTATTGGAGGTTGCCCCCTTGAAGTGGATTATTTCTAAGGCATTGATATCTCTTTTCTTCTCTTTTTGGAGCTGGTTTCACAACACGATATTTAGAAGCTTAAAAGGAAAAAAGGTGGCCAGTTAACTTGGCCACCTTCGTAAAGTGAAACTGAGGGAAAAGTAAAAGTGTGTGCCACCTGGGCATGTCAAATAGAGTCAAGTGAGGGTGGATGAGTACGAAGGGAAGTGATCATGAGGTTAGCAATGATTAACGGAAGTGGGGGGCAACGGTCTCTAAGAGGAAACTCGAGTTGAGTACGAGTCACCACAATGCTTCAAATTTGGTTAAAAAGTCGAATAAAGGTAATATTTGTCTCATTTCCACCATTGCATTGAGAATTTCGAAGAGCAGAAAGTGCAGGAGATAAGTGGGAGCCATCATAGGAGCAACATCAAAGTTTGGGTTTTCATTCACCATAGTGCTACAGGAAACATCGTTTTGCTACATGCAACTTCAGCAGTACACCAGCAAAGGCTTAGAGGGCAGCACAAAGTTTCTTGTGGGTGGATTGGCTTCTCAAAGCCCCCAGATATCAAACCAAAATAACAAAGGACCAAGGTAAGTGGACTTCTATCCTAGAACACTGAAATTCCTCCATGTAATTCATAATCAGCAAAATTATAGGTGACGGTTAAAGGATTAAAAAAAAAATCTTGTGTTTTGCTTCAAGCCCTCCATATCCAAGACTTACCTCTAAAAACCTCTAGCCACCTTCACCTCACAACATTAAAATGGGATGGGGATTCAAAAGAAGGGAGCCTACAGAAATTAAGATAATTAGGCAACACCCTCAGGTTATGGAAATCTTCTGAAATCACCAATGGCTAGGGTTATTCAAGCTACTGAAAGGTTATGATGATGAGATAGCTAAATAATTTGCAGTATCCCTAAAGTCACATTCATAAGAAAGATCCACCATTATGATTAGAGGACTAGCCATCACTTTATCTCTTGAAATGATAAGAATATTTACCACCTTGCCCGTAGGAGTCAAATGGGTCAAGGATAGAATGCTTAGCACTGCAACCAAAAATAATTTCTTCTTACCTGGAGAAAAGTATATTGAAGGTAAAAATGGTGTGAGAAGAGAGAGCCTTCCATACCCCTGGGATGAATTTTCCTTCCACGTCATGAAATTCATCTCTTGTGAGGGTAGATTGAGTGTGTTTTATGGGTATCACTTCAAGTTGTTAAATGAACTTAGGTTCCAAAGAGAGTTTCCACTTGAAAAAATACTAAGTGTCCCTCACTTCCTCTTAAACTCCATCGCTGATATGAGCCATAAACTAAGATAGAGGAAGTATCAGCATTTGGCCCATCATGGCCTGATAAAATTAATTATAGATGATGCTTTGAGAAGGCTAAACCTACCTATATCCTTGTCCTCTTTTATATACATGGATAGGGAAGCCTTTATAGCTACCCAAATAGGGCAAACCTCTACTTCTAGCCCTAGAGAAGAAGAAGTAGAAGAGGAGCAAGAATAAGAGGAAGAAGAGGCATAAAAAAGGGAGGAAGGAGAGGCAGAAAACAGAGAGGAAGAAGAGGCGGAAAACATAGATGAAAAGGAGGAGATGGAAATTGAAACAGAGAACATAGAGACAACATAAAGAGAACAAAAAGAAGCTAAAGGAATGGAGGAAGACAAGACTGAGGAAAAAGGAGATATGGACCCTATCTTAAGCCATGAAACCTCCCCTCAAGTCACAAGCATGTCACCTGAGATCACAAACCAAGAGGTAGTTGCCACTCTAACTACTTTGAGCACACTTGTTAAACAAAAAGAAAGAGGCAGACACCTATGTACTTTAGAACAAGGAAAATTCAGAGAGTGAGACAGGGAAAGCCACAAACTCCCACCAAGAGCCCTATCACCATTAAAGAATCACCAGAAAAGTAGGAAGAAATCAAATTAGAGGAAGGAAGGGTACAAGAAGTCATTTCACCCATAAGGAACCTTGGAACATATATCAGAAGACATTCAGCCAGGTTGGCATCCCACGCACTTCATGCAATCTACATTGACCCTTCAAGGAGTAAAAATAGTGAAAATCAAGAAGAAGTGAGTCTTCAACAAGAAAAACAGAGTTTGCTACAAGAAACTCTTTTTTTGTTACAGGAAAATCCAGCAAGCACAGATTTGGAGAAAAATGCCTTGGTTGAGGAGGAAAACACAACCACAAAAGTACAAGAGGTTAAGGAAGTTGAGGCCAAGAAACAAGAGGAAATACATGATGAAAAAGAGGGAGGAAAATAGAATAAAGAAAAGGCCACCTCACAAAAATCAAATCCCAAAGATTTTTCAATGGTGTCAAACCCTAGCCCTCAACCCAATCTCAACTCTTACTACACCTACATTGAGGGGGGTAGATTAATTCCTCAAATATTCACAATTCCCTTGTTTTTTTAATTGGAGGAAGAGAGGGCACACACTCATCATTGGATGAATATTTCTAGACCTAAAGGAGTGTATGATATAGGGTTCATGGAGGGAAAATTAGCTGGATTGGGAAAATATTTATCTGATGTGAGGCTCAGAGAGTCAGTTTTGAAGGAGAAACTTCAGAAAGCACAGGAAAAGATTGTGGAACTAAGATAGCAACTTCAACAAAAAGGTAAACAAGAAACCACCATGGCAGATTTGTGCATGGAGGCCATTCAAAACAGGTATCCTTCATATTCATATGCAATTTAACTTAAGGAGCATTGGCTCCTCTTTCAAATTGAAACTTTAGACTCTCATGGATCCTTACCTTTCCAAAATTGTAGACAAATCGTTGATTTATGCAATCAAGCTAGCATGGATGACAGGGAAAAGATGGCAGAGTTTTATATGCATAACCTTGTGTTAACAGATTTAAATATTTGGGACCCCAATCCAAAAATGGGGGATATGCAATTAATGGCTTTAGCATCATGTATGGTGAATGAGGAGGCAAGAGCACAAGATATGAGAAGGGTTATGAGAAGAGAAAATAGAGAACCATTGCACATTAGGGCAGAGCTATCCAGTCCTAGAGGAGTCATCAATAACCATCTAAATATTGAAATGGATCCTGAAATAGCTGAAAGGTAACTCCAAACACAATCTCAAGAAATATCCCACTTTGATGACGTTTCTAGGCTATTAGGATATGAGTGCATTACGGCTAGCCAGAGGAGATGGAACAACCTCCCTCACATCCTTAGAAACATGGGGTATGATACTCCCGAAAGATTAAGAGGTGCCTTGGAAAGGGCACCATTGTACAAGAGGGCTATGTAGGCCAAAAGGATTCAATGGCTTGGTATAAAGCTCAATTCACCCTTGTTGCTAGGGCTGAGTGATGGGAAGGGCTAGGATGAACAGAACATAGAATGGGAAGAACCAAAAAATAATGATGGGTTATACCCTCCTAAAGGGACTCCCACACTTCTTCCTTGGGAAGTCAGAAGGTCCATAAAGGCTTTAAAGGAAATGCAGAAGGAGGATTAGTTACTCAGAGGATGAGAAATCATTTAGTGGTTACCTTTTAAATGGGTTAATGGTCCCTTTTTGCCTTATTAAATCTCTTTTATTTCATTTTTTATTATATTATGGTCTTAGGATGCTAGTGTAGGTGGTGATTGAGGCTAACATACTTTGAGTACCTGACATAAGGTTAAATGCAGGAAAATCATGAAGATATGGTAATTTTTGTGAAGATTTTTTCATAAACACTTGGAGTAGACAACAAGGAGAGATTCTAGGGGGTTGTCCACCCACAACTCCCAAAGGCAGCCAAGGGATCCTCGAGATTCCCACAAACTCAAGACCAAGTGCACTCAAATCCATACTTCACTTGGAGACAAGTGGACTCATCACCTATTTTGTAGGGAGTTGTTGGTAGTGTTAGTGACCTATAAATATAGGATTCATAATTTTGAATTGACCAATGATATTCTTGTAAATATGTACATACTTTGCCTTCTGCAAGTTGTATTCCCATATTTTTAAAAATAAAAAAATAGAAAAGAAAAAAGAGGGTAAAAGTCCTAAAAGAAAGATCAAAGGGCCTAGAAAAAATAAGATACCCCAAAGAAAAAGATGAATAAAGCATGAAAGTGTGCAAGTCTAAATGCCACTTCTTTTTACTTTTGCAGTTGATTATGGCAGAGTGTCAATAAATACCACAATCTATGATGAGTTGAACTGTTCAATCTTGACTTATCATGTTTCAATTTACTTGTTTTAGATAGAGAATAAAGGATTGTCAGACAGTTTAATCTTGACAATTCAGTAGTTAGGTAGAGAATAAAAGGAACCCAACACTTTAATGTGGGTCCTTGGATGAAATAAGTTAGAATTAGATAGTTTTACTGCTTTCAAAATGAAAAATGTTTTAAAGGTTTCCAGCGTAAATGCACCTGCATAAATGGAAGAAAAAAATGTTAGATTAAATATTGGGTAGGTAGAAGAAGGTGGGAAAAGAATTTTAAATATCTTTCACCAGGTAACAATAACTAATTTCCCCTTCCCTATAGCTATTTGACATTCAAAACTTTCAGTCAAAGAGGTTCAGAGCATTTCTCTAACTTCTGTTGGGACCAGACCCAAGGCTCAATGACTATCAAGTTAAAAATGTTTGAACTCCTATAATAATCCCAAATTTTCATCATCTACCATTCATCTATTCATCACCAGGCAAAATCATAAGTAAAGACTCCATTTTTACTTAATCATGCTTAAACCCCATTTGATTAACTTCCTACATCTCATGAAGCATAAAAACCCTCAAAAGACATCATATACTAAGCAAAAGTGATTAAGTTATGATAATAAAGCTTTGCTTTAAATTTTCACTTGCCTTAGTTATATTTATGTGTTTTGAGTATTCATTTTCCCTTTAGTCATATTAACACATAACTTATTTATTAAATCCTTATAAAAAGTCCTAGTCCTATTAATATAACTCTTTTTTTAGTAATTATCCCAAAAAACCCTTATTATAAGCTTTTTATGTCAAAGTTATTACGCACATGTTTAAATTAAAACCCGAAAAATATCCCTTTGACATAAAAACTATCAATAATGAAATATCCCGATCCCCCTATAGTTATTTAGCCTAATTCATTTGAAATAACTATATAATAAAAAACAAAGGAAAAGTCTTTGGAATGTGATCACACCTTTGTGTAATACATTAAAACCCTCCCCCGTACATTCAACCCTATATATAAACTCCTTTTATATATATAAATCCAGCGCCCCCACATTCATTCGCAACCATCTGATCACCCTAATCTTTCTAATCCAACGGTCCTAATTCAATGCGATGAAAAGGCCTCATGCCCCACCATTTCCTGTCGCATTTAACTATGACCGTAGATCTTTACTTATCAGATCAATGGCTTACAATGAATCCCGGGTCCCACCTTTCCTATCCCCGCAGCTTAAAGGATAATCTGGACCATTCGCATCATCCAACCAGATCTAACGGTGTGCGTTCCATATCGCATTCCGAAAGTAATCGGATGATGTTTGTCAAAAATCACGCGATAAAAGTAGTTTTCCTAAACCACCCATTGCTACGTGTCTAAACTCTATTCGATCGCATTCCAAATGTTCAAAACTACTTACCGTCCCAAATCAACGCAAAAACCACCAGTTGTTTTCGCATTCAAAGATAATTCCACCTCCCGCCATTGATTGAGACATGCAATAAATGATACACATAATGATAAACATTGAAGGTTTAAACCTTAGTTTTTCACCATTTTATGTATTATTTTCTCCTCGCTTGTTAAGAAATATGCCCAGACTTTGCGAACGAAATTTAAACCTTTGCTAGCCAATTTCCCCCCCTTGAAGCAGAATTTCACCACAGTGATTGCATTTGAAGGACTCTTGACGCTTTCAACTGAACCAACAGATCCAATATAAAGCCGAAGTCACCAAGACCATTCTCGACTATTAGAACACCTGTAAATCATGTATTTTCCTAAATAGAACCAACAACTTTCACCTATTGACTATTAAAACAGATCAATTAAGCTATAAAGACCTGAATTTCCAGTTTAGTATGCCCAAACCTTGAAAAAACAAGGCAAACCCTTGCAAATTTTTCTCAAAATTTTCCATTTACATAAACTCTGTTTTAAAGTAATTATGGTCATTAAAAGACAATTTCTATGGTTCAAAAGAGTTAAAAAGTGCACAGAAAGCCATAAATCCCTTTCCTTAGTCCTCTACATCTAGAAAAACTATGTTTTACATCCTAAAACCCTTGCCCAAATTCCCAAAAATGTCCCAGGTCTGCTCAAATACCCTCTGTGTCAAAATTAACTAAGAAAATAGTTTAATCTTGCTCAGTTATCCCCAGAAATGACAAAGAAGCAATTTACACCCAAGTCTGGAGGTCCCAAAGCCCCAAAATTTGTCTCATCCAAGCTTCCAAAGCCCGAATCTTCAAAGATTAATAAGCCTACTCCTGCTTTAACAACTGATTCAACTGAATTTGTCAGACCTCTTCAACCACCTATTTCTACTGAAAAAAACAGTCCTTTAACATATTTGGATTACAAGATTGTTGATGCAGCAGTAGAATTTAATTTTCTTGATATTCGTAACTGGAGTTATGACAAAGTTCTGGATAAAAACAAAAATGATATACCTATTTGGGAGTCTAATTTTCCCAAGTATGTTGTACCTATTACTCATCCAGCTCAAGACCTGGTTAGATTGTGTCAATTACATTATGTTCCCAACCAGAGGTCTATTGTGAACAAAGATAGAGAAATTTTGTTTTCCATCACAGCAGAATCCATTAATGAAATGCTTCAATTTTGATCCAAGAGTAGTGCCCCTATCCATTGAAGATTTGACTCAGTTATACCTAGATTTGGATTACCCTAGGAGGTTTATGATTCTTCAAAACTTCATGCCTACTCATGTTGATTTCCCAAAAGTGAATCCACCCTATTCCACCTCTAATTTTCCTGAATCTTCCAGAAAAGTAATTCCAATGATATCCTTTATCTTAGGATATTTTAATGATGAGTTCACTGATGTCTCTATACTAGGATTCCTTTCTACATTGTCCCCTGGGCAACCTCCTGCGATGGTATTTGATTTTGCTAGATTCATTGCTGATAGTATACATTATCAGTTGACCAAATTGCCTACTGAGGGAGTGTTTAGATATTCATCATATCTATTCCATCTTTTTCTATTTTTCCAAGAAGAACAGTTTCTAGTGGCTTTACAAAATATGAATGTAGAGGGCCAACCTCTTTCAGTAATATTCTAGACATCATTACTCAGGAAAAATGGAAATGAATTCAATTACAAGGATTTCACATATGTTTTTGTCAGGCCAGCCATGAATTTACTTCATAAAACAAAACAACCCAGGGTCAGTGATGAGATGAAAAGGATATTGCAATTTTATAAACAAAGCCAAGTAGGGGATTTGTACTTATATGAAGGACATACATAATTAAGGATATTTGGAGCAAATTTGCTCCCATATAAGTTGCCCAAATTCCTAACTATCATAATTTTTGCATTGGAATATCTAAGGCAGGCGTTAAATGCAGATGCAGTAAACTTCATGGCTTCTAAGAAAAAGACCCAATTCAAGCTGAAGAACCAAATTGGCCCATTTCTAGTAAATAACAGGGATGCATTAAAGGAGATAGCAAAGAAAATGTCAGAGTATAATTTCCAAGAAAGTTTTTACTGGAATTATGATCCTAAAGGCATTTTGAATAGTATAAGGCTTAAATGTAAATTAACTCCTTTCATCCATGAGCCTAAACCCCAAATTGAAAAAATTGCAAATCAAATAGAGTGGGTGGAAAATACATTGGTTGACCCTACTTCTGATGCAGGGATAGTGATAAACACAGATAATTCACAATCTATAGTGGTCAACCAACAAGTAGAAACTTCAAACAAAAGGACCATGAATGAAGAAGGATATTTAGCAGAGACCATTGTAGAAAACAAATTGAAGATTATTTACAACAAAAGGAAAAAAATGACTACTTTGAGAAAGAAAAGACTATTGAAATAAATGATACAGATGATCGGCAGGTAGACAATGATGAAGCCACTATAATTGTAAATGAAACTCTAGCAAAAATTCAGAAAGAGAAGGTTTTAACACAGCAACAGGGTAGAGAAATGGTTGAACAACAAGTAAATATAGAAGTTCCCTCCTCCTCCAAAACAGTAGAGGGAAAAGATAGTGATATCCAAGATAAATACAAACAAATTAAGGAAATAAATGAAGAGATCAAAAGAGAAGTTTATTCTCTATTTCTTAAAGAAAAACCAGGAGACAAAGACAGACTTTTGACAGCTTTTGACTATTCAACAAATAAAATGATTATGTCTTTTCTCTAGCCAATGGTTACAGACCCAAAGTCAGTTGTAGATTACAGGAAAACAAAGCTTGAGGTAGATGTAGACACCATACATGAACTTGATCAAATAGAGTTTCATAGAAGTACTTCAAAAATTCTCTATTCTAAGGTGGTAAACAAAACTATGAGTGCAACTAGATTGCAAAACACTATGTTCAACTTTCAAGATCAAATGAAGTTAGATAAAGCTTCATTACATGCGAAGGATCTAAGGATCAAATCCTTAGAATACCTGGTGCTACAAATTGGAGTGGATCCTTCAAACATTCAAGTTGCTCAAGCATTAATAAAAAAGAAAGAATGAAGACATTGCTGCCTTGAGGAAGCAATTAAAACTCCCACCAAATGAACATCCTCAAGCAAAGGAAATCCTACAAGAGAAAACAGAAAAGGATGAGTTGATGCAGTTAGTGCTAAAAATGATTGCTCAAGTTAAAGACATGGAGAATCAAATAGAGACCCTTATGAAAGAAAATGAACCCTTAAGAAAATCAGATGTTCAATCTACTCCTATTGTTATTCCCATAGTTGGCATAGCTGACCCTTCCACATTGGCAGAGCATTTAGACCCAAAAGTTCCACTGACAACTGCAGTGTCAGTACAATCTATAGACACTTCTGCCACAGGATCATCCACAACACGAGTACATCAAACAAGTGAAGCAGCTGACATAGTAAAGGCCATGGAGGAGATGTCCCTCAAGAATAATGAGATAATCAATTTGAAAAAGAATATTCAAACTCTTGAAACATCAAATAGAAATGCATTGATTACCTCTAAGGGACATGAACAAAGAGCAAATAGACTTCAAGAGCAGGTAAATATTTTGCAGCAACAGGTCAATCTCATTGAATAGGTGTCTTTCATCAAGAACTATCTTTGGAATAACATAATCCAAGGCATACATCTACAGTGGCCTTCAATTCAAATCATTTATGAGCAGAGAGATCTACTTAAGGTAGCATAGGTGGAAATTCAGAAAACCAAAGAAGAACTGGCTAACAAACCATCTCAAGCCTTGCATCTTATTACATTTTTGAACAGAAAAAATAGAGAAGAGCTTGAAGAATTGAAAATCCAAGACAAGACTGAAACAATTTTGCAAATCAAAAAGGTCCTAAATAAAAGGAACATAATGAAAAATTTGGAGGAAAAGTGCAAGACCATGGAGTTTTCAATAACAAATTTTTTGGCACAATACACAATATTGAAAAAAACAGGCCTCCCATACATTCATGGCTTTAATGAAAAACTAATGGTTCAGACAGATTATGACAAGAAGATCAGAACACATGCTAAAGAACAGGTAAATAAGCCTCTGCCACAAGGTTCCCCAACTGGAAAATTTATCTTGGAGTACTTTGAGAACTTATTTTTTCTACAAAATGTGATTAAACACATCTTCATTGTCAAGCCAAACTTTGAAAAGTACACTGATGCTGATGAAAGTTACCGAAAGTTTAAAAGTATAAAGATACCAAGTGATTAGCAATGGCAAGAGTTCACAGACCTAGTATAGCAACAAAGAGGCAAACAGGTAAAGCACTGAAGCTTGAGAAGAAAAACATCTAATTTGATTATAGATTTTTTACTGCTGATAATCTCTTTTACAATAATAAAAAGTAAAAAGGAAAGTCAAATATAACAGTCAAGTGAACAATAGAAAATTGATTGTTTTTACCACAATGAAAATTTCCTTTTACATTTGTTAAAAGGTAAATGTTGCAGTGAAAGTGTATCAGAATGATCAGCAGAGTCAAAGAGTATCCGAGGAAAATCAATCAGAAATTTGTACTATTGTAATTTTTTCTATCTTACAGTAGCAAAAGTAATAAGGAAGCAACGTGAGAGAGTATCAAGAGGAAAAACAGAGTTAAAGGATGAAAATTGAAAGAGTATCAGTCAAGCAATCCATAAACAAATATCTTCCAAACATTCCAGCAAGCATAAACAACAATGCAACAGTCAGTTTTGATTAGATAGATTAGTTCTATTTTTCCTAGATAAGAGGACAGCTTGCTAAGTTGTTAAGCAGCTGGCCCTCTTAGTGTGTTAAGATGTTTTATTTTCCTAGAGTTATTCCTAGAATCCTCTAGGATATTTTTTAATAAACATATTGTATAAATACTTCATTTTATGAAGTGTTTAGTGTGGAATAAAGTTGCTGAGATTATTATAGACGATTTTGCTGGTACTTTGGAGGCTCATGTGTTGATTTCATAGCAGCAGTCTGGACAACAGCCATATGGACTTCATAACTCAGGATTCATGCGATAAGCTAATGAGTAAAGTGATTTCTTACTATCATTGTTTCCTCTTTTGAAGTTTCATTCAATTCATATATGTTGTTCAATATAAATGGTTAATTAGGAATATTATTTCAGGATAAGTGTAAAAAACTCCCTGTCTTAACTACTTGATCATTTCAATGTTTCTACTGATTTCTGGACTTAGGAATTCTTAATTGCTCCCAGTCCCGTTTGACCCCTGCCTCCTTCCTCTTATTTTTGGATCAAAGGATCGTTTACTTCCCTTTATATTGAAAGCAAGCCATCTCATCAAATCAAACTATTCAAATCTCTGAGGGTTATCTACCTTGCCCTGAGTACATTAGCATCCCTTTGGCCTTGCCTTCCAGTATTGCTTGCTACATCTTGACTCCATAGCCCAATGGACTAGTAGATCCCTCTTAATCTTTCTCCAAGTAATCTTATTTCCCACCAAACTTTCCAAACAAAAAACCAAGTGAACAATCATACCTAGCCTAAAATATAAATTCAAAACAAAGTTAATTCTGAAAGAGAGAGCCCTCTCTGAAATTTAGGAAGGCTAGATCCTAGATTTCCAAAGTAGGTTTGTGGTTACCCCTAGTTTTCTTTAACTATAAATCCAAATCCCACAAACTAAGAAATTACTAGGGTGATAACATACTGGCGACCATACTGGGGAATTAACCACTCTCCAGTTTTAAATCTAATCTTGAAGGAATATTTTTAAATATATCTTTTATACTTTAAGATTATCTTTAAAGGTTGTGGGTATTAATAAATAGACATTCTGGCTTCTAGGAAAACCTACTATACCAGGTCTAACCCAAATCCTAAGCCTGTTGTAATAGTAGATAACCCAGAACAGATTGGAAAAAATAAAAAGAAAAAAAAATTGTTAGTTTAGAAACTGAAGTGCCCTTGAGAAAAGCTAATTCCTTACTTAAAGAATTAGTGAGCTTATCTGACATTGATTTTGATTTCAAGTTTGAAAATTCATTGTTTAGAAATAAATCTGAAACTGATTTAAAGGAAACTGTCATAGATCCTGTTTTTACTTCTTTTGTGAATGAAAAACAGAACCTTATTTCAGCATCAATAAAATCAGACAAATCTGAAATTCAAAGTCCACTAGAAAGGGTTAATGTTACACGAATTAAAGACATTGATGAAGCTATTAAATTAGCCAATTTTTTGTCTCAATTTAAACCTCCAATTTCTCAATTATACACCACAGTTTTTCCAGCAGCAGATTCAACTCTGTACGCTTCCACGTCATTTTTAGACTCCACTGTCAGTTCACCTACAGAACCTTTCAGTCCTGAGTTGCCTTTGCAGCCTAGGATCATATATTCATCATACCCTCAAGCCACTGTAAGTTCATCCACATAACCATTTATTCCTGAGTTGCCTTTGCAGCCTAGGATAGTTTTTCCATCATTCACTCAGCCCATTGCATCCACCAATTTTATAAGCACTACATTTTTTCCATCCAGTTCCATACATATATCAACATCTTTTCCAAGTTCTTCAAATCCAGCTTTCAGCACATCAGCTGTCATATCCAACACTGCTCCTATAGTCACTGTTATACCTCCTAGTTCAGGAAAACTTCAAATCATGGCTGCAAGATATGCTCCTCTAGTTTTACCCCAAAACCTCCATGACATTCCCCAAAATTACCAAAAGGATATCCCATTGTTTGATAATTTTTCATCTTGTATTGCACAACAACATATCACCAGAATGAATGATTTTTGTGAAATTTATGAGATATATGATTCTGATGTCTGAATAAGGTTGTTTGCTCAAAGCTTAACTGGAGAAGTAAAAACATGGTTTAGAAATGTAGGTGCTGGTAGTATAGCAGATTTAGCTGCATTTCATAGAGCATTCATAAATAAATGGGAAAGGAAAAAGAATCCCCTGCAAATTTTATCTGAATTTGATTCCTTAAAAAGAGTTCCTAATGAGACTATTCAGGATTACTGCACCAAATATAACAGTGTTTATAATGCCATCCATGTTGATCTTAAACCTACCCCCTATTCAGTACTTCTTAAATTTCCTGATGGATTTGATCCAGATATGGCATATCAATTAAGAGACAGAAATGTTGAAACATTAGAACAGATGCAACTATATGTTGTTGGCGTAGAAATTAATATCCTAGCCAAAAAAGCCAAACTTAGAAATGAAACAAGGGTCACGATCAAAGAAGATAATTCAAACTTAGATGGTAAATTTGACCTTTTGATTATAACTTTAGAAAGAGTAGTTGAGAGATTAGACAACATTGAGAAAAAACCGTAATGGGATAATCAATCCAAAATCAGAAATCCCAACTACAGAAAAAACAAAAATCCTAGGAAAGGTAAAGAACCTTCCCCGGATCAAAACATTAGGCCCCCATTTCAAGGGAACTATGCTGAAAGTTCTCAAAACAATGTTGAGGATGAGGAAGACATCAACATAGTAATGGGGATAGATGAAAGCAATAAAATTTTCCTCACTCAGGAGGATCAAGAACTCTTTGAGCTACAACAGTTCGAAGTGGAATCTGGTGAATCCTTTGACTATAAGCAAGGTTATGACTTCGCAATCATTGAAATTCACAGCCAGTATAACCTTAGGAGCAAGAAAACAAATGAGTCCTCTACAAAAAACAATGCTCCAACCCAACAAAATCAGAACAAAAAGAATGTATAGGCTCCCAAAACAAAAATATTGCAAATTCTTCCAAGAGAAAACAAACAAATTTTAAACCCACCCAGTCCTAAAAAACATCCTAGTCCAAAGATTGTTGATATCACTGATGAAGTGGCTCAATCTTCCAAATATGCCCAAAAGGCTAATACCACAAAGGCCACTAATTCAGCAAAAACCACAGTTACTAATCCAAAAAAGAATCCAGCTGACTCTAAATCATCAAATCCTAAATCTTCTGCTGAAAATTCCCGATCTAATAAAGCATCTGCTGCCACTCAAAATGTTCCTGAAAAAATAATCAAAGACAACAGAAATCAGGAAACTCAAACAGAAGATAAAAGAAAAACTCAAACTAAAGGTAAAACTGTTGAACCTCAAGAAAAATCCACTCAGTTAACAATTACAAAAGATGAACTTCTACAGATTAGTAAATCTCAACCAACATTCAACATTCAAGCTGAAATATCCAAGTTAAAAATACCAATTCCTTTAACAGAATTGGTAAATAATGACTTGTACAAATCAACAATCAATGAAACTTTAAACATGAATGATGGTGAAGATTCAATTAATTTAAATGATGATCAGCCTGAGTTAATTTTTGGTCCTGATGTGAATGGTACATATGCTGATGGAGAAATCCCTCCTTTTTACATTAGTCTTACTATTCATGATCAGATATTACACAATGCAATGTTAGAATCAGGGGCTTCTCACAACTTAATGCCAAAAGCTATTATGGAAACTATGAATCTAGAAATAACTAGGCCATATAAAGACTTGTTCTCATTTGATTCCTCTAAAGTTAAATGCATTGGATTAATAAAAGATTTGTGTGTCAATTTAGTTCAATACCCAGGTAAAAGTATGATCATGGATATTGTAGTAGCTGATATCCCACCAAAGTATGGTATGCTTCTTTCTCGCTCATGGGGAGCTAAGTTGCAGGGATCTCTACAACTAGACATGAGTTTTTCTACTATCACAGTATTTGGACAACCCAAAAAACTTTACAGAGAAACTCTAATGAAATACATGGTCAATAATGTAGAAAGATCCATAAAGTATCCCATCTATTCAACCCCAACTGACCTCGACTCTTTCATTCTATGCAACTCTGATAATGATGATATCCAAACTAAATTGATTAACAAAAAACCTGAACCAAACAATGAAAATATCTTTCATGAAGCCCTTTGGAATTTATATTTTGATGGATTAGTGAACAAGACAGGGGCAGGAGCTGGAGTATGGATCACCAACATGGAAACCAGTCATTCGGAAGGACATGCCTTCAGACTCAACTTTAAATGCACTAACAACATGGCAGAGTATAAATCATTGAGCTTAGGCCTCCAAATCATCAAAAACTTAGGAGGTAAAATAATTTTAATCATGGGTGATTCAGATTTATTCATTAAGCAAATAAACGTTGAATATTCTGTTCATAATCCTAGATTAGCCATATATAGAGATGCATCAATTGACTTGGTTGATGATTTAGTAGAGTCTAAGTTTGCTATTATTCCCAGAAATCAAAATTTACAAGCACATTACCTAGCAACTTTTGATAGCACTTGTAAATTACCTTTTCAACCAAAAAATAGATATACTGTTGAATTAAAATACAGACCCATTGTTCCTGACAATGTTAAATACTGGCAGATTTTTTCCGAAGACGAACAAATTTTCAATTTCTTGAACAGCAATGAAGAATTCCAAAACTGTACGATAGACACTGATGATAGTCTAGATTTAGAATGTAATATAGATGATAATTTTAGCTGTGAAATAAATAGTGTATATGTACATAAATATAAAAGGCCAACTATATTTACTCAAACATATATAGATAACTTAGAAAAATTAGGCATAGAGGAAATAATTGAAGAAGAAATAGACATGCTAGAATTGAAAGATAATCTTTTACCTAAAGGTTTAACTCCTTTAGAAGACTTGTTTGATTCCAATGATGTGCCCAAAAAGCCTAAAATGGAACCAGTCAAGTATAATATTGAGGAGTGCAATATAGGAACATAATTACATCCTAAAATGATAAAGTTGTCTAAATCTTTACCACAAGAAGAAAAAGTCAAATACATTGATCTGTTGAAAGAATATCAAGATGTATTTGCATGGAGTTATGAATATTTAAAGGCTTATGACACAAGTATAATTCAACATAAGATTCCTATGAAGGATGACCAGAAGCCTTTTAGAAAAAAGTTAAGAAGGATTAATCCTGTCTTGTTACCTTTGATAGAGAAAGAAGTCAAACGAATGTAAGAGGCCCAAATAATTGCACCAATCAAATATTCTGATTGGGTTTCTAACTTAGTACCTACTAGGAAGAAAACTGGAGAAATAAGATTATGTGTAGATTTCAAAAATCTCAATAAAGTGTCTTTGAAAGATAATTACCCTTTGCCAAAGATGGATCACATCTTGCAGAGAGTAGTTGGATCTTGAAGAATTTCTTTATTGGATGGTTTCTCAGGTTATAACCAGATACTTGTTCAGAAAGAAGACCAACACAAAATAGCCTTTACTACTCCTTGGGGCACTTTCATGTATGTGAAAATGCCTTTTGGATTAATGAATGCTGGAGCTACCTTTCAAAGGGCTATGGACATAGCCTTTGCTAAAGAAATCCATCACTTTTTGGTTGTTTACTTAGATGATACTACTATGCTTTCTAAATCTAATAATGAGCATTTGGATCACTTGAGACAGGTATTCATTAAATGTAGAAAATATGGCATATCCTTAAATCCCAAAAAGACTCTTTTTGGACTTGAAGAAGGTAAATTATTAGGACACATAATTTCCAAAGAAGGTATTAGGATAGATCCAGCGAGAATTGAAGCCATACTAAACATTCACCCACCTAGGAACATCAAAGAGTTATAAGCATTTTTAGGAAAAATAAATTTTTTAAGAAGATTTATTTCTAATATAGCTGAAATCATAAAAGAACTTAATAACATGCTGAAGAAAGACTCGGTATTAAAATGGACAGTTGAAGCAAAACAATCTTTTGAATCTATAAAACATACTTTAACCAAAACACCAGTCTTAATTAGCCCAGACTTCAAAAAATATTTTATTATCTTTTCATTTGCCTCTAAACATACCATAGCTGCAGTCCTTTTGCAGAAAAATGACCAGGGTTTCGAACATCCTATAGCATGTTTCAGTAAAAAAATTAGAGATGCACCTTTGAAATAAAATATCATGGAGAAACAAGCTTTAGCCTTGGTTAAAGCCATAAAAGATTTCAGAGCGTACATTCTTTACTCCTACATTATTTCTTATGTTCCCAATTCTGTAGTCAAAGATATTCTTACACAGGATGGACCAGATGGTAGAAGAGGAAAGTGGATTGCTACTATCCTTGAGTATGATATCGAAATCAAACCAACTAAGCTGATAAAAGGGCAAGGGTTAGCCAGATTAATGGCTGAATCCAACTGTAATGCCTTAGATATAAATTTCATTGCACAGATTGATGACCAAGAAGAGATGGCGACTCCATTGATCAGTGAAGCCTTTCTAGACTCACCATGGTACTCTGATGTTATCTTTGTACTCACACATTTACAAGCTCCTCCTGGTTTAACTATAACTAAAGCGAGATTTGTCAAACTAAAAGCAATGAGATATTGTATTCTTGATAAAATTATCTATTGGAAAGAACAAAGTGGGATTTTACTTAATTGTTTACTGAAATCAGAAGTTGAAAAGATTCTTGAGGAATTTCATGCAGGTGAATGCGAAGGCCACTTATACTGGAAGAGTATGTTGGAAATATTTTCATTGATGGCAATGGAGGCAGCAAAGACAGAGACAGACAATGGAGGCAGCAAAGAAGAAAACGAAGGAAGAAAAGGAGATAGGCAGAGGCAGAGGCATCGAATATAGAGGCAGAACCATTATCAAAGGCAGAGCCGTTATCACAGCAGGTTATTAGAGGTAGAGGCAGAGGTAGAGCAGAAAATTACGAGAATCGCTACCCCAGCTGGAGGATACATAAACCCAATTCCAGGAATATATTAACCCAAGCGGAAAAGTATATATTCATAAACAATATTCCGGGAATCGTAACCCAAGAGGCAAGTATATAAATACAAACAAATTCCAGGAATCTTAACCCAAGCAGCAAGTATATATATATACAAACAAATTCCGAGAATCGCTACCCCCACTGGAAGATTCTCTAAAGATCGAAGCGGAAGCAAGCTTATATATATGCACAGTGAGATACATATGATGCGCCATATATATATATATATATATATATATATATATATATATATATATATATATATATATATATATATAAAGTTCCATAGCATATACTTTCTATATGTAGCGCAAGATCTAAATAACCAAAGGTTCTTTCAAAAAGAAAAGGCTTATGTGGTGGGACCCGTATGAATCGCATCGGAGAAAAAGTTGGCAGCGGATCATATAAACAAAGACTTGCGATTGCGATTGAAGCTCGGACCCGATGGGCTTATAAACTATGATTAAAAAATGTTTGAGTTCCAGTTCCAATTGCATCGGAAAAATGCAGTGAACAATGGTCAATCGCATCGGACAAAAGCAGAACATCGGAGCATGACAATAAAGAATTGCGATTGCGATTGAGTTCCGGACCCGATGGGTCTATAAATTATGATTTTATTGGTTTGAGTTCCAGTTCCAATCGCATCAGCAAAATGCAGTGAATAGTGGTCAATCACATCGGACAAAAGCAGAACATCGGAGCATGACAATAAAGGATTGCGATTGCGATTAAGTTCCGGACCCGATGGGTCTATAAATTATGATTTTATTGGTTTGAGTTCCATTTCTAATTGCATCGGCACATTAAAGTGAATAGTGACTGATCGCATCGGAAAAAGGGCATCGGAACATGCAAATGGAATTTTTGATTGCGATTAATCGCAATCAGAAGTATTTTTAAAGCGATTCATCGCATTGCATCGAATCGGAGGTAGCTCATCGCATCGGCGGATAGACAAAGATCGGCAAGTGGGCCCGAAAGGTTGTTTCCTATGTTAAATGGGTATATTATACCACCGAGAGTTATTTGAAGGTTTCATAGAAAAGAAAGATTTTTATTGTTGATTTGTTATATGGACCAACATATATTATGTGGAAGTGGCAGTTTATATGTTAAAACTTTATATAAGTTCGCCGAGAATTGAAACTACGATATATATATGTATATATATAAAAGGCGTTGTTATAAAACGTTGTAGCGATTGTATTGAAATGTGCCGCGTGGTCTGTGGACCCACGGGCCTTGGCTTAAGGTGGAGGGCGATTATTAATATAAAACAATTGCGATGTATGTCTATTCCACTTGCGGAACTCACCACATCAACAAGACACTTGCTGTGTGTAAAGGGTTGGAATATGCCCAGATTTAAAGTCAGCAGTTACACATATATACAAAATGCACTGATATAAAAAGCACAGTTACATGTATGCAACAGTTACACCACAGAAAAGGATAGAAGAGCAAACAGAGCTGAAAAGAGATAAAACACAGTCACAGAAAAGATAGACACAGTCAAAGAAAAGACAAATGCGCAGCGAGCCAAAATACTAAATGAGTTGAGCTGGAATTCTCATTGTAATTGAATGTAAATTTTTTAATATATATTGTTGTGATGCATTGGCAAGTCTCCAGAAGAGAACAAATATCCCACTGTAATGTTAAATTGATACCTATAGTTATATTTTCTAAATGAGCAGATAAAAGGAATGAGAAGACAGAAGCCAAAGAGTCATGACTGTTCACTCCAAATTCCTATTGAAATACAAACAGTCATGTGAGGAACTCTATAAATAATATCAACTGGATATGCATAAGAGAGGTTAGAGAGAGTAAATATAGAGAAGGCAGAGTATAGAAGAGACAGGCAGAGAAGATTAAGAAAAGAAAAGCAGAAAGAGAAGCTACAGAATAGAGATGATATCTGAGGTAAATCAGCAAACATTCAGTTTGATAAATTGAGGAAGTTAGAGCTTCCCTATCAAGTTGCAGCTTGATAGCTGTCAGCTGTAGCTGACTGAGGTTGGAGCCTCCTGTAGGTTGGTGCCTGCAGAAAATTGAAGGGAGTTGGTGCTTCCTTGCAAGTTGTAGCTTGCAGAATTGAGGATTGGAGCCTCCTGTAGGTTGGTGCCTGCAGAAAAACAGTGGTGTGAGGGAGTTGGAGCTTGCCTTTGCATCACAACAATAATAATATGTGGTTTTCTCCCTTTATGGGTTTCCACTTATATCTAGTGTCTCTGTACATGATGTTTATCTGTTGATTTGATTTATATCTTCTGCTTAATACTTGCTACTCTCATATTAAGTCTATTTTTATATTATATTAACACTTGCTGCTCACATTCGAAGATTACTCACATATTAAGTTGGACATGAAATGAAGGTGTAAATAAGTTTTAATGAAAAGTTTTAAAATTCCATGAATGTGTTAAACTGATTCACCCCCCCCCCTCTTAGTTTAACTAAGGGTTCAACAATTGGTATCAGAGCGGGTTCCTTTGTACCAGTCTAACAGCTTAAAGGAGATCCTAGGTTGCCAAGATGGCTAGTAAAGAAGGATGCTCAACCAACAAAGCCCCTTTATTCACTGGTGAAAATTATGCTTTCTGGAAAATCAGAATGAGGACATACATAATGTCTCTAGGAATAGAAGTCTGGGCTGCTGTGGAATTAGGATATGCCCTAAAGGCAACTGACACAGAGAAAGAAACAAAACAAGATTTTGTGGCTAACGCAAAAGCCATGAATGCCATCCTGAATGGATTGTGTGAAGCAGATTTTATCAAAGTAATGCACAAAGACACTACCAAAGAAATGTGGGATACTCTGGAGAACATCCATGAGGGGGACAAGAAAGTAAAGACTGCCAAACTTCAAGTTTATAGAGCCCAGTTTGAGAACTTAAAAATGAATGATGATGAAGACATTGCCAGTTTATTCCTAAAAGTTGCAAAAATTGTTAACAATATGAAAGCTCTTGGAGAAACCATGCCAGAAAGTATAATTGTGCAAAATATTCTAAGATCTCTTCCATCCAGGTTTAATCCCAAGGTGTTTGCAATAGAAGAAATAGCTAATTGGGAGACCTTGACCATGAACCAGCTACTTGGAAATCTAATAGCATATGAGATGAGGCTCCCACGGAAGAAGCCAAGTACAAGGGAGGCAGCCTTTAAAATAGAAAAGAAGAAAGAAGAAGAGGGAGACATATGCTCTTGCTCGGATGAAGAAGAGGCAAAATTTGTCAAGAAATTGGATAGAGGCTCAGGTAAATACAAAGGTAAACTTCCTTTCAAATGCTTTAACTGTGGAAGAGTTGGACACTATGCTGCTAAGTGTCCTCACAAGAAATTAAGGAATCAGGCTCAAGAGTCAGAGAAAAATAAATCAAAGAACTGGCAGAAAGGAAAGAAGTTCAGCAGAAAATATTTCTATGCTCAACAAGACAGCAGTACATCTGAAGATTTAGATGAACCCTCAAGTGAAGAAGGAACCTTTGAATTCTTATTGATGGCCATAGAAGAACTTGAAGGACTCCTGCTAGAAGATGAAGAAGAAGAAGGGGAAATCGATCTTGAGGGGGAGCTAAGAAGTGCTCTGGAGGAGATTGACAGACTCAAATTGAAGTGCAGAAAACAAAAGGACATTCTTCTCAAGTATGTAAGAGAAGAAAAAAACTCAGAAGTCCTTATGTAGTTGAAGGTAGAGCTTGAAGAAGCCAAGAAGATAGAAGACATGTTACTTTAGCAAATCAAGGATAAAACCCGAGAACAAGAGAAGCTGGAAGAAGAAGTAGTATGTCTCAGGAAGAAACTAGAAAATGCTCAAAGGAAAGTGGTTATAAACTCTTCTCAAACAACAAGCTCTAGTAAGTTGAATGAAATTCTGTTTGCTCAAAGATCCCCTATGATAAAAACTGGAATAGGCTATGAAGGAGAATCAAGTAAAGGCAAAGAAAAGGTTGACAGATAGATTATTTTTGTAAAAGCAAAGAAGAATGATGAAGCAACTCAAACAATTCCTACAAAAGAAGAAACCTGTAATAAGGAAGACAGAGATTAGAAGAAACCACTAGTAGCAAAGAATATAATAAATACTAAGACCCCTGAGTATGTAAAATTTGGAAACCATCAAAGGAGATTCTTCCCTCCTATGAAGAATGCCACCTGTTATGCTTGCCATAAGCTGGGACAGATTGCTACATATTTTCATGCAAGGAGGAGTAATTCAAACCAGAAAAAGATGAAAACATTGAAGAGACTGTCTCAAGCAAACAAGTGGAAGAGACAACCTTACATCAGGTATGCAAATAGTTTCTATGGTTACTGTTTTTATTGTAAGGAATTTGGCCATAAAATCAATGAGTGTAGAAAGTATGGACAAAGATTGATTTTTAACACCTCAAGGATGTTTATGAATCAAAGAAATTATGTTCATACTCATAATTCTACAAAAATTATGATCAAATGTTGTGTATGCAATCAAGTTGGACATATACCTTCCAAATATCCTCTAAGAAGATGTAGTTCATCACCTCACAAAAGATACCAAACAAAAGGATGCCTCTAGTGGAAAAAGAAGGAGAATAAGTGTGACCTGGCTCTAACTACTCAAGATCTAAAAAGCCAATGGTATTTGGACAGTGGCTGCTCTAAACACATGATAGGAGACAAAAGCAAGTTTATAACTCTTGATGAAAAGAAATCTGGCAATGTTACTTTTGGCAATGATAAATCAACTAAGATCAAGGGAAAAGGCTCAGTCAACATAGACAATGGCAGAGGAAAGGCCCAAGATGTACTATTTGTAGATGGGCTGAAAGAAAATTTACTAAGTGTCAGTCATATGTGTGACAAAGGCTGTGAAGTTCTTTTTAGAGCACAAGATTGTGAAATCAGATCAAGCACCACAGGTAAGACTCTGCTCAAAGGAGTTTGAACAGAGATTAATGTTTATATTTTGAAAGAGGAAGATGAAGCATGTCATCTTAGCAAACTAGAAGAGTCATGGTTATGGCATAAAATGTTGGGACATCTCAGCTTCGATCACATCATCAGACTAAGCAAGAAGAAAGCTGTCAGAGACATGCCAAAAATAAAGAGGCCTTCTAATACCATATGCAAATCATGTCAATTAGGCAAACAGACTCGCACATCCTTCAAGGCCAAAGATGATTTATCAACAAGAATACCTCTACAGCTTGTACACATGGATTTGTGTGGACCCACAAGAACTAAAACTCCAAGTGGAGAATCCTACTTCATGCTAATAATAGATGATTTCTCCAGAATGACATGGGTTGCATTTCTCAAGAATAAATCAGAAGCTCTGGAAAAATTTAAGATCTTCAAAGCATTAGTAGAAAATCAAACAGGATGCAAGCTGAAATGCATCAGATCAGACAGAGGAGGTGAATTCACAGATTATGACTTTTCTAACCTATGCAATGAACATGGGATAAAGCAACAATTTACTATTGCAGGAACACCTCAGCAAAATGGAGTAGCAGAGAGACAAAACAGGTATGTACAACAAATAGACAGATCCATGATGCATGAAAGTAATATTGCTCAGACCTTCTGGGCAGAAGCAGTACACACAACGGTGCATATCCTTAATAAAGCCCACTTAAGGCCAAGCAGTGACAAGACTCCCTATGAACTATGGCATGGAAAACCAGCTTCAATCAAACATTTTAGAATCTTTGGAAGCAAGTGTTACATAAAGAATAATGATGAAAATCTTGGGAAATTTGATGCAAGAGCAGATGAAGGGATATTTCTAGGATATGCATCCAAAAGTAAAGGGTACAGGCGCTACAACAAGACTCTTCGAAAAATAGTAGAAATCATTGATGTGAGATTTGATGAAAAACTTCCAAACAATGCAAGAGATACAGACTGTTGCAGTCCATCAGACAACCATGAAGAAGAAAACCAAGATGATGAGGAAACAAGCAAGACAACAGAAGATACAGAACTGAGTTCTAAAGCTCCCTCAAGATATACTCAGCAGAACCATCCCGAAGATCAGATCATTGGAGACAAGAGAGTAGGGGTCCAAACAAGAAGGCAGCTAATAGAACAAACTGAAGAGGTATACATAGCCATGTTGTCACAAATAGAGCCAAAGAAATTTGAAGATGCCAGCAAGGACAAGTCTTGGGTAAATGCTATGAATGAAGAATTGGACCAAATTGAGAAAAAAAATACCTGGGAATTAGTTCCTAGACCCACTGAGAAAAATTTCATAGGCTTAAAATGGGTATTCAAAAATAAAATGAATGAGCAAGGACAAGTAATCAGGAATAAATCCAGACTGGCCTGCAAAGGATACTCACAAATCGAAGGACTTGATTACGATGAAACATTTGCCCCTGTAGCCAGAATGGAAGCCATCAGAATGTTTATGGCCTTTTCTTGCTACAAAAACTTCAAAGTATATCAAATGGATGTGAAATCTGCATTTCTGAATGGAGATCTAGAAGAAGAAGTCTACATGGAACAACCAGAAGGTTTCTCTTTAACAGACAAAGAAGACAATGTGTGCAGACTGAAGAAGGCTCTATATAGACTGAAACAGGCTCCCCATGCTTGGTACTCAAGACTAGATAAATATTTGCAAAAACAAGGCTTTAAGAGAGGTGGAGTAGACAGCAATCTATACATAAAATCCCATGAAAATGAACTCCTGATTGTTGTAGTATATGTTGATGACATTATGTTTGGAAGCAACAGAGGTGAATTTGCAAAAGGGTTTGCTGAGGAGATGAAATCAGAATTTGAGATGTCCATGATTGGAGAACTCAATTTCTACTTAGGACTTCAAATTCAGCAAAATAACACAGGCACATTCATCTCACAGGAAAAATACTTAAAAGAAATGTTGAAAATTTTCAAAATGGAGGACTGCAAACCTGTGTCAACTCCCATGATCACGGGATGCAAGCTGTGTGCTAATGATGGGTCTGCAGATATAGATCAAAAACCCTACAGATCCATGATAGGAAGCCTGCTGTATTTGACAGCATCAAGACCAAACATCATGCTAGCAGTAGGACTAGTGGCTAGATATCAAGCAACACCTAAACAAAATCACCTTCTTGTAGTCAAAAGAATATTTAGATACCAACAAGAAACAACACATTATGGACTTTGGTATCCTAAAGGAAAAAGTTTCACTTTGACAGCATACACAGATGCAAATTGGGCCAGTTGTGTGGATGACAGGAAAAGTACAAGTGGAGGTGTTTTCTATCTAGAAGATAGTCTGGTGGCATGGTTAAGCAAGAAATGAACATCTATCTCTCTGTCTACAGCAGAAGCAGAATATATAGCAGTAGCAACATGTTGTACACAAGTCATGTGGATGAAGCAAACTCTTCAAGACATGAAGGTAAGCATTGATGAACCTATCTCAATCAAATGTGATAATACAAGTGCTATAAGTATATCTAAAAACCCTGTGCTCCACTCTAAAACTAAACATATCCCAATCAAGTCTCATTTTCTTCGAGAACAAGTGGCTCAGAAGATAGTAAAACTGGAGTATGTGCCAACAAAAGAACAGACAGCAGATATATTTACCAAACCGCTTGCTAGAGAACCATTTGAATATTTGAGAGACAGACTAGGGGTAGTATCTGTAGATGCTACTCTCTAATATGAAGAGAAAGCACAGTTTCAGGGGGAGAACAGAAACGAAAATATCATTCCAGGGGGAGATCAACCAGCAAGGGAAGCATGAAAACAGTTCCTCAGGATCAAAAGGATTATGGCAATAATACTTTCAGCATAAAAGAATAAATAAAAAGGCAAAAGGGTCAGTGGTGCAGCGGAAAAGTGGTGAACCCAACGTGAAACGAACACGCAACCTTCTGATCGGAGTGGCGCATCAGAAGAGTGGTGAACCTGACGTGAACTGAACACGGAAGAATAGTGAACCCGATGTGTATCTAATCCAAAGGTTGAAGCAGCAGCGTACAAAGTCAGAAAATTTCAGAAAGAGGAAATGCACGAAATATTGAAAAAGAATAAAATCACAGGATCAAAGAATAGAAGCTACACTAAGAATTCAAACCCCTTGCCATTTATTTCAAAGGGGGAGGAAGAGCAAGCAACAGGAGAAAGGACCCTAACAGGAAAACAGAGGAAGTGTATTGCCATCAATGACAAAGGGGGAGACTGTTGGAAATATTGTCATTGATGGCAATGGAGGCAGCAAAGATAGAGACAGACAATGGAGGCAGCAAAGAAGCAAACGAAGGAAGCAAAGGAGATAGGCAGAGGCAGAGGCAGCGAATATAGAGGCAGAACCGTTATCAAAGGCAGAGCCATTGTCACAGCAGGTTATCAGAGGCAGAGGCAGAGGCAGAGGCAGAGCCGTTATCACAAGCAGAGGCAGAGCAGAAAATTTCGAGAATCGCTACCCCAGCTGGAGGATACATAAACCCAATTCCGGGAATCGCTTAACCCAAGCGGAAAAGTATATATACATAAAAAATATTCCGAGAATCGTAACCCAAGCGGCAAGTATATAAATACAAACAAATTCCAGGAATCTTAACCCAAGCGGCAAGTATATATATATACAAACAAATTCCGAGAATTGCTACCCCCGCTGGAAGATTCTCTAAAGATCGAAGCGGAAGCAAGCTTATATATATGCGCAGTGAGATACATATGATGCACTATATATATATATATATATATATATATATAAAGGTCCATAGCATATACTTTCTATATGTAGTGCAAGATCTAAATAACCAAAGGTTCTATCAAAAAGAAAAGGCTTATGTGGTGGGACCCGTATGAATCGCATCGGAGAAAAAGTTGGCAGCGGATCATATAAACAAAGACTTGCGATTGCGATTGAAGCCCGGACCCGATGGGCTTATAAACTATGATTAACAAATGTTTGAGTTCCATTTCCAATCGCATCAGCAAAATGCAGTGAACAATGGTCAATCGCATCGGACAAAAGCAGAACATTGGAGCATGACAATAAAGAATTGCGATTGTGATTGAGTTCCGGACCCGATGGGTCTATAAATTATAATTTTATTGGTTTGAGTTCCAGTTCCAATCGCATCGGAAAAATGTAGTGAACAGTGGTCAATCGCATCGGACAGAAGCAGAACATCGGAGCATGATAATAAAGGATTGCGATTGCGATTAAGTTCCGGACCCAATGGGTCTATAAATTATGATTTTATTGGTTTGAGTTCCAGTTCTAATAGCATCGGCACATTTAAGTGAATAGTGACTGATTGCATCGGAAAAAGGGCATCGGAACATGCAAATGGAATTTGCAATTGCGATTAATCGCAATCGGAAGTATTTGTAAAGCGATTCATCGCATCGCATCGAATCGGAGGCAGCTCATCACATCGGCGGATAGACAAAGATCGGCAAGTGGGCCCGAAAGGTTGTTTCCTATGTTAAATGGATATATTATATCGTCGAGAGTTATTTGAAGGTTTCATAGAAAAGCAAGATTTTTTTTGTTGGTTTGTTATATGGACCAACATATATTATGTGGAAGTGGCAATTTATATGTTAAAACTTTATATAAGTTCGCCGAGAATTGAAACTATGATATATATATATATATGTATATATATATAAGGCGCTATTATAAAACGTTGTAGCGATTGTATTGAAATGTGCCACATAGTCTGTGGACCCACGGGCCTCAGCTTAAGGTGGAGGGCGATTATTAATATAAAACGATTGCGATGTATGTCTGTTCTGCTTGCGAAACTCACCACATCAACAAGACACTTTTTGTGTGTAAAGGGTTGGAATATGCCCAGATTTAAAGTCAGCAGTTACACATATATACAAAATGCACTAATATAAAAAGCACAGTTACATGTATGCAGCAGTTACACCACAGCAAAGGACAGAAGAGCAAACAGAGCTGAAAAGAGATAAAACACAGTCACAGAAAAGACAGACACAGTCAAAGAAAAGACAAATGCGCAGCGAGCCAAAAGACTAAATGAGTTGAGCTGGAATTCTCATTGTAATTGAATGTAAATTTTTTAATTTATATTGTTGTGATGCATTGGCAAGTCTCCATAAGAGAACAAACATCCCACTGTAATGTTAAATTGATACCTACAGTTATATTTTCTAAATGAGCAGATAAAAGGAATGAGAAGACAGAAGCCAAAGAGTCATGGCTGTTCACTCCAAATTCCTATTGAAATACAAACAATCATGTGAGGAACTCTATAAATAATATCAACTAGATATGCATAAGAGAGGTTAGAGAGAGTAAATATAGAGAAGGCAGAGTATAGAAGAGACAGGCAGAGAAGATTAAGAAAAGAAAAGCAGAAAGAGAAGCTACAGAATAGAGCTGATATCTGAGGTAAATCAACAAACATTTAGTTTGATAAATTGAGGAAGTTGGAGCTTCCTTATCAAGTTGCAGCTTGATAGCTGTCAGTTGTAGCTGACTGAGGTTGGAGCCTCCTGTAGGTTGGTGCCTGTAGAAAGTTGAAGGGAGTTGGTGCTTCCTTCCAAGTTGTAGCTTGCAGAATTGAGGATTGGAGCCTCCTGTAGGTTGGTGCCTGCAGAAAAACAGTGGTGAGAGGGAGTTGGAGCTTGCCTTTGCATCACAACAATAATAAGATGTGGTTTTCTCCCTTTATGGGTTTCCACTTATATCTGGTGTCTCTGTGCATGATGTTTATTTGTTGATCTGATTTATATCTTCTGCTTAATACCCGTTGCTCTCATATTAAGTCTACTGTTATATTATATTAACACTTGCTGCTCACATTCGAAGATTACTCACATATTAAGTTGGACATGAAATGAAGATGTAAATAAGTTTTAATGAGAAGTTTTAAAAGTCCATGAATGTGTTACACTGATTCACCCCCCCCTCCCTCTCAGTTCAACTAAGGATTCAACAGAGTACGGTAGATAAAATTCTTAGAGCTGGTTTCTACTGGCCAACATTGTTTGCTGATATTAAAAAATATGTTACCTCCTGTCACCAATGTCAAATTTTTGAAGGGAGAAATAAGTTGTTACACTTTCCCCTAAAACCTATTTCTACTGAGATTCCTTTTCAACAATGGGGTTTAGACTTCATTGGAGAAATTCATCCCCCATCTTCCGGACAACATAAATGGATTTTGACTGCCACGAATTATTTTACCAAGTGGATAGAAGCCATTCCTACTAGGCAAGCCACAGACTCGGTCATAATCTCTTTTATTGAAAACAATCTTTTATCTAGATTTGGATGCCCACACTAAATTATTACTGATAATTTAGCTGCATTCAAATCCAAGAAAATGATTTCCTTTTGCCATAAGTATCACATTACCCTAGGCCACTCTATTGCTTATTACCCTCAACGTAATGGCTTAGCAGAATCCTCTAATAAAATCCTGGTAAACATCATCAAAAAATTACTTCAAGAAAACAAAAAGACTTGGAACAAAAGGCTGATCTATGCCCTATGGGCAGATAGACTTACCACCAAGAAGTCAATTGGTATTTCACCTTACCAGCTAGTTTATGGAATGGATGCAGTTTTTCCTTCATCATTGGGAGTTCCAGTAATGAATATTATTCAGGAATCACACGTTGAGACTAATGATATTCAACAGAGAATAAATCAAACCATTCATTTACAACAGACAAGGGAGGAAGTATATGAAAAATTTCAAGTAATTCATGATAAAATCAAAAATATTTTTGATAAAAGGAGTAAGGAAGATGATTTTTACATAGGAGATAAAGTATTAAAGTGGGATTCCAGGAGAGATGAAAAGGGAAAACATGGGAAATTTTATTTTTTATGGAAGGGACCTTATGAAATTTAAGGGTATAGGGGTAACAATGCATTTTTTATCCAAAATTTGGATGGGACAGATCTTCCAGATGGACCAGTGAATGGTAGGATGCTTAAACACTATTATTCTTCTGAGTTAACTAACAGTTAGTTCCATATTGATTCCTTTTTTACATCGTTGTAAATATTCATTGCAAGTGAGTAGATTGGATTGGATGTTTTCTTTTCAAAAGTTGAAGCCCAGAGTGAAGGCCCTAAGCTTTGAGGAGTAAAATATCATAAGTATGATTTGTTGCAGAAATCACAAGACATTTACATGATCATCAAGGTTAAAAATTCAAGGCTACTAATCTTAGAGTTCTTGACATTTCACCAGGAAATGACATCCCCATGTGAAGCCGTTGTTAGTGACCTATAAATATAGGATTCATAATTTTGAATTGAACGATGATATTCTTGTAAATATGTACATACTTTGCCTTCTGCAAGTTGTATTCCCATATTTGTAAAAATAAAAAAATAGAAAAGCAAAAATAGGGTAAAAGTCTTAAAAGAAAGATCAAAGGACTTAGAAAAAATAAGATACCCCAAAGAAAAAGATGAATAAAACATGAAAGTGTGCAAGTATAAATGCCACTACTTTTTACTTTTGTAGTTGATTACAGCAGAGTGTCAATAAATTCCATAATATATGATGAGTTTAACTATTCAATCTTGACTTATCATTTTTCAATTTAGTTGTTTTAGATAGAGACTAAAGGATTGTCAGATAGTTTAATCCTGACATTTCAGTAGTTAGGTAGAGAATAAAAGGAACCCACCAGTTTAATGTGGGTCCTTGGATGAAATAAGTTAGAATTAGATAGTTCTACTTCTTTCAAAAGAAAAAATGTTTTAAAGGTTGCCAACTTAAATGCACCTGCATAAATGGAAGAAAAAATGTTAGATTAAAGATTGGGTAGGTAGAAGAAGGTGGGAAAAGCATTGTAAATATCTTTCACGAGGTAAAAATAACTAATTTGCCCTTCCCTATAGCTATTTGACATTCAAAACTTTTAGTCAAAGAGGATCAGAGCACTTCTCTAACTTCTGTTGGGACCGGACCCAAGGCTCAATGACTGTTAAGTTAAAAATGTTTGAATTCCTATAATAATCCCAAATTTTCATCATCTACCATTCATCTATTCATCACCAGGAAAAATCATAAGTAAAGACTCCATTTTTACTTAATCATGCTTAAACCCCATTTGATTAACTTCCTACATCTCATGAAGCATAAAAACCCTCAAAAGACATCATATACTAAGCAAAAGTGATTAAGTTATGGTAATAAAGCTTTGCTTTAAATTTTCACTTGCCTTAGTTATATTTATGTGTTTTGAGTATTCATTTTCCCTTTAGTCATATTAACACCTAACTTATTTATTAAATCCTTATAAAAAGTCCTAGTCCTATTAATATAAATCTTTCTTTATTGTTTGATTCAAAACTGTTTATCAGTTGCTATATCAAAAGTTATAAGATTTTTGAAATTAAAACCCTAAATATCCTTTGAGGCAGTAAAAATCATTTAATAAGAAATATCTCGATCTCAGATAGTTATTTTCAGCCTTTAATTGATTTGAAACAATCATAGTAATAAAGTTAGAAAGTCTTCTAATGCAGGGATCACAAATCTCATTTGCAGGCCATGTTAAAAACCTTCTCAAAGATTCAACCTTATATAAAACTATATATATATATAAGATATATATGAAAGATATATATATATATATATATATATATATATATATAGTATATATAAAACAGTATTCATATCTATCTATTGAACCATCTCATCGCGCGGTTCGGTGTTAACTAACGTCCACACTAATGCTATATGAAATTGTGTCTTACCATTTCCGCCAGATTAATTTTATGACTAGTTTATCGATTTAACGTTACCAAGTGAATCCTGTCCCACATTTACTATCCTCGAAGCTTAAAGGCTAATATGGACCGTTCTCATCATCCAACCAGATCTAACGATGTGCGTTCCATATCGTGCTCTGAAAGTAATAAGACGATGTTTGTCAAAAATCACGCGATAAAAGTATTTTTCCTAAACAACCCATTGCTACGTGTCTAAACTCTATTCAATCGCGTTCCAAATATTCAAAAATACTTACCATCCCAAATCAACGCGAAAACCACCAGTTGTTTTCGCATTCAAAGATAATTTTGCCTCCTGCCATTGATTGAGACCTGCAATAAATTATACACATAATGATAAACATTGAAGGTTTAAACCTTAGTTTTTCACCATTTTATGTATTATTTTGTCCTCGCCTGTTAAGAAATACGTCCAGACTCTGCGAATGAAATTTAAACCTTTGCTAGCCAATTTCCCCCCTTGAAACATAATTTCACCACAATGATTGCATTTGAAGGACTCTTGACGCTCTCGGCTAAACCAGCAGATCCAATATAAAGCCGAAGTCACCAAGACCCTTCTCGACTGTTAGAACACCTGTAAATCAGGTATTTTCCTAAATAGAACTAGCAACTTTCACCTATTGACTATTAAAATAGATCAATTAAGCTACAGAGACCTGAATTTCCAGTTTAGTATGCCCAAACCTTGAAAAAACAAGGCAAACCCTTGCAAATTTTTCTCAAAATTTTCCATTTACGTAAACTTGGTTTTAAAGTAATTATGGTCATTAAAAGACAATTTTTGTGGTTCAAAAGAGTTAAAAAGTGCACAGAAAGCCAGAAATCCCTTTCCTTAGTCCTCTAAAACCCTTGCCCAAATTCCCAAAATTGTCCCAGGTCTGCTCAAATACCCTTTGTGTCAAAATTAACTAAGAAAATAGTTTAATCGTGCTTAGTTATCCCCAGAAATGACAAAGAAGCAAGTTACACCCAAGTCTAGAGGTCCCAAAGCCCCAAAATCTGACTCAGCCAAGCTTCCAAAGCCTGAATCTTCAAATATTAATAAGCCTACTCCTGCATTAACAGCTAATTCAACTGAAGTTTTCAGACCTCTTCAACCACCTGTTTCTACTGAAGAAAGCAATCCTTTAACAGATTTGGATTACAAGATTGTTGATGCAGCAGTAGAATTTAATTTGCTTGATATTCATAACTGGAGTTATGACAAAGTTCTGGATAAAAACAAAATGATATACCTATTTGGGAGTCTAATTTTCCCAAGTATGTTGTACCTATTACTCATCCAGCTCCAGACCTGGTCAGATTGTGTCAATTACATTACTTTCCCGACCAGAGGTCTATTGTGAACAAAGATAGAGAAATTATGTTTTCCATCACAGCAGAATCCATTAATGAAATGCTTCAATTTTTATCCAAGAGTAGTGCCCCTATCCATTGAAGATTTTACTCAATTGTACTTAGATTTGGATTACCCTAGGAGGTTTATGATTCTTCAAAACTTCATGCCTACTCATGTTGATTTCCCAAAATTGAATCCACCCTATTCCACCTCTAATTTTCCCGAATCTTCCAAACAAGTAATTTCAATGCTATCCTTTATCTTAGGATATTTTAATGATGATTTCACTGATGTCTCTACACTAGGATTCCTTTCTACATGGTCCCCTAGGCAACCTCCTGCGATGGTATTTGATTTTTCTAGATTCATTACTGACAGTATACATTATCAATTGACCAAATTGCCTACTGAGGGAGTGTTTAGATATTCATCATATCTATTTCATCTTCTTCTATTTTTCCAAGCAAAACAGTTTCCAGTGGATTTAAAAAAGATGAATGTAGAGGGACAGCCTCTTTCAGTAATATTCTGGACATCATTACTCAGGAAAAATGGAAATGAATTCAATTACAAGGATTTCATAGATTTGTTTGTCAGGCTAGCCATGAATTTACTTCATAAAACAGAACAACCCAAGGTCAGTGATGAGATGAAAAGGATATTGCAATTGTCTAAACAAATCCAAGTAGGGGATTGGTACTTATATGAAGGACATACAGAATTAAGGATATTTGGAGAAAATTTGCTCCCATATAAGTTGCCCAAGTTCCTAACTATCAAAATTTTTGCATTGGAATATCTAAGGAAGGTGTTAAATGCAGATGCAGTAAACTTCATGGCTTCTGAGAAAAAGACCCAATTCAAGCTGAAGAACCAAATTGGCCCATTTATAGTAAATAACAGGGATGCATTAAAGGAGATAGCAAAGAATTTGTCAGAGTATAAGTTTGAAGAAATTTTTTGCTGGAATTATGATCCTAAAGGCATTTTGAATAGTATAAGGCTTAAATGTAAATTGACTCCTTTCATCCATGAGCCTAAACCCCAAAATGAGAAATTTGCAAATCAAATAGAGTGGGTGGAAAGTACATTGGTTGACCCTACTTCTGATGTAGAAATAGTGATAAACACAGATAATTCACAGTCTATAGTGTTCAACCAACAGGTAGAAACTTCAAACAAAAGGACCAGGAATGAAGAAGGTTATTTAGCAGAGACCATTGCAAAAAAGAAATTCAATATTATTTACAACAAAAGGGAAAAAATGACTGTTGCTGAGAAAGAAAAGACTATTGAAATAAAAGATACAGATGATCAGCAGGTAGACAATGATGAAACCACTATAATTGTAAATGAGACTCTAGTAGAAATCAGAAAGAGCAGGTTTTAACACAGCAACAGGGCAGAGAAATGGTTGAAAAACAGGTAAATATAGAAGTTCCATCCTCCTCCAAAACAACAGAGGGAAAAGATAGTGATATCCAAGAGAAATACAAAAAAATTAAGGAAAGAAATGAAGAGATCAAAAGAGAAGTTTATTCTCAATTTCTTAAAGAAAAATCGGGAGACAAAGACAGACTTTTGACAACTTTTAACTATTCAACAAATGAAATGATTATGTCTTTTCTCCAGCCAATGGTTACAGACCCAAATTCATTTGCAGATTACAGGAAAACGGAGCTTGAAGTAGATGAAAAAACCATACATGAACTTGATCAAATAGAGGTTCATAGAAGTACTTCAGAAATGCTCTATTCTAAGGTGGTAAACAAAACTGTGAGTGCAACTAGATTGCAAAACACTGTGTTCAACTTGCAGGATCAAATGAAGTTAGATAAAGCTTCATTACATGCAAAGGATCTAAGGATCAAATCCTTAGAAGACCTAGTGCTACAAATTGGAGTGGATCCTTCAAACATTCAGGTTGCTCAAGCATTAATAAAACAAAAGAATGAAGACATTGCTGCCTTGAGGAAGAAATTAAAACTCCCACCAAATGAACATCCTCAAGCAAAGGATATCCTATAAGAGAAAACAGAAAAGGATGAGATGATGCAGTTAGTGCTAAAAATGGCTGCTCAAGTTAAAGACATGGAGAATCAAATAGAGACCCTTATGAAAGAAAATTAAGCCTTAATAAAAGCAAATGTGCAATATACTCCTACTATTATTCCTATAGTTGGCACAGTTGTCCCTTCCACATTGGCAGAGAATTTAGACCCAAAATTTCCACTGGCAACTACAGTGTCAGTACAATCTATAGACACTTCTGCCACAGGATCATCCACAACACGGGTACATCAAACAAGTGAAGCAGCTGACATAGTAAAGGCCATGGAGGAGATGTCCCTCAAGAATAATGAGATAATCAATTTGAAATATAATATTCAAACTCTTGAAACATCAAATAGAAATGCATTGATTAACTCTAAGGGACGTGAACAAAGAGAAAATAGACTTCAAGAGCAGGTAAAGATTTTGCAGCAACAGGTCAATCTTAGTGAACAGGTGTCTTTCATCAAGAACTATCTTTGGAATAACATAATCCAAGGCATACATCTACAGTGGCCTTCAATTCAAATCATTTATGAGTAGAGAGATCTACTTAAGGCAGCATAGGTGGAAATTCAGAAAACCAAAGAAGAACTGGCTAACAAACCATCTCAAGCCTTGCATCTTATTACATTTTTGAACAGCAAAAATAGAGAAGAGCTTGAAGAATTGAAAATCCAAGACAGGAATGAAACAATTCTGCAAATCAAAAAGGTCCTAAATAAAAGGAACATAATGAACAATTTGGAGGAAAAGTGCAAGACCATGGAGTTATCAATAACAGAGTTTTTGGCACAATACACAATATTGAAAAAAGCAGGCCTCCCAGACATTCATAGCTTTAATGAAAAACTAATGGTTCAGAAAAATTATGACAAGAAGATCAGAACACATGCTAAAGAACAAGTAAATAAGCCTCTGCCACAAAGTTCCCCTACTGGCAAAGTTATCTTGGAGTACTTTGAGAACTTATTTTTTCTACAAAATGAGATTAAACACATCTTCATTGTCAAGCCAAACTTTGAAAAGTACACTGATGCTGATGAAAGTTACCGAAAGTTTAAAAGTATAAAGATACCAAGTGATCAGCAATGGTAAGAGTTCACAGACCTAGTATAGCAGCAAAGAGGCAAACAGGTAAAGCAGTGAAGATTGAGAAGAAAAATAGACAATTTGATTATAGATTTTTTTACTGCTGATAATCTCTTTTACAGTAGTAAAAAGTAAAAAGGAAAGTCAAATATAACAGTCAAGTGAACAACAAAAAATTGATTTTTTTTACCACAGTGAAAATTTCCTTTTACAGTTGTTAAAAGGTAAATGTTGCAGTGAAAGTGTATCAGAATGATCTGCAGAGTCAAAGAGTATCCAAGGAAAAATCAATCAGAAATTTGTACTACTGTAATTTTTTCTATCTTACAATAGCAAAAGTAATAAGGAAGCGGCGTGAGAGAGTATCAAGAGGAAAGACAGAGTTAAACGATGAAAATTGAAAGAGTATCAGTCAAGCAATCCATAAACAAATATCTTCCAAACATGCTAGCAAACATAAATAGAAATGCAACAATCAGTTTTGATTAGATAGATTAGTTCTATTTTTCCTAGATAAGAGGACAGCTTGCTAAGTTGTTAAGTAGCTGGCCCTCTTAGTGTGTTAAGATGTTTTATTTTCCTAGAGTTATTCCTAGACTCCTCTAGAATATTTTGAAATAAACATATTGTATAAATACTTCAGTTTATGAAGTGTTTAGTGTGGAATAAAGTTGTTGAGATTATTATACACGATTTTTCTGGTACTTTGGAGGCTCATTTGTTGATTTCATAGCAGCAGTCTGGACAACAGCCATCTGGAATTCATAACTCAGGATTCATGTGATAAGCTAATGAGTAAAGTGATATCTTACTGTCATTGTTTCCTCTTCTGAAGTTTCATTCAATTCATATATGTTGTTCAATCTAAATGGTTAATTATGAATATTATTTCAGGATAAGTGTAAAAAACTCCCTGTCTTAACTACTTGATCATTTCAATGTTTTCTGTTGATTTTCAGACTTAGGAATTTTTAATTGCTCCCAGTCCCGTTTGACCCCTACCTCCTTCCTCTTATTTTTGGATCAAAGGATCCTTTATTTCCCTTTATCCCGAAAGCAAGCCATCTCATCAAATCAAACTATTCAAATCTCTGAGGGTTATCTACCTTGCCCTGAGTACATTAGCATCCTTTTGGCCTTGCCTTCCAGTCTTGCTTGCTACATCTTGACTCCATAGCCCAATGGACTAGTAGATCCCTCTTAATCTATCTCCAATTAATCTTATTTCCCACCAAACTTTCCAAACAAAAAACCAAGTGAAAAATCATACCTAGCCTAAAATATCAATTCAAAACAAAGTTAAATCTGAAAGAGAGAGCCCTCTCTGAAATTTAGGAAGGCTAGATCCTAGATTTCTAAAGTAGGTTTGTGGTTACCCCTAGTTTTCTTTAACTATAAATCCAAATCCCACGACCTAGGAAATTACTAGGGTGATAACAGGTAGCTACCCTTTAGGTTAAATAGCATTGAGCAAGAGCTCATTAGGATTCAGATTTTGGAGAAAGCTATTAGGCTCTTTGTGATTGTAATTATTTTTTCAAGAATTTCATGGACATAATGAGATTATCCTCTTGAAAGGAAAGGATTATTTAGACTTTGCCTTACTGATTGTGTTCCAGAGAGCTAGGCTTGTGGGCTAGAGCCCAATCCATGTGCCTCAGCCTATCTTGTGTAATCATTCTTTCATTTCATGTCATTTAGCTATTTTTTCTTATGAATGGTTAGCTACTTTTTTGGTATTTTCATTTACTGTTTTAGTTTTCTTCCATTTTCCTTTTGTTGTAGATTTAATCTGCTTACATGAGTGGTATATTAGGTGATAAACTCCATAAAGATATGAGTCAATCTTCCCCCTCTCACCTTTGTCAATAGAGATTGAGGAGGGTATACCTTCCCCACAAACCAAAAATTATTTTTAGTTTATGATTTCTTGGAATAGATGAGATTAGTTGTTGTAATTCCATGAACATTTTTAGTATGTTGTGGTAGATCTCTGCTTTCAAGATTAGAATAGATTTTCTTTACAAATTCAAGTCATGTTTTCCAATGTATTTATCATGAATTTTTCCTTCTTTAATGCATGAATAGGTAATTTGATTACAGGAACAGGTAGCATAGCCAAGCAGAAGTCCACCAACACCTCCAACTTCATATCTCATCTTCCTTCAACTCTTTTTTCAGCAAAATGACCATCAACCCTATTTTCGGATTTTTCATCCCTACACCATGAGAAAAACCTGGGGGTGCAAGACAAGCCTCCCAAGAGGCTCTGAGCTTGGCCAACGGGTGGGCCACCTCCTATTCATCTTCATCCACCTTCACACCACCTTTCCTATCCTTTTTCCACCTCTTTTTGGCCTCAGATTTCCCTCAACCTGTTTCCTATAGCAATTTAGGACTTGCCTATATCACTATAGGAAACCTATAACAGCTCTTGGAATAGCACCTTTGGGCCCCTCCTTAAGCCTAGAAACCACCATGGCCACCTTCTCAACCTAAAATAACCACTCATACACCTCCAGCCTTGCCCCCATGTATTCAAGCCTTCCATCAGCCACCTTAGCACTTCCTTCTCCTAGCTGCAAAACAACACATTTTCAATAATAATTAGGTCATGAATAGTTGCATGAATAAAAGCATGATATCGAGCATAGGGTAAGTCTAGTGTGTTTATACAATTGGCCCAGCTAAGCATGATTAGATTAGTTTCCTTTCTGTCATTTCAATTCAGCAATTTACTTCATGCAAGGTACCTAGGTTGCTTTACAATTATTATCATAGTCTAATAAGTATATTTCCTTCATTGAAGAATAGTTAAATTCCCTTGGTTACTATGGTATAATTCTATACTTGTTGATAGTGCCATGACTTTGAATCATTGGTAGAACTAGGCCTAATTCCAGAAGTGTGACATACTTCACCTAGAAAGCCTAGAAGTAGCACCCTTTCGTAGAGCTCAGAAGAGGATGACATGAGTAGAATGCATCTGTTGTCTATATAGCACTGTCACCTCCAAGTTTTTACGAACCCCAGTTCGATAAAGTAAATTAGGGCATCCCCTAGGATTTACAGCATTCTTGGTGCAATACCAAGGCTCACCAATAATGGTGGTAGTTGAAAGACTTACCAAGTATGCACACTTTTTTGCATTATCTCATCCATTTAAAGACATTACAGTTGCTACTGCATTTATGGAAACAATTAAAAAGCTACATGGAAACCCAAATATTATTGTAAGCGACCAAGATCTCGTTTTCCCTAGAAATTTTTGGATGGAATTATTTTCTTATCTGGGTACTCAACTAGCTCATAGCTCATCTTATCAGCATCAATCTGATGGGAAAACTAAGATAGTGAAAAAATGTTTGGAAGTATATCTTCATTTCTTTGTATCTGATAAAAAAACATAATGGGTCAAGTGGATACCTCTAGCTGAATGGTGGTATAACACTTCCTTCCATACTGCAACGAAAATGACCCCATTTATGACACTTTATGGATATCATCCACCATCCATCGCATCATATTTAAGAGAAAATTCTAAGGTTCAAGCAATGGAAGATCACATCAAGGATCAACAACAAGTTCTCCAACTCTTAAAGGATAACCTAACTTTGGCGCATAATCGAATGAAAGAATAGACAAATCAACATCACAACAAAAGAAGTTTTGATGTAGGCGATTGGGTATTTTTACAAATACAACCATACAAACAAATTTCCCTCAAGATATCTAAGAAGGATAATAAATTATCTCCAAAGAAATATGGTCCTTACAAGGTGTTGCAAGAGATTGGTACTATGGCATACAAATTGGAGCTTCCAACATCTTCCCGAGTGCACCCAGTTTTCCATTTTTCATTCTTAAAGAAGGTTGTAGGTGAAAACATCCCAGTTCAAACAATATTTCCATAACTTAATGATGGAGAAAAAATCATATTGGAACCTAAAGTAGTCACGGAAGCAAGAACTCAACAGCTATGAAATAATGATGGATTGTAGATTTCTGTGGTGTAGATTTTTAGAATCAAAGCTCGAAATCTCCACAGTTCTCATTTTTCAGTCCTAAGGAAGAAAAATGAGAACTGTGGAGATTTTGAGCTCTGATTCTAAAAATCTATGAAATAAATCAATTTCAGAGTATCTCGTCCAATGGAAGAACTTACCTATTGAAAATTCCACAAGGGAGGATGATGATCTTATACAGAAGCATCCAGAACTACTCAAGCATTGAGGACAGCAATTTTTTGAAGGAGAGGGGCATGTTAGGTCCCTATAATACTAGTGTATCCCCTTATTTTTATTGTTAGTGTATCCCCCTTATTGTTATTGTTGTGCCCATGTAGTCCTCATATCGTTATTATTGTGCCCCATAGAAGCCCATTATTGTTATTTGTGTGCCCTTACATTATTATTGTTATGTAGGCTCTGGTTATATTGTGACCCCTTAGACTCCTATATATAGAAAATATGATTTTTCATTTGTGTAGAAATATCGCTTTGATACCATGTAGAAAATATACCAATGGATTCAATCCGATCTTGTGATGTACTAAAACAAGATACCGAATCCTTCTATAATATTTGCGGAATACAAAACACGATTTCTCAATCACATGCAAGTAAGGGATAGAAGTAAATCAATCACACAACAAAAGATGTTCTTGGGGAAAGAAACTGCTCAAAACCCATCTATATATATTGTGTATTAATTCAAGGAATCATGAAACAATACAATGCTTAATCTCTCATGATACTCTCCAGCACTCTACCAAATGTCTCACACTGATCTAAGCAAAATCGGTCTAATACTTAGCCAATTCTCAGCCTTCCTTCAGCCTGCCTTGATCACGCAATTCCTAGGGAATTAACTCCCTATTAAATAGGAGAAATATCCTTTCTTGATTACATAATGCATCATGGCATCCCAATGACTCTATAATTGCACATGGGTAATTCTCTATAAATAAAACTGATAGTTAAGTTCCTTTTAACCTCTATCTCAATTGGGTCTTCCTCAGAACTAACATGCATGCAACTATTAATATTGAATTATCATTTATTTGATTGATCATTCATTGTGAATTAAATCTAATTTAATTCACCAGACCTCTCACTAGCACATCACTCAAGATTAAATCAATTAATTGAGTTAACTAATTCACACCACGCAGCCACTTATTCATCAATTGCAACTGGACCCCCAAAATATTAGAATCCCTCTACATGCCTTATCTTAGACCCTCAACTCAAATTTCTTGAGCTAACTAAGTCATCGTGACTTAGTTTATTGATACAAGTTGTTATGAGATTAAATTACAATTTATTGTCCAATTTATTTAAGGGAAAAATAAATTGTATGCTTCACATTCCATGACCAAAATTCTGGTGCATCAAAATTCCACATTCCTGGTGCATTAATATTTCACAACCTTTGTGGGTGCATTTTTTGTCCTTTCTGGTTGCCAATTTCACTGTTTATTGTCGCAAATTTCAACACTCGCTCTCAAAAAGAAAGGAATTCAATCTATCTCGATCCGTTACCTTTGGAATCTTCTACATGAAACACTTATCTAGTGTTGTTTGAACCTGCAACTCCTGCAATTGAATAGCCTCCAAACAATTGAATTAGTATAATGCATCTGTCAACAGAGTCTTCTGATTGCTGCTAGATACTGCACCTGTCTACTGGAATCTTTGTACTACTGCTAACATCTACATCTGTGCTCTCTGCACTGCTACCAACTCTGATCTTCGCTCCAGTATCTGACATCTATCACTCTGATTTATGTCTTCCTGACATCTGATTGCATCAATCCAACCAATCCTTCCTACTACTACTATATTGTGGGATCCTCGTAGCCAGGTTCGATCCATGAGACACACCATCTCAATGGACCATGCCTTGGAGGTATAGCTGCATGTAATCCCTCTTCCCATTTGGCTCAAAATTCCCCCCTACTGGAGGTCTCTACTTGAGTGGATGCCTCCACTTGGTCTCCTCTATGCTTCTCCAATTGTGGCTTCTCCACAACCTTCTGATACTGCTTCTGAGGCTACATGTTGAGAGATAATTTCTCCATATCAACCACCAAGTCACTAACCATTACTTTTCTCCTCAAATATTTGCATGCATCCTCGAACTCGAGAGCATACATGTTCTTGACTCTTACACTGATCTATTTCACCTGTCTTGTGGCAATGTGTCTAAGAAACACCTTTCCTTTTCTAAATATGACATCATAACCATGGTCTTCTAAAACCGCTACAGAGACAAGATTATTCCTTAGGCCTGAAACATACAAAACATTTTCCAGTCTGAGAGGGGAGCTGGACTCCCTCTGAAAGGTAATTGTACCTATGTGGGTCGCACTATACCTCCAGTCATCTCCAAACTCTATGTTATGTTGGAGGTCCTTCTCCTCCAATTCACTGAAGAGATCTCTATTCCCTATCATATGGAATGAGACACCGTTGTCTAGATACCACATGCATCACATTACAATGTTGGACATGCATGCAATGAGAGTAAAATCAAGCTCGAACTGTGAATCCAACGCTTCACCCACTGCAATCGCAGGCTCTTTCTTGCTTGCCTTATTATATGGACAATTCGTGGCATAGTGCCTGTGCTCGTGACAGTGAAAACACTTGATCTTGGACAAGTCTCTCTTGCCCTCTTCACCTTGGGAATTATTTCCCTTAGCTTTATTTCCTTTTCCGACTAATGCAAAATCTTCTTCTTTGTCAAGTTTGGAGGTCTTGTCTCTAGTGCTCCACCTTATCTCTTCTATTACCTAGTCGGACCAAAAACTCTCCCAGTCTGGTAGATTCTCCCTCCCATTCAGAAAGTCCTGATAACTATGCTAGCTCTTAGGAAGGCCTAGAAGTGCTAGGTTCACCAAATCATCCTAGGCTACAGTCACACCAGCACTTCCAAGCTCATCTCAACATTGAGTGAACTTCGACAAGTATGTTGGTATCGTCTCGCCCTCCTCTGTCTTGATCTTTTGGAGATTTTCCTTCAGCGCCAACTTCATGTGGTCGTTGTTATTCTTAAAAAAAAGTTTTCAATGCCTTCCACATAGCATATGGAGTTTCCTTCCCATGGAGACTCGAGACAATATGATCTTGAACTCCCTCCAACAAGATCCTTCTAGCCTTTGCTACCTTCTTCTGCCATGCACCAAGAAGTTGGGCATCTGCTGTTGCAGTCTTGGGAATATCATTATCTATGAGTTCCTTCAACCCGTTGTCCTCCAACACTACCTCCATCTTGTCCTTCCATGCTATATAATTCGAATTTCCCTAAAGAGAATATTCGAGTCTCAAGCCATTGAAATACATCTTGATCTGTTGTTGGATCTTCAAGAATAAATCTGCAAATTTGAACATGTTCAAGACAAAGTCAATTTTTTCTCTTCTATTGTGATTCTTGGTGCTCTGATACCATGTATAAATATCACTTTGATACCATGTAGAAAATATACCAATGGATTCAATCCGATCTCGTGATGTACTAAAACAAGATACTTGATCCTTCTACAATATTTGCGAAATAAAAAACACAATTTCTCAATCACATGCAAGTAAGAGATAGAATTAAATCAATCACACAAAACAAGATGTTCTTGGGGAAAGAAGCTGCTCAAAACCCCTCTATCTATATTGTGTATTAATTAAAGGACTCATGAAACAGTACCATGCTTAATCTCTCATGATATTTTCTAGCACTTTACCAAATGTCTCACACTGATCTAGGCAAAATTGGTCTAGTACTTAGCCAATTCTATGCCTTCCTTCAACCTACCTTGATCACGCGATTCCTAGGGAATTAACTACCTATTAAATAGGAAAAATATCCTTCCTTGATTGCGCAATGCATCATGGGATCCCGATGACTCTATAATTGCACATAGGTAATTTTCTATAAATACAACTGATACTTATATTCCCTTTAACCTATGTCTCAACTGGCTCTTCCTCAAAACTGACATACATGAAACTATTAATAGAAAATTATCAGTTATTTGATTGATCATTCGTTGTGAATTAAATCTAATGTAATTCACCGGACCTCTCACTAGCACATCACTCAGTTAGAACTAGTTAAACGGATTTTAAATCATTTAATTGAGTTAACTAATTCACACCACACACCCACTGATGCATCAACTGCAACTGGACCCCCAAAATATTAGAATCCCTCTAGATGCCTCATCTTAGATCTTCAAATTGAATTTCTTGAGCTAACTCAATCATCACTACTTAGTTAATTGATACAAGTTGTTATGAGATGAAAGTACAATTTATTGTCCAATTTATTTAAGGAAAAAAAAATTAGACACTTCACATTCCACGGCCAAATTTTTGGTGCATTACAATTCCACATTCCTGGTGCATCAAGATTCCACGACCTTTGTGGGTGCATTTTTTATCCTTTTTAGTTTCCAATTTCATTGTTTCTTGTTGCATATTTCTACAATTTGTATCATCCAAAAATTGTTCATTTATGTAATGTAAAGGAGGTTGTCCCCTCGAAGAGGTTAATTTCTAAGTCGTTGATCTATATTTTCTTCTATTTTGTTAGTTGGTTGCATAACAATTTTGATACAAATTAATCATCATAATCAACAATAATCTTAAGAATTAAATTAAATAAAAATAAAATTTAATAAATTAGTAAAAAGATTAAAAGGTGGAAAACTCATCTTCCTCATGTCGATGACTTTTTGGGTGGGAATTTGTGGAAAATTAATTTGACTCGATCCCTATAGAATTAAGGAAGGAAATTCTCCTTGTCGAGTCAAAATAATTCAACGAAAGGTCTTATTTTTCTGATTCAGAGCTTGTCAAAGGAAACCTCCAATTGATACCGGATTTGAGGAGATTCAGGAAGTGTCGACTTCATTTTCTACATTCCATAACATCGCACGAGAAGATGGAAACCCTGCTTTGTATGGTTCTTCGAGACAAGTGGGTAGACAACTACAAATTGTTTGCGGGTCAGGAGGATATTAAAAGGATTCTTCATAACATCTGTTTTAGCCTTAAAAACATTGGGAATAGATTAGAAAGAGTGGAGAAATTTGTGGTCTCTACCTCATAGACTGAATCAACAGAGGTGAATTACGCCCCTGCTATCATCAATGTCCTGATACTAAATGTTTCATCTCCTTCCTCCATCTCTCCACAAGAAAAATCTTCACCTCTCTCTTAGTCATTATCTCAAATTAAATTTATTTAATGGGTTCTATAGTTTCCATACCAAAATGGACATTGGTACGATGGCATGGCTTTCTGGTGGCATCTTATTTTTTTCTCTCCATACCTTCAAAGTTCTTTGTTTTGTTCCAATGCCTTACACTCGCTATTGCCTTTACCAGAAAGGAAATGTTCGCACCTTCCTTTTTCTCAATGCAAAGGGGAATACTTACTTTCTATGAGGTTTACTTAGCTCTTTCTAATGTTATCATTAGTAGCTTTGTAATTCTCTAATGCACTTAATATTCAACTTGTAAATTTTAATAGTTTTGTGTGCACCTTGTTGAGGCACTGGCCTCCTCAATGAGTCTTTTGGTCAATAAGAATATTTACTACTATCAATACAGTACTATTTCTTATTAATGAAAATCACTTGCAAAACTTAAAGGAAAAATAAAATATAATTTACTCTTCGTCTATTATTGAATGATAAAAGTGCCATACATCTCACTAAATATTTATAAAAAATAAAAAAATAGTCAACAACTATACATAATGAATAAAATCCTATCCAAATTTTAAAATAAAAAGGCAAACCCTACAACCACAACTTTTGCCTATTTTAATGCAAATCATCTCAACATACTTGAGACATATTTTAATTTGTGTACTTCGATTTGTATCATTACTTTTGGTTTTACTTCATGTAGTATTTAATTAATAGTTATATAAATAGGTGTGGCAAGAGAAAGATCAAGATCAAGGGGTTATTTTAATTTCAATTGGAAAATTAAAATTAGTACAATTTAGAGTTAAAAAATTGTGAAAAGGTATATGGATTATTACAAGGGCCTTTTCTGATCAAAGAAGTAAACTCGAAGATTTAGTGGTATTGAGATATTCATAGCTAGTTATCCATCATTTTTTTCATAGATATTTGCTTAAGGATTGCAAGTTATGAAGCATTACTGATCAAATTAGGAATCTGAAACTAACTTTCACTACTATTAGCTTCTTTCATGTGTTAAGAATGAATAATTCTGCTACATATAATCTCACCAAAAAAGTCGTAAACTTATATGCAAGAGTCCTGATGAGAAATGGTATTCCTTCCCTCGTAATTATTCCTAAACAATGGATATGTTATGGAGTGTAATTTTTGTCTATATCTATAGGTCTTTTGGAGAATTTACACCACCAAATACCTCGTGTCTGTTAGAATGGTAAAACGACTAATAGCTATTCAGAATAAAGACTATTGTGAGGTTACACAAATAACTAACCTCGAAAAATTTTCATTGTACTCACCAATTATACAAGCCATAATCCAAACACATATTGTAATTTAATACAATATTCTCATCATAATTAAATAATAATAATAATAATAATTTTAATATTGTTTAAACTTTATTTTTTTTAATAATTTAAAATACTTTTATAACTTTAATATCATAAATTTATATTTAAAACCGTATATAAAAATTTATGTATTATTTAGAATAGATTAAATGTACATTGTTTTAAAATTTTGAATATAAAATTATTTATTTTAAATTAGATAAGTTACAATAAAATATAGAGAAATATTTTTTGTTTTTTAAAAAGTATATTCAGTGAAATTGAAAACCACCATATTTATAAAATAAAAGTAGCAATCATATGTTTTATTTGCATTTTATAGGTATATGTGATGATTCTCCATCAGAATGTTAAACCAGAGAAAACAAAAACATTGATCACATACGTTATTCCTATAAGAATGTTAAAAACAAAAGCATTGATCACATATATTACTTAGATTTTATGTAATGATTTTCCAATAAGGGTGTTAAGGGAATATCAATCTTTAGATGAACCTTGAGATTTTTTTTTTAATATAAACAATAGTTTGTATTATATTAACAAATTTATGAGAGATTGTAATTAGTACATTAAAATTGGGACTTAACAATTGAATTTACTAGCATGAATTTGATTTGAAAATTCTCTTCGACTTAAAAAAAAATTCCCCTTCTCTCACCATCATAATTTATGTTTTTACACATGTAAATACATCAAAAATTTTGATAAACTTATGTAAAATTCAGAAAACATAGAGCGTTAACTAATTATGGGCAACATCTCATGACCCAACATCCTTTGATTTTGGAGAGGGTGGGAGATTCAGATCTAACAAAACTTTGCTCAACTTAATTAGCATTGTTCCTTGAAATTGATTGATCGGTTGAGTTCTTTTTTAGAGAAAGTTGCAATTCTTCAATTTGTTACATTAGACTTGTTATTTAATCTTTAGCTCTTTGTATGGTAAGTCATTGATCTATGAGTATCTGCATTGTTGAAGTGAAGCTTGAGACAAGTTGATTGTATCTCAAATGCAGGATATTTATTTTAGTATACAATCAATTGATTTTATCCATGTTTATCTTCATATTATCTTGGAATATTTATAATTTCTCTACTTTGAATTCTAATTTATCAAAGTGTCTTTGAAAGGATAGAAAGGCCTGTTGGCTTTGACTGAAATTGACTTTAGTTTTCCTTTGCTAGTTTTGGTTGGGATTGGGTTTCTGAGGGCTATATTAAGTAATAGGCTCTCCTCAATTCTGTTGGAAAGAGACATGTTTCTACTTGAGAAGATAAAAGAAACAAAAACAAGGTATGAGGTGTTGAAAATGGCACCAATAAATATTCTAATTTAATTTTCCATTGAATTAAATTAGAATAAAATTGTAATTCAACATCAGAAGACAACTTGAACGAGTTAACTAAGTTATTTTGACTTATTTGGTTCAGTTAATTCAAGTTGACGACCTAACTTGAGTCATGTAGAGTGTCTCCTAATTTATAGGAGCCTGGGTTGGGTTTATTTTGAGTTGTAATTAATTAATTCAGTAAAATTGGGATAAAGTCAGTTAAACTAGTTCCAATTGTTGGAGGTGTTAGCCCAGGTATATCAGTGATCAAATGACTCTTTTAGTTGTTTTCCATTAATTCATAGGTGAATTTTTTGTACTTTTTCAAACTAGTTCTCAGAAAATAATTTTGGTCCCTGAAGAGGTCTAAACCATGTATGCTACTCCTTCATTTCATTTATCGCCACCATTGTCAACATCACCATCTTCGGTTTTAAGGTTACCATATCCATCATCATCATTCAAGAGGTCTAGGGTTAGGTCACTCCATCTCATATAGGTCAAAGTCTAGGTTCATCTCTGCCTTTGAAAAATCTTCAAATTTTCACTGAACACAAGGCAGCAACCCTCCATTTCATTCATAAAACCCTAATGAAGGAGAAATAATGTTTATGAAGATGAAATAAAAGCCGCTTTCTTGTTTCATATGGCTCAAGATCCAAAAAGTTACAAATAACTCCATTTTGTTTCACTGTCTCGTAAAAACAGAAGAATTATGTCTCACTGTCTCATTTAAAGTAAAAAAAAGTCATCATTGACTGTCAAAGCTTCAAAGGAGGTCAATCTAACCTATTGTTCCAGTAAAATGCAAAAGAATTCATTTCTAATATTATAGACACCTCATCTTGTTTTGAAAAGGGTCAAATCCAAAGGTGAAAGATTTCAAATTTTTTAAAAGCAGTCTTGGTGTCTCATGAAAAGGAGAAAGTTTGTCTCAATGTTTCATTTAAAATGCCAAAAAAGGTCACCTCAAGTGTAAAAGAATGCAAAATAGGTTCACTCTGTCCTCTCATCTCACTTAAAGGAGCAAAAAGTTACTTTCAAGTGCAAAAAGGTTCAAAAGTCATTGAAAGTTTCAAAGGCAAAATGTAAATGCCATATCACAGTCTATAAAAAGGCAAAGATAAACTTCATTTCATTCATATCTACCCTTTTGATGTATGTGAGAGCAACTCTTTACTCCATTTTCCTTCCATAATCTCTAAACTCCACAACACAAGGCTTACATTCCACCAAATTCACTTGCAAACCTTCAAAAAAACATCCTTGTTACGCTTCTGGGCATTGTATTTCACTCTTGGACTGTGTTGTTACCCTTCTGAGAGTGCTACGCAGCACATTGTTACACTTTTGGAGCACTACATAGGCACTACACACACACTGTTACGCTTCTAACCCTGTTTTTATGCTCCTGTAAGCTGTTGTTATGCTCTTGTAAGTTGTTGTTATACTCCTGTAAGGTAGTATTATGTTCCTGCAAGGTGGAAGTTTGTAGTTTTTTGAGCTTGGGAACCCTCCAACCAATTCAAAGCTCGAGCTATTCATTTGTGTGGCCTCCACAGAAGGTAAGGCACCATCTTATGCTTATGTTTGATCGAATGTTGAAGATTTAAAAACATCGCATGCTCTTTTAATGTCTTCTCCATGCTTTTCACTGTCCTCATATAAAACAAAATAAAAAAATTTGTTAAACCCTAACCTACCCATTAAAATAATCCCTAACCCACCACATAAAACATGACACCCACATCCCTCATGCTCCATCTATACACTCCTATCATCTACATTACCATCCCTAACAAGTCAAAAAAATCAAACCCACATTCTACCTATTTTCCACAGTGAAAACAGTCAAAATTGGACATTGACTATGTTTTAGGGTTTTGAACACCCTAAACCCATCCATTTTCCATCATTCCACTTGAATTGTGTAGCTAAGGTGCCTTACTCCTCACTAAAATTTTCTCAGAATTTTTACTTAGCTTCATAACCCTTGTTTCACCTTCTTAACTTAAAAAACTTTTTCACTAGTTTTACCACAGTCAAAATTGGGAATTTCCTGTGTTTTAGACATTTTGACACCTTCCACACATCCATTTTCTCTCATTCCACCTAAAACTTGAAGCTAACACACAACACAACCTACTGAAATTTTTCTAGAATTTTTCTCAGCTTCAAGGTCCTTCATTTCATCCACTAAACTCGCACTTTCCTACACTTTGTTTTTCCATATTTCCATTCATTCACTCATTCCACCAAAACACTATGGTTTTCATCCTTTCAGTGATAAACACGATGGAGAGTGAGAAGAAGAGATACAAGGGAGGTCACCATTCTAGGTTTGATCCAACTCAGACCCATGGCATCATTTTTAGAGCTTTTTGGTCATTTTTCAGGGTTTACATTGCACACAAGGACAGTTTGGCTTAAAAATCAGTTGTGAAGTAATGGAGATGCATTTTGCAAAAGTGAAAGGGTTTTTTGTCAATAATATGCCAAAGAACAAAAACCTCCTTCAATTTATGCACAGGTGTTATGGTTTGAGAGAAATGGCAACAATACACTTGCTCCATGTCATTTTCTACAATTTTGGACAAGTTGTATTCAAATCAACTTTTTAGGGGTTTGGAATAGGGTTTTGAAGTGCTTAATGACTCCATTTTGCAACAGACATCCTAAGCTTTCCAACCATACCACTTATAGCCCCAAAATACTCTGGGAATACCTCCAAAATCCCTCTCAAAGGGTTTTGTTACGTTTATGGAACACTTTGTTAAGCTTTTGGAGTAACCTTGGGAGAATGAACTTTGGAAGGCCTTCCCGTGGGTCATTTTGAAAAATTCAATATGTTCTGGAAAATAGACACACAAGGATAGTTGATCGTTTTTTCAAAAGTGGATTTGGACTCTTAAAAGTGCCTCCAAAGTTTTGTTATGCTTCTACAAATTGTTTTTACTCCTCTGCCAGAAATGTCACAAATCAACTATGGATTCCTCAGGACACTTGGGTAAGTAGAAAATTGGTTAAGTATTGGAGAAGGCTTGTCTTGGAATCAGTGAGATAGATAGAGATAGTGAAGAAGTTGCTCGGGCTTGAGAAAAGCATTGTGATATTCTCATATTTTTATGACTAATGCAATATACAAATGGGAGGGTTTTTCAGCTAAGACTTTCTCTGGGAAATCATTGTGTAATGTGTTGATTGAATTCTTTCTCTTATATGCTTCTTGATTTGGCGATAATTTAATATTTTCTACTGATGAGTAGAGTAGATTCAAGTCTATTGTTTTAGTAAATTAAAATTAGAAGTTTGAATCTACAAGGAATTTCTACATGGTATCGTAGATGAAATCACTATAGAAGAATACGAAGTTATCTTTGCAGGAGGAAAGAATTTTGAAGATCTATTATTTAGAGCTAGCAGAAGGATCAAGATGGTGTTCTATGGTATTAATCTCAAGTATGCCCTTGAGGGTAGCTCAAATTACATTCTTGGAAGGAATAGATGGAAGTAGTCATGGAATACAATAGACTGAAGGAATTCATTGATAATGATGTCTCGAAGCTACCACCAATTGATGCGCAATATCTAGTATATTGGAAGAAGAGTGTCTCCAAGGCAAGGAGGATCATATTAGAGGGATTACAATACCATATTGTCTCTAATCTCCACGGGAAGGAAAATCCATATGCAATTGGCAGACATTGACAGAACTGTTCCAAAACATTAGTAATCATAGGAAGTTGGCACTAAAAGAGAAGCTTTGGAATATTGAAATGTAGAAGGGCGAAAAAATACCACAATACCTCAGCAAGTTCACACAGTGTCATGATGGATCAGGGAGTGTTGGTGTTACGGTTGTTGAATATGATCTGGTAAGCCTAGCACTTCTACTCCTTCCCAAGAGCTAGAACAACTACCAGGATTCGGTCAATGGGAGGGAGAAGCTACCAAACTGGGAAATATTATGGTCATATTTGGTATAGGAAGGATTCAGGTGAATGTTGGCTTGTTTAGGATTAACCCAGTTTCAACTTGGAATTCGCACCAAAAAAACCCTCAGACACTGGCCCTTTTAGCAACGACCTACAATCATATCGCAGTCTCACCTGAGATGGCTATGGGTGGCTGCAGAACCAGTGTTCTGCAGCCTTGAGGGACTGTGTGAGGTGGATTTATTTTGCTTTTTCTATACTTAACCAATATTCTAACATGTATATTACTATTGTGTGGTATATCTTAGCTAATTACTTCATGACATTCAAATAAACATAAATACATTATAGCATAATATAATCAATGCTACTATATCATTCCATTGCGACCATTACTTCGCAGAGACAAACAGAAAGTAAACACAAAATATGCTCAAAAATTCTTCTTCTTTATTAATATGGTTATGTTCGATACATTTAACTTCTTTGACATGCGCACATAGTTGCAGGTGGTCCGTGCACAAAATTGCATACTCTTCAAGGTCTTTGTGCACTCAGTTGCGGAGCCTTCCCTTAAGACCCAAAAATAGACTAAAGACAGAAAATACAACAATTTTTTCTCATAAACTATGCATCTCCATGACTTTGACACAAAATTACATCGCTTTATATACATTACATAGACATAAACCATGGTCCACATACCATGGGCTTCGACAAAACAATCAACTAAAAATCAGAAACCCTTTACAAAATGAGGGGCTTTGACCCACCTCGAAGCCCCTAGACTCCACACGATAGATATGACTTCGCGGTACCGCGCACTTCGGTCCTCAAAATGTAGAGTCTTTGACCAAAACTTGAACAATTTGGATTTCACCCAACAAGCCCCCAACACTCACATGTGACTCATCCTGAGTTACTCAGCTGTTGTGCCCCAAATCTTATCTACGATGCTCATGTAGGCGACATTATATTATTGAAGTATTTCTGCTACCTGCTTTTCCTCTTTGCGCACTTCCTCCAGTAGTGCCTCTGTTGCTAATCTGACTATCGTTTGTAGCACTTATTTCTACCTATGTAATATCTCCTTGAGATTTCCATATACTATCTACAAAATCTGGAGGGCATCATCCTGCCATGGTTGGGTCCTCACTTTTATAAGTTGCTCTTTCCTCTAAAGGTCTTAGATACGGCTTTGAATATTCTTTCCTTCTGTAATCCTGGCGAGCCTTTGCAAGAATACTAAGGTCTTCTCAGTTTCCCTGATTTCATCCAACTGCTTATGCCTTGTCTATATCTCTTCTTCAATCCTCTGAATGTTTGGATCCTCTTGCAGTGAGGTCCAAATTTCCATAGTGTCATCTACCAATTTTCCACATTATGCCACTGTGTCGGAGATGACTTTCACTACAGCTTTGAGGTCCATCTCCCTCTTCTTGCATACTTCCAGTGGTGTGGCTGGTTGCAGCCTCATTTGAAGCTCAAAAATATTCACATCATATTCAAACTTCATATTAGCAAAATTATTCTTTGAATCCTTGATTGTGAGGGCAAGCTTCATGACCTTCTCTACTGGTGCTTCTTCCTCGCGAACCTGTATGTCCAACACTTCACTACAAGTCTTCCCAATTTCTTCTTCTAGTTGTTGTTTTCGCTAGCGCGCCTCATCTCTTTCCTGGATCATACAATTGAGCTCATTTTTCATTGCAGTTCTTTCCTTCTCCACCTGCATGCTTATCAGCAAATGGTGTTGTTCTCACCATTTTAACTCCTCTTTGATGCCTTGGTGGAACTCATCCAATGTTTGTGTCGGCAGCACAGAGATGTTCATGCTGAAATTTTCCCATCCTTTCGCATGTTCTCTATCTTTAGCAGCTTCAAACTGCATTGCTCCTCCTGGTACCTACAAAATTATTACTCCAAATGTTGTCTCTAATCGGTGCTCTGGCTGCGCTAGTTGACTCATATGTTCCTGTGGTCTGGCTGTCTGCACTAGTACCTTCAATTTCTCCATTCTCTCTTAGATGTTGGTTAGTAGTGTGTCGTAGTGATCCTCGATCCTATTCCATGAATCTGCTATTATTTCTTGAACTTTATCCCCAATCTCGTCGATGTTCCCCTCAATGAGGAAAATCAACCCGTCGATGTTCCCCTCAACAAGGAAAATAAACTTTGCTCCCCTAGATTTGTATGCCTTATGTTTCTTCCTTGCACTCATCGTAGTTACTGTAGGGACCTCTTCTAGATGATGAATGGTGATCCTCTAGCTCTACATCTTTGGGAGGATCGTGGCCACCCTGGTCATGCTCTGACTTTGTATTCTCTACGTATTTCTCCTTTCCACTTGTACCTACATTTAGTGCAGTGTATTTCTCTGCTTCACTGCCTCCTATGGGTGGAGTCATCCATTCCACTGACCAACATTGAACTATGGCGATGATATCTTCCTCACTGACCAAATATGGTAAGGGATGCCATGTTACTGTTGAATCCTTTTGTACCTTCACATAAATCCTATGGAAATCAGCCTTGAAATGTGCAATGTTTTGGTACTGCTCATAAAGGCTTGGCGGAAATCTAGGGATCTGGATCACCATCATGTGTAGATCCATCTGCATTGATACAACAAACATCTTATTTTCCTGGGCGTGCAATGGTTCCTTTGTGAACCATAGAGATACATATCGCGCAACCTCACACACATCTAGCTCAACTGACTGGAACTGGGAATCCACTGGTTCCTTCCATGCCAATAGTGTGATGATCAAGAGCAACCATGCATAGTGAAATTTCTTGCCATATTCCCGTGCTTCGTGATAGTCCTCTAAAAACTCCTTGCACAAATATTCGCCCAATTAAACTGACCTCCTTTACTACATTGCACAGCTAAGGAAAAAATGGTCACAGGGACTTAATTCACTCTGCATTTTCTCATTATCTTCCCTGCTAAAATGTGTGTGGAAAATCACACCCCTTGGTCGTTGATCGAGTTTATATCATAGCCTCTTGATTTCTTTATCAACCCATACTGATTTTTCATATTGTCTGTGACTGCCTTGTCCTGACTTTTTCCAAAAAATTCTTCATGGGGGTCCTTGCCTTGGTAAGGTAGCCCAGTAATCCTTCTGAGCAACATCTCGTCAATCAGGGTCCTCACTCCCAGTCAGAGGCACCCTTCATGCACTAAAACAAGAAGCTGTCAAACACATACCATGTCGATGACACTTCTATCAAAGTGAGGAACATTGAGCATGTTTAGAAATCTTGAATTCTTAAATCCTTCAACCCAATGGTGTGGCTCCAACCTGGTAACATCGCTCTCTGGATATTAACACATGATGGAGGTACCTACTCGACTCGAACTGTGGGTAATTTTTGCGGTCATTGAAATCCGAATCTTCCATTTTAAGCTGTGGGATTTTTCCCAACACTTCTCCTTCAAACGAGACCTTCTCTGGCAGCAACAGTGTGAAGGTGCTGAACTTCGCATTGTCGGTATCCTTAACTGACTTAGCACCCAACTTCCTTGGTGGAAAATATGGTGGCAACACAGAGGGGAGCTCTATGGCCTCTTTCTCCATCTGTTTCATCTCAACCTCCTCCTCATTGTTGTGGATCTCTTCTGGTTGTTTCTACTTCAAAGGTTTCTTTGGCTTCGCTGCAAGCTGCTTGTCTTGTTTGTTCTTTGTTTGTTTTTCTTTCGCTACCTTTTCCCTTGGGGATTTCCTTACTCCAGAGGCTTCATTTTGCATCTTTTCATGTCTTTTATTCAATCCTTCTTTTTTGGTTGTTTGTTTTTGTGGCGACCTCACATGCGTTGGTGACACAGGTACACATGGTGCTGCAGCTTCCATGATGCATGCTAGTCCTTTCTTCACAAACTCTCTAGAAATCTCTTCAAAACTCCTCTCGGGCATACAGTAAGATGCCCAGTTCTCACTTGGTCGCAAATTCACAATTTTAATTTTCTAGAGTGCAAAGTGTAAAATGTGGAGCGAGATATATATTTTATAGAGAATTTGAATTTCAAACCTCATCATAGCTTAGATATTTTTCATTTAATGTAGATATGGTGCAAGATCCAGCCAGTTGTGCTTCATGAATGTGATTCTCCCGCACCTCTTAATGACAAATTTATTTTAACAATAAATTTTTCCTTCCAATGGTCATATTTGATGTACCTTCACTTGTGTCATAGTAATCCTTCCTTTGTCGCAGTTATTTTGGACTTCGCCATAGTCCTGAATATCGCACAATGATCATATTCAGCATGGTTCTTTCGGACTTTGACATACTCCTGAATATCACACAATAATCTTCCCTCGACGAAGTCCATTTCTAGAAAGAAGTTTATAATCTAGTGCCCACTTTCAACTACAGGTGGAACTAAGACTATCCTCCCTTCGTCTTTTAGTGCATAGCTCCAGAGACAGATTCGTCCTTATATATCTTAAATCTACTACCATTCACTCATCCTGGAATCAACTAACCATCTAACTTCGCAAGCTGAAAAACACCACCATCATAAATGTGCTTGATAATATACGGTCCCAACCAATGTGTTTTAAATTTTCCTGGGAACTTCACGAATTTTCTATTATATAAAAATATAATATCTCCTTCTCGAAATGTCTTCTGCTTGATGTGTCTATTATGTCAGGCTTTCTCCCTTTCTTTTTGTTCCTACTATAAACATGTCTTCTTCTAGAGCAAACAACTATGCCATCCTTTCTTCCATTATATTGGAGACTTCCATGTCTGTGAAAGCTGTGATTCTCAAACTTGGCACAATGTACTCCATAGGCATGACTACTTCTTGTTCATATACCAACCTAAATGGTGTATGGCCTGTCAATTTCTTGCATGTTGTCCTATATTCCACAACACCACTGTAATCCTTAGCTCCCAGTCATTTCTATTCACATTGCACACCTTTGTGAGTGAATTCTCCAGAATATTATTAAAGCCATCAACTGTCACATTCGCTTGTGGATGATATGGGGTAATTTTCTGATGGTACACTTGGAATTATTCAGTCAGTGCCTCCATAGTCTTATGCAAGAAATGTGAACCTTGGTCACTCATCAATATCTTTGGACACCCAAATCTGGACAAAATATATTCAAATATGAACTTCGCGGTGGTATTTGCACTACAATATTTCACTGGTTGTGCCTTGGCCCACCTCGTCAAATAATCATTTGCAGTGATTATATGTCTTGTGTCGTTCTTCTTTCTTGGAGGATTAATAGGTCCCACAAAGTCAATAGCATATTTATTGAATGCTTGCAACATCACCTATGGATTTAATGTCATTTCGTCTCTTCTATATGGCTTTCTTGTTCTCTGTCATGCATCATATGTTGAAATGGCACCAATAAATGGCACCCAAAAATGAGGCTTCTAATTTAATTTTCCCTTAATTAAAGTGGAAGAGAAATTGTAACTTCATCTCATAACAACTTGTATCAGTTAACTAAGTTATCATGACTGAATTAGATGAGGAAATTAGAGTTGAGGGTCAGAGAGGATGCATGTAGAGTGATTACATGATTTAAGGGGGTCCAGTTGGAGTTATGCCTGAGTTGTAATTAGTTAACTCAAGAAATTGAGTTAAAATCAGTTTAACTAGTTTTAACTGAGTGATGAGCTAGTGAGCGGCCCAGTGAATTAAATATGATTTAATTCACAATGAGTGATCAATCAGTTAACTGAAAATTCACTATAAATAGTTGTTGTATGTAGTTCTTAGGAAGACCCAATTGAGACAGAGGTTAAAGGGAAGATAACTATCAATTGTATAATTAGAAAATTGTACAGGCTAGTTATATATTTAATTGGAGGCCTAGGAAATATTGCACAAATATTCCAAGGGATTTTCCTATTTAATAGGGCCTTAATTTCTCAACAAATGCGTGAGAAAGGCAGGCTGAGCAGAGGCGGAGAATTGGCTAAGTATTTATCTAATTTTTCCTAGATCAGTGTGAGACAGTTGGAAGAGTGCAAGAGTTCTCTTGTGAGAGAAAGCATTGCATTATTTCATGATCCTTGACTTTATACAATATACAGATAGCGTGGTTTTAGGCACCATGCTTTCCCCAGATACATCGTGTGTTGTGTGATTGATTGTCTCTTTCTCTTACTTTTTTATGTGATTATGCAGTCGTGTTTTGTTTCCACAAATTGTAGAAGGGATCCAGTATCTTGTTTTCGTACATCATAAGACCAGATTGAATCCCCGTGGTTAGATCATTCTACATGGTTTCGGAGCACCAGGAATCATAATAAGAAGAGAAGAACAGAGTTTGTTTTGATCAGGCTTGAATTTGCAGATTGTTTCTTCGGTATCCAACAATAGATCAAGATGTATTTGAATGGCTTAAGACTCGAACATGCACTCGAGGGAAATTTTAATTATATTTCATGGAAGGACAGGATGGAGGTATTGCTTGAGGATAATGGACTGAAAGATTTCATAGATGTGGATGTCCTGCAACTTGTAATAGCAGATGCTCAACTTCTTGATGCATGGAAGAAGAATGTTGCGAAAGCGAGAACGGTCTTGTTAGAGGGCGTTCGGGACCATATTGTCTCGAGCCTCCACGATAAAGTGACTCCATATGCAATGTTGAAGGCCTTGAGGAATCTGTATCAGAATAACAATGACCACACGAAGTTGGCACTGAAAAACAAGCTCAGAAAGATCAAAATAGAAAAGGGTGACACGATCCGCAAATACATGACCAAGTTCATTTAATGTCGAGATGAGCTTGGAAGTGTTGGGGTCACTTTTGCCACAGATTATTTGGTGTGCCTAGCTCTTCTAGGCCTTCTGAATATTTGGAATAACTACCAGAACTCTATTAATGGGAGGGAGAAGCTTCTAGATTGGGAGCAACTTTGGTCAAATTTGGCACAAGAAGAAATCAAGCAGAGCACGAGAGATGGATCCTCGTCAAAGTCTGATGGGGACGAAAATTGTGCCTCGGCTGGAAAGGTGAATAAAGGAAAAGGGAAGGCATCCCATTCCAAATATGAGACCGACAAGGCAGGAAAGAAGCGAGAATTGTCAAAGTTGAAATGTTGCAACTATCATGAGCATGGACACTATGCCACAAATTGTAAACAAAAGAAGAACAACAATAAGGCCTTAGGAGGAGCAACAGGTGAAGCATTGGCTTCACAATTTGAGTTGGACTTCACCCTCATCACATGCATGGTGTCATCGATGTTGGGATCTGTGTGGTACTTGGATAGTGGAGCTTCATTCCACATGACCGAAACAAATAATTCTTCGGCAGCTTGGAGGAGAAGGATATCCAGATGCACATCGAGATGGGTGATGACGGGAGATATAGTGCTACTGGGATTGGTACAATTACTTTCCATGGAGATTCAGGTAAACCCCTCATACTAAAATATGTAATTCATGTACCTGGTTTAAAGAAGAATTTTGTTTGTGTTTATATGTTGGAAGAACATGGATATGATGTGATTTTCAGTGAAGGAAAGGAATTCCTTCGTCACAAAGCCATGGGACGGGTGAAAAATATTGGGGTTAGAGTGAAGAACCTCTACAAACTTGTTGTGTATGACTGCACAACATTGAGAATTAAAGCAGAGAATATGGTGAGCTGAGACATTGATGAGTTATGGCACAGGAGGTTGTGTCATCTTCACCACATCGCTTTGAGGATCATGCAACAGATTTCCACATGGCTTCCAAAGGGTACACTTTCACAGAGAGACCCATGCAAAGGGTGTACCATGGATAAGTATACAAAGGCCACATTTCATGAAAAGGAAATATGAAAAGCGATAATCCTTGAGAGAGTTCACTGAGATGTGTGTGGACCATTCCCAACAGCTTCCACAGCAAAGCACAAGTACTATGTGATTTTTGTTGATGATTTTTCTTAGTGCTCACAGACTTCGCCAACGCATATGTAGCATTATTCAAAGTGTCCACCTTTAGCAGCAATTTTTTTTTTATCCTCAACCATATCTCTCACAAAGTGATATTGAACATCAATATGCTTTGTCTTTAAATGATAAGAAGGGTTCTTATCCAATAAAATTGTGCTTTGGCTATCATATTCTATCCTTATAGCTCGCTACACCAACCCCATACTTGAACACAATATCTGCAACCAAATTTCTTCCTTGCTTGCATGAGTGGCTGCCATTTATTCTGCCTATGTAGTTGAAAGAGACACTACATACTGTATTTTACTCATCCAACTGACAGCACCTCCAAATAGGCTAAACACATACCCACTTTTAGATCTTCTTTGATCAAGATCTCCAGCCCATTCTACATCAACTAAGCCACGGATGTCCAAAAATCTGTCCAATCCTAGTCTTCCTTGGTAGCACAGACCATAATCACTAGTGCCATGCAAATATCTGAAAACCCACTTCACTATTGTCCAATGCTCCTTCCATGGTTTTGACATAAACCTGTTCAATACTCCCATTTCATGTGCAATGTATGGTCTAGTACATACCATTTCATACATTAGGCTACCCACTACACTTGCATATATGAAACACAATACATGTCCTCCTCGTCTTCTTGTGTATTGGGAAACTGTTCAACATATAGCTTAACACCTACAGGAATAGAAACCTTCGCATGTACACTATCATGCATATTAAAACTCTGCAATATTGTCTCAACATGCTTCCTTTGGTTTAACCAAAACTTCCTCTTTGTCCGGTCTTATTTGATTTCCATGCCCAAATATAGTTTGCACCACCAAGATCCTTCATGTCGAATTTGGAGAAAAATTGGGTCTTCAAATCCCGAATAATTTCTTTTTAATTTCCAACCAGCAACATATCATCCACATACAAGACCAAATAAATAACACAGTCACCAATTAATTTGAAATACACACAGTTATCCTCTTTTCTTCTGGTGAAGCCAAGTCCCAATATATAGGTATCAAATTTCTGATACCACATCCTTGGTGACTGTTTTAACCCATACAGAGACCTTTTTAAACTGCATACCAATTCTTTCTTGCCCTTCACTGCAAAACCTTCAGGTTTCTTCATGTAGATCTCCTCTTCCAGATCCCCATGAAGAAATGTTGTCTTCACATCCATCTGTTCTACCTCAAAATGAAATGCAGTGGCAATAGATAAAAGTAATCTAATAGAAGTTACCTTGGAAACAAGAGAAAAAATATCACCAAAATCAATTACCAGCACCTAGGAATCAAATTTTTCTACCAACCGAGATTTGTATTTCTCCACCTTTCCTTTTGCACTAATCTTCTTCTTAAACACCCATTTGCTTCCAATGGCTTTCCTTTCAGTCGACAACTTCACCAGATATTGTGCCTCATTTTTGTACAAGGATACCATTTCATCAACCATGGACTCCTTCCAGAGTTTTTTATCCTCTGAATCCACTGCATCCCCAACAGTTCTGGGATCAATATCAGTGATAGTTAAAGAAACTTTTGAACAGAAAGAAGATGAAATATACCTTTCTGGTTGATTTCTTTCTCGAACTGATCTTATCACAGTTAGAGTTTGTGGCTCTTCCTCTTTTGAATCTTGTTATGTTGTAGAGTCTGGTTCTTCCTCCTTTATCTCAAACTCTATCTTCCTAGGTTCCTTTGGTAGGAATTCATGTTTAACAACCTCTTTCACCTCTCTAAACACCACATCTCGATTGTACACAACCTTCCTTGGTTCTTGGTTCCAAAGCTTGTAACCTTTCAAACCATCCTTATACCCAATAAAGATGCACCTTTCATATTTATTATCCAACTTGGTCCTTCTCTCCTTTGGAACATGTACATATGCATCACATCCAAATAACCTCATATGTGAAAGAGAGTGTTTCTTAAAATTCCATACCTCACATGGAGTCTTATCCTCCAATGATGATGAAGGTGATGTTAACCAGGTAACATGCAGTCTCCACTGCCTCTATGCAGAATTCATGTCCTAACCCAGTACCACTAAGCATTCTTCTTTCCTTTTCCATCAACGTCTTATTCATTATTTCTACAACTTTGTTTTGATGAGGTGTGTATGGATTATTCTTCTGCTATGATATACCACACTTCTTACAAAACTCTTCAAATTCCTTCTTGCATAATTCTCCTCCATTATCTTTCCTCAACACCTTTATCTTCTTCTCTTTCTAGTTTTCCGCCATAGCTTTAAATTATTTAAATCTGTCAAAGGCTTTATATTTCTTCCTTAGGAAATATGTCCATGTATTCCTTGGGAAGTCATCTATAAATGACACATAGTACACAAACTTACCCAGTGATGGAATCAACACAGATCCAACACATCATTGTGCACAATCTCTAATATCATATTCACCCTCTTAGCACCAAAAGGGAAACTCACCCAATTATGTTTCCCGTATACACAATATTCACAAAAATCGAAATCTAGAGATGAATTAGACATACATTCCACCATACCATTACCATGCAGTATCTGAAGTCCCTTCTCTCTAATATGTCCAAGCCTTTGATGCCATAACATGGTCTTTTATCCAGAGACCGCTATGATTTCTGCTCCACTTTCAGTAACCACAGAACTGTTGCACCCATCAATAACAGTGCTACCCAAAAGCTTGTACAGAGTTCCAATCTGAACTCCCCACATTAATACCAGTGCTCCCTGAACCGTCTTGCAAGTATCTTTCACGAACATTATTTTTACACTTGCACCATCCATCTTGCTTACAGAAATCAGAATTCTGGCCAATGCAGGAATATACAAAACATGAGGAATTTTTCTAATCTTTCCACCTTGTAGCTTCAACTTGAATTTTCCGCGTTCAATGATTTTGGACTTCCTATCATCCCCTAAGAATACATCACCACCATCATACTTCTCACACTCGCAGAACCACTCCCTATGGGGAGTGAAGTGAAAGGATGCAACTGAGTTAATCAACCATGCCTCATGATCTACATGTGTATTTGAAGAATAATCCAAATACACATCCCCACCTTCATCTGAGGTGGTTTCACCTCTACAAAAGGAGCATCATTAGATCCCTTTCCTTTCTCTGGATCTTTAGATCTATAGTCCTTTTTGAAGTGCCCTTCCTTTCCACATTTCCAGCACACCTTTATAGTTTTTTCTGGAGATTTAGATCTCCCTCTAGATTTATATATCTCGCTCAAAAAATTATTTGTGTTTCTACTATGGGACCTTTCTCATACATATAAATAATCTCCATTATATCCCTCCATATTTTTCCATCTCATTTCCTCCAACAGCAAGGCTGAGGAAATTTCATCAAAATTCAATGTAGTTGTATTGCTACCTATTGCAATAGCCATACTATCCCACAAATCTGGTAGAGAACACATCAAACTGATGCACTTATCTTCATCTAAGATTTTAATATCAATAGATGACAACTGACTTACCACGGTATTGAAGACGTTCATATGCTTTGTCACTGAGTCTCCAACTTTCATACTTAGGTTATACAACTTTTTCTACAGGAACAATTTATTCACCAGAGACTTATATTGGTAAAATTTCCCTAACTTGACCCACAAATTCTTCATCGTAGCTTACCTAGATACATTCAATAATATTGAATCTGAGATACACAAATGTATTGTGCTATTTGCCTTCCAATCCAACTTCGCCCAATCTTCATATGACATTTTCATTGGTTTAGTACCCATATCTACCGCAATTCATTAATATTTATCCACCAACAAATCCTCCATATTGAGCTTCCACAACTCAAAACTCTGATAATTAAAATTTTCGATCTCTATCTTTATTGCTTCCCATCTTCTTTCACCACAAGAATCGATCTTGTAGGTCTCCCACTGAACAGGGTCTACCACAGGCCCGAGCAAAAAACCCCTCAATAGCAAAGGCATCCCCTTGAAGCTGACCCAACTCTGTTACCAAATGTAGGTTTTAACCCTGTACATAAATGATCTGCAAACAAATTCTTAAAAACATAAAATAAATAATAGCGAGAGCATAAAACATAAAATATATATACACAGATATTTTCCCCTGGATCCCAAACCTGGACTACCAGCTTGATTTTTCATGATATTCCTTTTAGTGTTACAACATATATATACATGTCGAAGCATTCATAAACCCCAATCGATTAACCTTGGATTAGAACATAACCGTATTTCCCTTGACCAAATCTACAAAATACCATGAGCAGAAAACCATCATGCCCAAAACCATGTGCAAAACCACGCACAAAATCATAGGCTGGTATGCCCACCTAATATAGGGTCCGAAACAATTTTCCCGGGGCATTGTCCTGGACCCTGTGCAGGGGGGCTACCCCCCCCCCCCCCCACCCCCGCTACACCCGGCGTGAGCATAGGGGGGATACCGCTTCACGCCTGATTCTAATCTTGTAAATAATATAACACACACCCAACACCTCATAACCCACAACAAAATGGGGTTGCAAAGAGAAAAAATAAAACTATTGTGGGAGCAGCACGAGCTATGTTGCATGATCAGGGCCTACCATTGCATCTGTGGGCGGAAGCATGCAATACAACAGTATTTGTGCAGAACATAACTCCTCATTAGATACTTGGGATGAGTACACCAGAGGAGGATTTTTCAGGTAAGAAACTAGATATTTTATATTTTAAAAATTTTGGCTCATTTTGCTATTTCCATGTGACCAAATATTCCAGGAAGAAGCTTCAGCAAACAACAGATTTGAGGATATTTGTGGGGTACATTGATACACCTCATAAATATCGGGTGTACTTTCCAACACATCGGATGAAAGTGGTCAGAAGAGATGCTAATTTTGATGAAGACAATTCCATGCAATTGTCCCTTGAGAAGGAGCTTGAGTTTCATGTATTTGAGGATCTCTTAGCTCCAAATGATGAACCTTAGGATGTGGAGCAACCACAAGTAGAGGAACAGACAGTGGCAGAAACAAATCATACATATCCATCCACTAGAGATGGAAGGAAGCGCACTAGAGAGGCTGAAAGATTATTGCTAGATGTGAGAGATAATGTGGGAGCACCCACATCACAATCCATGCAAAGAAGGTCCCCAAGGCAGTACACTAGATACATGGCTCTTATGAGTGAAGGTATTGATATAGAACCATCCTCTTTTGAGGAATCAGTGCAACAACTAGTGTGGGTTGATGCCATGGTTGAGGAGTATGGCTCCATTATCAGGAACAGTGCATGGGAAGTGGTCCCAAGACCAGTGGAGAAGTCAGTGGTAGGATTGAGATGGTCTACAAGGTGAAGCAGGCAGCAGATGGGAGTGTGGAGAAATACAAGGCTATATTTGTGGCTAGAGGGTTCTCTCAGGTGGAGGGGATTGACTATGATGATACTTTTGCACCAGTCACAAGGTACTCATCCATTAGATCCATCCTTGCATTCTATGTGCAGATGGGATGGAAGATACATAATATGGATGTATATACAACCTTTCTCAATGGAGTTATTGATGAAGATGTGTACATTGAGAAACTGGAAGGTTTTGAGACCTTAGACAGGGAGTCACATGTGTGTGGACTCAAGAGAGCGCTATATGGGCTGAAGCAAGCACCTCGTGCTTGGTACACCAGGATTGACAACTATTTCACTAGGTTGGGCTTCACCAAGAGTGAAGTGGATGAGAACCTATATCATATTGTGGTTGATGGTAAGATTTTGATAATTGTAATTTATGTTGATGATCTGAAACTGACAGGTGATGAGCAGCTCATAAAGTCTTGCAAAGAAGATCTTGCAAGAGAATTTGAGATGAAGGAGATGGGGCTCTTGCACTATTTCCTTGGATTGGAAATATGGAAAATAGATGGGGAGATATTTGTATCTCAAGGAAAGTATGCCAAGGAGATTTTGAGGAAGTTCCACATGGAGGGAAACAAACCCATGGAGACTCCTCTTGCATGAAACTGGAGGAAGGAGGATGCTACTTCAGGTGAAGTAGTGGATGATACTATTTATAGGTATCTGGTGGGTTCACTCACGTATTTGGTGAACACATGACCCAACATATGCTACGTAGTTAACCAACTAATCCAAGATATGGCTAAGATGACCAAGCTCTTTTGGAAGGTAGGGAATCATGTGTTGAGATATATCAGGGGCACTACAAAGTATGGATTATGGTACAAACAGACAGAGGGATTGAAGCTTCAAGGCTTCACCGATGCAGATTGGGTTGGGAGTCCATCTGACCAGAAGAGAACATCAGGAGGCATCTTCAACATACGATCAACATTATTTTCTGGTACAAAAAGAAACAGAGATCAGTTGCACTTAGTTCAGCAGAGGCAGAGTACATGGAGTCCAATCAGGCTGCATGTGAGGCCATTTGGACGAGGAAGATACTTATTGGTTTGTTTAGCCAAAAAATGGATATGACGGTGATACATCGTGATAACCAGAGTTGCATCAAACTTTCAATTAATCCAGTATTCCACGACAGGTCCAAGCATATTGATATTCGGTATCACCATCTCAGAGATTGTGTTCAGAGGAGGATTATGTCATTAGAGTACATTCTCACAAAGGAGCAGGATGTAAACATCTTGACAAAGGTGCTGGCAAGAATCAAATTTGAATTCCACAGAGACGAGATTGAGGTAGCAGATAATCCCTTTCTTGTTGAGAGGGAGGGAGTGTTGAAATGGAACCCCAAAGCAGGGCTTCTAATTTAACTTTCCCTTAATTAAATTTGAAGAGAAATTGTAATTTCATCTCACAACAACTTGTATTAGTTAACTAAGTCATAATCAATAAGTTAGCTTAGGAAATTTGAGTTGAGGGTTAGAGAGGATGCATGTAGAGTGATTCCATGATTTAAGGGGGTCCAGTTGCAATTATGCATAAGTTGTAATTAGTTAACTCAAGAAATTGAGTTAAAATCAATTTAACTAGTTCTAACTGAGTGATGAGCTAGTGAGAGGTCCAGTGAATTAAATCTATTTTAATTCACAATGAGTGATCAATCAGTTAATTGCACTACAAGGAAAAGATCCTCTAGCGGAGGTTATAAAGAAGGTTTTTAGTGTTATAAAATTGGCCAAAATTGTCAAAAAAACATATGCTACCACATCCGTTTCTGGTAACGGAGGTTTTGGCGGAGCTTTTAACGGAAATTGAACACAACTAAAAAAAAATGGGCGACCGGAGGTTATTACGGATGTTTTTCCATCGGTGCTCTTATCAGGTTTAAACGCACCGGTGCGTATTGGTAGATAACGCACCGAGGCGGTCTAAGGAGAATGCACCGGGCCGTTAAGGAAAACAACAGCACCGGGCCTGGTGTTGGTGATACAACACACGGGGCCATTCTAATTGGTCTTGGGATTTGAGTGGTGCCCATAAGTCGTATAAGCGCACCGGTGCGTGTATCTTTATGAGGCACTGGTGCTTCGTATCACAAAAAGGAACCGAGATTTATAATTGGTATCGGTATTCGTGCGGTGCACATGGCATCTACAAATGCATCGGTGCTTATGATACATAAACAACCCGGTGCGCAGTATCACACAAACGCACCGATATTTATAACTAGAATCGGTATTAGTGCGGTGCCCATAGAATCATAAACACACTGGTGCGTATAGACACATAAACGCACCAAGTTTCATTTTGTTTTTTTTAGAAACATCCACCTCTGACAGTCCAATTATTGTGATTGTTTTAAATTCATTATTCATCAAAAGTCAACACATCTTATAACAATATTCATATTAATTACATTTTTATTAATGCATTTGAATGTGTTGTTTGGATTAATTTGTTATATCATATTAGAATTATTGTGGTTTTTTAAAATTCATTATTCATCAAAATTCGACACATATATATAATCTTATAACAATATTCATATGAATTAAATTTTTATCAGTGCATTTGAGAACAACAATGGAGAACGCAATAACGAAAATGGAGAACGCAATAGAATAAATTAAAACAAATATTATGATTATATATATATGAATAAGACAGTCTTTATCATACAAAATGGGACAATTATTCGTATCCCTTTGTCTTTCAATTGGGACACTATGTCCATTACATTAAACAAAATGTATGATTTCACAGACATATTTCAAAAAATAAAACGCCTTGCTTTGATATCCAAATTACATAGTGATCATCATTCTTCGCTTCAACTGCTGTCACTGCCAGAGCTACTTCCATGACTTGGGTTATTTTCAGGAATGTTGTGTTCACGGCGTTGATTGTTTTCTTCTTCTTCATTTTCCATCTACAAACATAAAAATAAACTGAAATGAGTGTATATACATTGGTGAGAATAATGAAAATTTCAATATTAAATAATATACATCAATGTAAATCGAAAAGAAAAATGGTGTACCATAGCAACAATTGACTCATAAACTATACACATTCTTTCAAAACCATGTACCATGCCATCTTTCAAAATTTCATCTGTTGGCGCAGTTCCATACTTTGTTTCTTGCAAGTTTTATACCCCATAACAAATCATATATTTAATATAAAATATGTTTTTGTTCTATTAATTATAGATGGAGCTAAGTAAAACAAGATTGATAGATGCTTACAAATTCCACAATTAATTTCGGATATGCCAACATATACTCACAACACATATTTAACCCAATTTCAATCAATTCGTCTGATGATTCTTCTTTGTATGTTAGCACCTATTTGAAGACATTCAATGATGATTTTTGTAAAACAACTTAAAAAATACAAAAATGAAATCTAGTTAAGTTGTTATAAGGAAGTAACAATTACTCACAAACTTAGAGATCAACCATTTTCTTCCTTGTCGTCTTGTTTTATGTGTTGAATAGGTTCCATTTTCTTTTCTTTTCTGCAAGAAAATTCTTGAAAATTAATATTTAATGCTAAATTGTTTATTTATTGTACCTAATGATCGAAAAATTCAATGATTACATATTACATTTGAAGCACGTTGTTGTATTCGTTCCACTAGATCCCTCAAAATTTTGTAAAAGTTTTTCCCCCTTTCGTTAACTTCCAGCACCACTCCAGATGAGCCAAGGAGCAATTCATTTTCATTTGCATGTTCTATTTCTTTTCTTTTCTTAGAACAACATTCCTTTTCTGAGTTGTTGGTCCCTGTAGAACATTAAACAAATGTGAATTAGTAGAGTGTTTGACACATGTTATCTAATAATTTTAAATATATAATAAATGATAATTAGAAAAAGAAACTCATATTGGATCGATAGTATTGTTTCGTTCACCTTATTCGTCTTTTTGCAATTTTTCCGTTAAACTTTTACGCTCTTCTGGTCATAGATAAAAAATAATCATATCGAGCTTCATCATTTTGTGGCTCTGCATGATACACAGTAAACAATACATATTAGCTAAAGTTACATATAGTTCAAAAATAATATTTTTTATAAAGAATTTACAAAGAACTTGCCTTTTTTTCTTTTCTTGATGTGTTAACAGTATTTTTGTTACTTGATATCTTGTCAATCATTTCTTTATCAATCTGAAACCTGTAGCATATCATTCATTAATATATTTATAAATAAATTCTCAACTTTTCAGTTAGAAAATAAATCTCGAGACACGGGTGTGTCTTTCATGAAATCCGCACCGCTGCCAGTGCGTGGATATATTAACAACACATTGCCAAACAGTATAATACGCCATATAGTGCGTTCGGTATTATAAATGCACCGTAAAAACAGTGTAATAAACCTAACGGTGTGTGGGGTATTATAAACGCACCGTAAAAACAGTGTAATACATCGTACGATGATTTCCTAGTTAAAGATAGCACCGGTGCCCTATTTCAAATTTGGCGCACGGATTTTAAAAAATGTTTTCAATTTTTTATGACACAGAACTTGCGTGGTGCGCTGTAATAATACAGAGCACTGGTGCGGTGGAGTACGTAGGGCGCACCGATAAAGAAAAATCCATTTTTTCAAAAATTCACGCAATTGCCGAATGGATTGGGATCTGACTATGCAAGTCGTCCCGTGGGTTGGACGTCAATCTAAAATGAAAAACCCTAATTCTGAAATCACAAAAACAGGGAGAAGAAAGGGAAAAAACAAACAAATAAAGGGTTCAGGGTAAAAATGGATAAAACTACAGGAAAAAATAAAAAACTGCAGAGAAAAGTAAAAAAAGGAACTAAATTTAATCACGAAATGGTTTAAACTTCTATGATAAAGGAATTGGATCACCAGAGTTTTGGTTTCTGATTGTCTGAATACTTCTGTTGGAATGTATTTCGCCATCCACAGTGCCCTCGTGCTCTCTTGCTCCAAGTTTGTCTCCTGCAAAAATCCGACTAATTTTTTTTAGCAAAAATAGTGAAATAATGAAAAGTCTTTAGTATTTAAAGAATTATTTTATCAAATTAGATTTTCAAAAATATTTTGCCGCCCATTTTTCAAATTGCCACTTTTTTAAAACTTAAACAAAATAGAGTTGCGTTTTTTTATTTGCGTTTATTCGTTTCCGATGCGCGTAAATGTGACGCACTGGTGTGTTTTATTAATATTACGCACCGGGGCCTATTAGGATAATAAGCGCACCAGACTTTAAATTTTTTTTTTTGTTTGTATGTAAGATCATAAAAAATAATGATAATTATAAAGTACATGAATTTATTTTCATTATTTTTTAAACTTTATTTTACAAAAATTCGTATTATTCTAGATTTTTTATTTTACAATTATTTGCAAATTTACAAATTTAAATATTTTAATAAAATCATTTCACATTAATACAATTAAAATTTTCACATTAATAGAATTAAAATTTTACATACAATTACATTAATTAAAATTACAATTACAATTACAATTTTACATTAATTTCACATACATGAATTACGATTAGAATTACAATTACAATTTTAATTTTACATACAATTACATTTACAATTTTACATATAATTACATTTACAATTTTACAAATATTTTACAGACAATTCAATTAAAATTACAGTTACAAATACAATTACATTTACAATTTTACATAGAATTACATTTACAATTACAATTAAAATTTTACAAATATTTTACATACAATTCAATTAAAATTACAATTACAAATACAATTACAATTTGTGAAATTTACATACAATTAGAATTACAATTACAATTTTACAATTTTTCATATATACAATTACAATCATTTCAGAATAAATTAAATATTACAATTACAATTAAAATGTTACATTAATAAATATTTTACATACAATTACACTTAAAATTACAATTAGTACAAATACAAATACAATTTTACAATTTTACATAGAATTAAAATTAAAATTACAATTACATTCACAACATAATATTTAATAAATATCATGGTCATTTAATAATATTAAATTAATTAATAAACATCATCACGATCATGATAACTATCGTACAAACATCATATTCGACTAATAAACACATTCAATTAACATCAAATTAACATTATATATTAACATCATCACAACACAAACATCAAATATACATCTCAATATAATGTCAAATAACTCATGCGCCTATCACATATACACATCTATCTACAAGCTAAACATTAAATCAACATATCTAACATGACTAACAATATGCACCACATCATGATGATCATCAACATGAAAATTAAGTACAACTGCAACATGAACATAAAATACATGGACCATATATATATATATATATATATATATATAACTGAATAATGTTAAAAATATACAACTGTAATATAAATCATGTCATGGATCAAGCACTGGTGGTAGTATAACAACATCAATAACACTAGTAGAAGTGGATGTGGCCTTCTTAGTAAAGTTGGGTGCAGCCTCGACAGTCGATGGTCGACTAGCCTGCTCATGATCATGATGATCACTAGTACTGATGGATGCATCCACTGGTGGTAGTACAACATGATCAATAGGAGGCGCAGTAGTAGTGGAGGCGGCCTGCTCATTCAATAGTACTGCAACCTCGGCAGTTGATGGTCCAGCCTGCTCATGATGATCGTGACTAGTACTCATGATGGATGCTGCAGGCTGCTGATTGGACGTGGCCGATGGTCCAACCTCATCTCCATGATGGCTAGTGTTAGATGTTGGCAGTGGAGCCTCATATTGATCATCAGGCGTGCCACGAGGTGAAAAATCACGAGATGCATCTAAGTGGCTACTGGCAGACTGTCCATCACGTGCCGTAGCTTGACTACGCCTATAGCTACAGACAATCCTCCTCAATCACGTAACAACTGTCGTAGCTCCTACGACATGCCGCATCAGGCCGTACATGTCACACAGAATGCCTCTCCACATCCGTATCAATCTATCATTGCCCTGTATCTCTCTATAATGAGCAGGCCTGATGCTCGCATCTGAAATCAATCCATAGAGTTGGCTGCCCAACTCCATCTGGTATCTGGTCTCTGGTTGACCACGCCTAGCAAAAGGTGGTACCGGTGCACCATGAGGCGCATGAGGATTAGCACGTCTCTCTGTTGCACCACCGGCCTCATCCTCTAGCGCATCAGCCATATCCTGATCGTAATCATCAGGATCGATAGCTGGATCATGTGGTGGATTCGGCATCTTATCACCATCAAAAGACCCAATGTCTGAAAAATATATACAAGTACACAACAATAATTAGACAATTTCATTACATAATTTAATAAAAACAAGTTAAAGAACATGTTAGAATAAATATAAATAAAACAATAATATTACCTTTATCATCTGGCGGCTCATCAGGAGTGAAGAGGATGTTGGGACACCCTCGCCAATCTAGTCCAGCATAAGGACATGGGACCATAATTAAGGGATGCAGCTTGCCAACGCTGGCTAGTAAGTCCAGCAAATCATGTGATATCCTCGCTGGAAACATAGTGTCTCCCCTCTTGGGAATCATCTGCCCCCACATGCGCATCCGGGCCTGCAACATCGGCCTACGAGGCTGTCGAACAAAACTAGATCTCATCTCTGGAAACCTCTCAATAAATAAACAAAACAGCTCTGAAGCAAAAGGGAATTTGACCCTCCCTTGTGCATGAGCATGACATCTATCTAAGGTTGTACAAAATTGTCGCAAAAAAATGGCAGACCACCTAACAAGTCGTGGCTATTGTACTAAAGAATCAACGTAATATAAAAGCGAGAAACTAATGCGTTGCCCGTCACTGGTGTTGTGTGAAATTATCGAAGCGATAATAGAAAGGCACTGCACATCTTGTCTAAAAAAAGCACCTATACGTAACTGACCTCTAGGTACCTGAAACTCTGAAGGAGACAGTACATGTGCTCCAATGTATCTCTGGGAGTAAACTAACTGACTCCCTTCTACACAACCAGGTGGCACGTCTAGGAATGAGGGAAAATCCACCCCTCTCCTCGATAGTCCTGTAATAAAATAAATTTCCTCCTCAGTGGGTGTGTACCACTAGTCAGGACCAATCTAAAAAGCCTGTCTATGGGAATTCTACCAGCCGATAAGATGTCTCAAATGCACGCTATGGGCCTTTAGGTCAGAAATAGCCTCCTCATAGAACTTGAGGAGGCCTACCTGCTTAAGGATCTCCTGGATATCTGCATTAATAGGGCGAGGGCATCCATCTCTCTCCCTCTCTCTCGCCTCCCATTGCCGAATCATGTCATATTGTTCTGCTTGTTGTTGCTGTTGTTGCTCCTGTTCTCTCTGAATCATTGCCATATTAAATAATTTTTTTTTATTAAAACAGAAATGTATTTATAAATATACATATATAATTTTTTTTGAAAAAAAAACATACATACAAGTTGGTGCTCCATAAAAACAATCACGCACCGGTGCCGGTGCGTCCTAATATTTTAGCGCACCGTCCTCGGGGCCGCTAATGAAACAGAACACACAGGCTTCGGTGTCGATGTCTATTTTTCAAGCACCGCAGACTGTATATAATTCCGAATAGCAGTGCACTAACTGATATATATGCCCCGGTGCGTATAGTCGTGTCAGCGCACCGACTTCATGAAAATGATATAGTTGACGGTGCGGCCTTTTACCCGGCCGCACCATTGACCCTCTTGGAATGCAAAATGTGGTGCGCTGACATAAATCGGCGCAGCAAATGCAGTCAATGCACCGCACTGTGATTGTTGGGGTCAACGGTGCGCCTAGATAAATGAGCGCACCGCCTTTTTCTTTTTTATTTTTAATTTAAAATTATTTAGGGTGCCTTCGACCGCCCAACGGTGCGATTCTGGTGCTTTTAATAACGATCTTGCACAATAAATTTTATAGGTAGCACCGCTACCGGTGTGAGCCGAACAACTCGAGCGTACCACGCGACAATTTTTTTTTTTTTTTAATGGTTATTTTTAAGTTTATTTCAATATCTAATCCGGTAAAAGGCTTAATTATAGAAAAACTAGAAAAATACCTGTACATTTCGCGGTCGAGGAGGCATATTGGCTGTAAAATTTGGAAAATAAAATTTGCCCACTGTTTTTCAAAATGCAAGCTACAGATTGGTTGCCAATGCAGAGCAGCAGTGCGTGCAATGGGTGAAATGAGAGCACCGATGTCAGGGCGGCTTAGAAATAAGGAAATAGAACCGGGGCTTGAGAGATCTAGAGCACTGAGGAAAGTGAATAATAAAGTTTTTTGGCCTTAATTTTTTTTATTAACCCTGTTTCGATGCATGGGATTTTATAAGCGCACCGGTGCAGTTAAATAAAACCGCATCGGGTGGTATCAATTTTGGCGTGTTGTTTATAACGCGTCGGGCATTGCCCTAACCGCGCACAGGGATGTTTCAGTTTTAGCGTGAAAATTTGATGATGCACTGGGGCAGCGTAAGGGTAAAGAATCGGTGCGTAATAGTCGCAAAGCACCAGTTTTTTGGCCTTAATTTTTTTTTATATATATAACGTTATTCCAGTGCGTGCTGTTTCTGGCGCACCGGTGCTCTTAGAGAAGAATGCACCGGTTCGTTTATGTTTTGGCACGGTGTTTTATGATGTACCGACACAGAAGAGTATTAACGCCCCGGTGCGGTACAGTAATTGGACGCCTCGGCAGTGTGTACTTCGTGCACATTGTTTGGTGTTCCAATGTTCGGTGCGCACCAGTGCGTTCTATGATATCGTGTGTACCGGTAATTGATAGCTCAAGAGCACTGGAAAACTGAAAAATCCGGGTTTTTTGTCATTTAATTTAACCCTTTACTGGTGCGCGTTGTTTATAGGCGCATCGGTACTGTTTGCTACAAACGCACCGGTCGATTTGTGTTTTGGCGCGTTTTTTATGATGCACCAGTGCGGTTTCTGTCTACCGCACCGGGTGGTTTCAGTTTTGGCGTTGTGTTTTATAATGCACCGGTGCAAACGAGTTGTGAGGCACCAATGCTCTATTATATTATGACGCATCGGGCGTGTGTGTACGGAGTGCATGGTATCCGGTGTGCCAATGATTTTGGCCGCACCAGTGCTTTATTTTTTTGAGAGCACCGAGGCGAGTTTTAACGATAAGAGCACCGATAGGAAAACATCTGCTAAACCCTCCACCCACCAACCTCCTCTAGTAACCTCCGCTAGAAACGGATGTATGGGGTATTTTTCTTTGTGGTTCCTCAAAAACATCCGCTAGAGGGTCTTTTCCTTGTAGTGTTGTCATTTTTTCCTACTCTTTCCATTATTAGCATAAGTACCACGTCCTTCTCATAATGAAAAAGAGTCTTTTTTTTTTTTAAACCATGTCATATTGCTCTTAATCATTGTTTTATCATATAATATTGTCAAAATTTTAGTATGATAAAAAATTCAAGCTTTTTTTAGAACAAAGATAAAGTTCCTTTTCTCGGAAATATTCTAATTTCTCGTATATAAAAAAAAACAATGTACTTGCTTGACTTTATAAATTATCTGTTTTTTATTTTCATATAACTAAGAAAATCAATCCATGATAGTTTTTAAAATGACCATTTTCAAGGTCATTTTAAAACAAATATTATTATTCTTTTTTGACTGTCTTGTATTCATACAAAAAATTCCTTCAATGTGTGATTTTCCAATGTGTCTTCCTTCAATGATTCAATGTTGCCTTTCAATGATGAGTACAAGGGTTTATCAATTATTTCAAATGAAAATTTCCTTTCAATTTTGACTTCTCTCTTCTTGAATACTATTCTTATTTCCCCTGATTTGTAGAACAAGAAAGGAGGTTATTCTCTGATTTTGGCTTCTATTTGAAGTGTGGAAAGGATTTATGAAGGGTTTTTTAGAATGGGTTTTAGGAAGGATGTTGGAATGGGTTTATGGGGTTTTAGAAAAGGATGCATCAAGATGTAGCTAGTCTTTGAATTACAATTATAATTCCAAAATCGAAAAGAATTAGAAATAAAATTTAACTTACAGAACCTCCACTTGTTTCTTGATGTAGCTTGATAGTAGAAATAGGATCCTTTATATCAGCTTCCTTGTTGCTTCCTTTCTACACAAATGAGGTGTCTTTGAAAGTCGTTTTTTTAATGAAAATTGCATTTTCTTGAAATGTTGTCTTTCAATGCTGCCTTGGAAATGTTGTCCTTCTCTTATGTAGGTCCCTCTAATTTGATTCATATGTTTAAATTTTCATGATGAATAATACAGGTTCCTTCTGAAGAATAACACAGGTCCCTTTTGAAGAATAAGCTAGTTCGGGTCCTTTTTTGCATCATGATAAATGTTGAATGATCAGGTCCCTTCCTGCATGATGATAGATGTTGAATGTTGGGGTCCCTCTGTATGATGATATAATGTTGAATGCTCGGGTCCCTCTGCATGATGATTTAATGTTGAATTCTTAGGTCCTTGTGCATGATGATTTAATGTTAAATGATTAGGTCCCTCTACATGATGATATGATCTTGAATGATGGAAAAAAATGACAAAAAAATAACTTCTTTCCCCCCTTGCTTATTGTTAGACTTGTCCTCAAGTCTTTATTTTGTAAAAGAAGAAATTATAAAAGCAAAATGAAAATAAAAATAGAACTTTTTTTTTAGAATTCATACTAGCCAAAGAAAACGGTTTTCGAGTATGAATTTGGGTTTGTACTATGCCAGGAACCTGGGTTTTCACAACCAAACCCCTTTATTAATTTTTACCTTTTTCTTTTTAATTTTATTTTGAAGGTAGGTAAGGCACATTAATGTTCTTTTCCACTACTTCCATAATTTCCTCTATTGCCAATTTATTAAGGAAATCCTCCTTATTCACAGGTTTATTGTAAAGTTTCAGCTTGTGTCCATTTACCAAGAATGATGTAGCTTGTTCATCTATGATTTTTATTTTAACTAAATCATTATTATACACTTCTTCAGTTTTATAAGGACCTAACCAATGTGTTGTAAACTTTTCCTTGATGTCTTTATACTTAGATTTAAACAGTAGTGCCCAATCTCCTACATGCAATTCTTTCTTCTTGATGAATTTATCATGCCATTTTTCCCTCTGGTGTTGAATAAATGAGGTATGTTCCACAGCTTATTTTCTAATATCATCTAGTGCATTCAACTCCATTATTCTTTGTTGTTGTGCCTCTCACGAATCCAGTCCCAATTATGCTGCAAGCTTGTATGTTTGGATCTGGAATTCAATTGGGAGTAGTAATTATTTTCCATAAACAAGGTAATATGGGTTGAATCCAGTGGTATTCTTTCACGTTATCCTACAAGCCCATATTGCATCATTCAGTTTTTGTGACCAGTCTTTTCTATGCATGTTTACTGTTTTGGTCATGATGTTCTCGAGGACCTTGTTTTTTTATTCTACTTGTACATTTGCTTAAGGGTGGTATGGAGTTTACTTTCTATGTTTGATCTTGTATTTTTCTGCTAGTTGTCTGATAAGAATTGAGGTAAACTGTGTTCCTTGATCTGTTACAATCTACCTTGGTACCCCAAATCTGTAAAATATTTCTTCAAATAAGAAATTTGTTACTGCACTCTTTGTGGCTTTAGTCAATGCCTTTGTTTCCACCCATTTGGTAACATAGTCTATGCATATTAAGATATATTGTTTCCCATTTGATGGAGGATTGATCGGAGCAACAAAGTCAAGAGCCCATTTTTCAAATGGCTCTATGAGCACTTGAGGCTTTAGTGGCATTTCATCGGAAGAAATATGTCTTCCCATCCTTTGGCAGTTGTCACACTTCTTGACATACTTTTTAGAATCCTTGAATATTGATGGCTAATAATAGCCAAGATTTAGGACCTTGTAATCTGTTATCTTTGCTACAAAATGGCCACCACACGATTCGTCATGGCATGCTTATAATATATCTATAATTTCATCTTCTCTCACACGTTTTCTAATCAAAATATCAGGTCCAATATAGAAGAGGTCTCCATTCACCCAACTATATCTAGCACTCCCTTTTATTACTTTCCTTTTATGATTACTAGTGAAATGAGAAGGTAATCTTCTAGATGTTAAGTAATTGGCAATGTCAGCAAACCATGGGGTTTTAATTAATTATGTAATTATATGTTCATCAGGAAATGCATCGGAAACTGGAAAAAATCTCACCAAGAGGATGAAGTCTTAATAAGAAGTTTTCTACTTGATTTTCCCTTCCTAGTTAGTCCAGTACAATGATATTGAATTCCTACATCAACAATAACCATCTTGTTATTTTTCCATTGGTAATTGGTTTATTCATTAAGTATTTAATGGTTGAATGATTTGTGTGTATAAAAACCTCATATCCTGTGATGTAATTCCCGAATTTGTTGATTACATGTATTACAGCTAACATTTCCTTTTCAGTGACTATGTAGTTTAGTTCAGCAGAAGTTAACTTTTTACTGATAAAGTAGATTGCATAGTTCAATTGGTTATCGTTTTGTCCTAAGGATGCCCCTATGGTTGTGTCTGATGCATCTCTGGTGTTAGGGTCCTATAAATATAGGATTCATAGTTTCAAATTGACTTATGATAGTCTTGTAAAATATGTACATACCTTGCTTTCTGCAAGTTGTTTTCCCATATTTTGAAAAAAATTAAAAAAAAATTCAAAAATCAAAAAGAGGGTAAAAGTCCTAAAAGAAAGATCAAAGGACTTAAAAAATATATACCCCAAAAGAAAAAGATGAGAATAAAACATGAAAGTGTGCTAGTCCAAATGCCACTACTTTTTACTTTTTACAAATAAATTATGGCAGAGTGTCAATAAATGCCATAATCCATGATGAGTTAAACTGTTTAAACTTGACTTGTCATGTTTTCAATTTCCATGTTTTAGATACTAAATAAAGATTGGTCAGAGAATTTAATCCTGACTAATCAATAGATAGGTAGAGAATAATGAGGAGCTCATCAGTTTAATATGAGCCCTCAGATGAAATAAGGTAGAATTATATAGTTTTTTTCTTTCAAAAGAATAAAATGTTTCAAGGTAGCAAGCTTAAATGCACCTGTTAAAAGGAAGAAAAAAATGTTAGAGCAATGTTGGGTAGGTAGAAAGAAGTGGGAAAAATCATGTAATATTCATCACCAGGAAAAATTCACTAATTACCCTTTCCCTATAAATATTCAGTATTATATACTTCCAGTTAAAGAGGCTCAGAGCGTTTCTCTGACTTCTGTTGGGACCGGACCTAAGGCTTGATGACTGGATAGTGGAAAATGTTGAATTCTTATGATGAAATCCCCTTTACCATTATTTATCCCTCATTCATACATTTAATTCATCTTCATAAGTAAAGAATCCTTCTTACTTAATGAAACCTAAAATCCCATTTAATTAACTTCCTTCATTCATAAAGAATACAAAAACCCTCAAAAAACACTCTATCCTAAGTAAATTGGTGAAATAATGAAATAATAAGCTTTGCTTTTATTTATTCACTCTACTTGGTCATTTAGTGTATTTTTGTGTATTTCATCTCCCCTTATCAAATTAACTTTTAACTTATGCTATTAATTCCCTAAAAATACCTTATCCCATCTATATAAATTCCCTTTATCTAAAATACCCCCTAAAACCCACTATTTTAAAGATTTTAGACCAAAGATATTATCCACATGCTAAATTAAAAAAAAACCCAAATAATGCTCCCTTTGGTCTAAAACTAACCTTAATTAAATACCCCACCCCCTATGGTTATTAGACCCTTCAATGGTCTAAAAACTATATAATAAAATAAATAATGAAAATATGGCTTTCCATGCATATCCTATGTATTTGGAAACGCAAAAACATTGCCCCGCCCATCACATTTTTATCCTAAGTGCTAAAGACAGATTAATTCTTTTATAAAGGTTCAGCCCCTGTGCCTTTGAAATACACCTACCAACCTTTCCTCACATCAGATTTTAACCCGAGGTGCTATCACGATTAAGACTAAGGTTTATTTTCCATTGAAATTAAACTTTTCCTTTGTATCCTATCCCCGCTATGTAAAGCCCCAAGCTTTACATAGGCTAAACCATAATTAACCATATAACCCCGCCTCGAGCACCTCCACCCAATGTATAAAACTCTTTTATACATATAAATACCATCATTTAACCCCTTTTTAACCTATATTATCCCGTATACATAAGCCCCGCTTACACATAATTTAAACCTTTATCCATTGAAAAACAAAAGGTTTAAACCTCGGTCCCACTATCTTTTTGACCACACCTTCCCAATAAAATCATGACCGTTTGCTCCTTTTTCGCAGATCCAACGGCGCAAGATCGATGTCGCGCTCACAAACCGATTGTCTACCCAAAGCCCAAACGAACGAAAAATGGGTTGTTTTACCCATTCTGCCTCCTACGACGTGGCATCCTCTCATAGGATCGCGTTCGTTTCAACAAAAACTACTTACCGCCTGAGCTCAACACAAAAACTGCTGACAGTTTCACTTTTTTGAAAATCCAAACCGCTCCTGCTAGTGGATTAGACCTGCATTTAATGCATTTTATGATGATTCATATCAAAGGTTAAAACCTTTGATATATAAATTTTGATGTTTATTTGTGCATTTCAAAAAGTAAAAAGCTCTGATAAATTGTGTGAGAACCCCTTGTCCCAAATTCTCGATTTATACCCAGAGAAAATCAAATTTGACTTCAGATTCCCTATTTGAAGACCGGAAAAGCCATTCTCTGCTCCAGCAAGTTGGACCAGACATCACATTCGGCCTCAAACCTCTGAAACCCTTTCAAGCATCTAAATACCTGCGATTTAAGGTATTTTTCATCAGATTAAAACCTTGCAAAGTCAATTCTAAATCGTCCATAAGTAAAATAATCTTTTAATTAGAAGAACTTACTGGAGAAATTGCCCAAAAATGCCCAAAACAGACCGAACCCTGGCCAATTTTTCCCAGAAAATTCCGTGTTCGAGAAAACCACTTTTGAAGCCAATCTCCTCAATTTGTGACCTCGAAAGATCAATTTCAAAGACAGAAAAGGGTTTAAAGCCTACAAATATCTTAAAAACTCCTTTCTTGCAGACCAATCTATTCAGGAAACCCTCGTTTTCTGTCTTATCCCAGTTTATATCCTCTGACAAAGAAAAATAACTCCTACAAACAATTTAAGCGTGCAGTAGTTATTCCACAATGACAAAAAATCAGATCACAGCTAAACCTGGAGGTTCTAAACCAACCAAGCCTGGAGGATCCAAACCTCCTAAATCTGTAACATCTAAAGCTGTTAAATCTACTCCAGTCCTCACTGCTAAATCCACTGTATCAGTAAATCCCCTCCAGCCACCTGTAGCTGCTGTAGAAACCCTTTCATTGACTGATACAGACTACAAGATTGTTGATCCTGTTGTAGAATTCAATCTCTTAGAAATACATAATTGGTGCTACGATAAATACTTGGACAAAGATGAAATTCCTATTTGGGAGACTCATTTGCCCAAATATGTAGTTCCATTAACCCACCCTGGACAAGAACTTGTTAGATTATGTCAAAAACATTATGAACCAGACCAAAGGGCCATTGTTAATGCTGACAGAGAAATATTTTTTACCATCACAACAGAGTCAATAAATCAAATGCTATAATTACAGTCTGATCCTCAATTAGTCCCCCTATCTATAGAAGCTTTGACCCACTTGTACTTAGGCCTGGATTTCCCAAAGAAGTTTATGATATTTCAAAATTGCTTGCCTTCCCATGTTGACATTCGTAAGTTAAACCCTCCTTATTCCACTGCTAAATTTCCTGAAGGGTCTAGACATATTATCTCAATGCTATCTTTTATACTGGGATACTTTACATATGGATTCACTGATGAATCCATTCTTGGCTTTCTATCCACCTTATCTCCAGGCCAACCTCCAACAATCATTTTTTATTATGCCAGATTCATAGCAGACAGTATTCATCATCAACTGACCAAACTACCCACTGAAGGGGTTTTCAGATACTCATCCTACTTGTTTCACTTATTTTTATTCTTCCAAGCTGATAATTTTCTAATTGCATTGCAAAAGATGGACTTGGAGGGTAAGCCTTTATCCATTATCTTCTGGACTTCCTTGCTCAGGAAAGAGGGTAGTGAGTTCACCTACACAGATTTTTCAGACATCTTTCGAGATCCAGCAATGAACATTTTGTACAAAGCAGAGCAGCCTAGATTCAATGAAGAAATAAAAAGAATCTTGCAACTATCATAACAGAATAAAATGGGAGACTGGTTTCTTTATGAAAAGTATACAGAGATAAGACTTTTTGGATCCAAATTATTACCTTATAAGTTGCCAAAATATATGAACATGAGAATTTTTGCATTAGAGTATTTAAGATAGATTCTCAATTCTGACTCTATTAACTTCTTAGCTACTAGGAAAAAGACTCAATTCAAGCTAAAGAATCAGGTTGGTCCTTTCATCATAAACAACAAAGAGGCAGAAAAATAAATCACAAAGAGACTATCAGAGTTTAAATTTCAAGAAAGTTTTCCATGGAACTATGATCCTCAAGGGATCCTGAGCAATTTAAGGGTAAAATGTAAACTAACACCCTTCATACATGAGCTTAAGCCAGAGATTGAGAAGTTTGCCAATCAAGCAGAATGGGTGGAGAACACACTGATAAATATAGCTACTAATACAAAGATAGTAGGAAAAATGGTTAAAACACAAGCCCTTGAAGTGGTAAAGCAGTCAGAGACTTCAGCCAAAATAAATAGAGAAGAAGGAGCATACACAGCAAAAACAACTTCAGAAACTAAATTCAAACTGATTTATAATAAAAGGCTTAAATTCAGTTCAGCTGGGAAAGAAAAGGTAATTGACATTGAAGATACAAATGAGCCAGAGGTAAATAATGATGAAGCTACAGTGATAGTCAATGAAACTCTTGTAGAGATTTAAAAAGAGCAAACAACAAGTAAAAATGATACTCAAATGATTGAAAAGCCGCAAAATATAGAGGCCTCTTCCTCACAAACAGCTGAGGAAAAGGATTTAGATATCAAAGAGAAATATAAGTAGATAAAGCAGAAGAATGAGGAAATTAAATCAGAGATATATTCTCAATTCCTCAAGCAAAAACCTAGGAATCAAAATAGGCTACTGATAGCCTTTGATTATTCTACAAACAAGATGATTATGTCATTTTTGCAACCAACTACCTCAGCACCAAAAACAGTGGCAGATTATAAAAAGGTGGAGTTTGAGGTAGACCCTGAAAATGTTCATGAGCTGGACCAAATTGAATTTCATAGACATAGCTTTGAAATGTTGTATTCAACAATGGTGACTAAAGCAATGAGTGTTACCAAGTTACATAATATTATTTTTAATATGCAGGATCAAATGAAGTTAGACAAGGGATCTTTGTATGCAAAGGACCTAAGGATTAAAGCCTTGGAGGATTTATTTTTACAAGTGGGATATGATCCCTAAACTATTCGAGCGGTAGAATTGTTGGTTAAGAAAAAGAATCATGATATTGCAGCTTTGAGGAAACAGCTTAAGCTTCCTCAAAGTGAGCATCCACAAACCAAAGAAATCCTTCAAGATCGACGTGAAAAAGAAGAGATGATGAATCTCATCCTCAAATTAACTGCTCAGATCAAAGAAATGGAATCCCAAATGGACCAGCTAGTCCAAGAGAAGGAAACTGTGAAAGAACCTGACACTCCTATCATTCCTTCAGTTATACCAGTGATTACCACAGCAGTGGCTTCCACATTAGGAGAAAAACTAGCACCAAAAGAACCGCTGGTAATTGCAGTGCCAGTGAGTTCAACTACTACTTCAACCACAGATTCTTCTACAACACAGGTTTAGCCAACAGATGAAGCAGGCCAAATTGTTAAAGCTATGGAGGAAATGTCTTTGAAAACTAATGAAATCAACAGCCTAAAGAAGATGATTGATAATCTTGAAGCTACAAATAAGCTAGCTCTAATAAATGCTAAAACCCATGAACAGAAGGCAATTAGACTTGGAGAACAAATCAAGGGCTTACAAAAAGAGCTAACTTTTGCTGAGCAAATTTCATTTGTAAAAAATCATCTATGGACAAACATTATTGAAGCCATTCACACTCAATGGCCTTCAATACAGGTTATATATGAGCAGAGAGACTTATTATTAGCAGCTCTGGCAGAGATTCAAAAGTCCAAGGATGAGTTAACTAATAAGCCAACTCAGGCTTTAAAACTCATCACATTCCTGAACAGCAAGAACAGAGCAGAATTCGAAGAATTACAAGTATTGGACAGAACAGAAACCATTTGACAGATTAAAAAGGTGGTAACCAAGAAAAATTTGATGAACAACCTGGAAGAGAAATGTGAATCAATGGACATTGCCATAACAAATTTTACGGTAAAATACACAAACTTAAGACAAAGGGGTTTGCCATACATCCATGTTTTTAATGAAAAACTGATGCCCTAGAAGAATTATGATAAAAAGATCAAGGAATTTGCCAAGGAGCAAGTCAGAAACCATTACCACAAGGCACTTCCATAGGAAAAGTCCTCCTTCAGCACTTTGAACATTTGTTCTTCTACAACATGAGATGAAACATCTCTTTGTGTTCAAGCCCACCTTTGTTAGATACACAGAAGCCGATGAGAATTTCAGGAAGCTAAAGAATGTCAAAATTCCCAATGAAGAACAGTGGCAAACATTTACAAATTTAATGTAACAATGAGAGGTAAAACAGTGAAGAAAATTACCTTGAAAAACAGTAAAAAATAAACAGTGAAATAAAATGACAGTCTATTGATTTTTCCTGCAAAAATATATATTTTTACAGCAGTAAACAATGGAAATATCAGTCAAAAGTGTATCAGCGTTAAATAGCAACGTTAAAGAGTATCACATGAAAGAGTATCAGCTGAGGCAACTCAAATGAAGATATTTTCTAGCAGCCAACAAAGCAAAACAGCTAATCACTCAAAAGCTCCTTGTTAGATAAAGTAGTTCTATTTATTTTGGATAAGAGGACAGCTTGCTGATTTGTTAAACAGCTATCCCTCTTATCTTGTAAAGATATTTTATATTTCCTAAAGATATTCCTAGATTTCTCCTAGGATATTTGTAATAACATTTTGTATAAATATTTCTACAGGAGAAGTATTTAGTGTGGAATAAAATTGCTGGACTTACTATAGACTATTTTGCTGAACATTGGAGGCTATTGTGTGTTGATTTCGAAGTAGCAGACTGGACAAAGCTAAACTAGCATCATAATTCAGGATCCCTGTGATAAGCTGATGAGTGAAGTACTCCCTTCTTGTCATTGTTTTCTTTTCTGAGTTTCATGCAATTCATTATATGTTTGTTCTATCTGAACGTGCAACTAGGAATATTACTACAGGATTAGTCTAATGCTCCCTGTTTTTAACTAGTTACCATTTTAATTTTTTCTGCTTATTTCTGGTGTTAGGAATCCTTGATTGCTCCTACTCCCGTTTGACCCCTACCTCCTTCTTACATTTTCTGAATCAAAGGATCCTTCATTGCCCTTTATCTCAGTCATACCATTTCACCAAAAAACACTTTCCCAAATCTTTGAGGGTTATCTATCTTGCCCTGAATACATTTGTACCTTTTTGGCCTTGACTTCTAGTACTGCTAGCTAGATTTAAACTCCATAGCCCAATGGACAAGTTTATTTATCTCTAGTTTACCTCTAAGTGATTTTTTCCCACCAAAACCTTTAAAAACAAAACCAATTGTTCTATCATAACTAGCCTAAAAACATAAATAAAAAACAAAGATAAATCTTAAAGAGAGAGCCCTCTCTAAATTCTAGGAAGGCTAGATCCTAGAATTTGAAGTAGGTTTGTGGTTACCTCTAGTGTTCTTTGACTAAAAACTCAAATCCCACAACTTAAAAAATTACTAGAGTGATAACATACTGACGACCATACTGGGGAAGTAACCAATCTCCAGTCTTAAATTTAGTCTTAAGGAAGATCTTTCAATTATATTTTTACTTTAAGATTATTTTTATAGGTTGTGGGTATTCAAAAAATTCATTCTGGCTTCTAGGAAAACCTACTATACCAGGTCTAACCCGGATCTTAAGCTTGCAGTTATAGTAGATAACCCAGATCAGATTGGTAAAAAGAAAAAACAAATTGTCAATTTAGAAACTGAAGTACCATTAAGAAAAACCAATTCTTTACCTAAAGAGTTAGTGAGTTTAAATGATATTGATTTTGATTTGAAGTTTGAATATTCATTGTTTAAAACTAAATCTGAAACTGATTTGAAAAATACTGTTATAGATCCTGTTTTCCTTTCAGTTTTGAATGCAAAACAGAAAAATATTTCAGTAAGAACAAAGTCAAATAAATCTAAATATCAAAATACAGTTGAAAATATTAATGTTTCATTAATTAAAGATATTAATGAAGCTATTGAATTAGCTCATTTGTTGTCTTAAATAAAACCTCCAGTTTCTCAATTGCATACAACAATAATACCAACAGCAGATTCATCTTTATATGTTGTCACATCATTTATAGATACTTCTGCAAGTTCATCTACAGACCATTTCATTCCTAAATTGCCTTTGCAGCCTAGGATATTATTTCCTTCATCAACTCAATCCACTGCATCCACTACTTTTCATTCAGATTTTATAAGCACCACATCTTTATTTCCCAACAATTCCCCTTGCATACCAGCTTCATTTCCCAGCTCTTCAACTGCAGTTGTTATTTCATCAGCTGCCATATCCAGCACTACCCCTATCATTACCGTTATACCTCCCAGCTCAGCAAAGCGTCAAGCCATGGCTGCTAGGTATGCTCCCCTTGTCTTACCCCAAAAACTCCATGATATGCCTCAAGATTACCAAAAAAATGTACCACTGTGTGATGGAATTTCACAATATACTGCTCAACAACATGTAACTAAAATGACAGATTTCTGTGAAATTTATGAAATTGATGAGTCAGATGTCCAAATGAGGTTATTTGCCCAGAGTTTGACAGGAGAAGTTAAAAAATGGTTTAAAAATTTAGTTGTTGGTAGTGTAGCTGATTTAGCTGCATTTCATAGAATATTTTTAAATAAATGGGAAAACAAAAAGAACCCCCTTCAAGTTTTTTCTAAGTTTGATGCCATGAAAAGATCTCCTACTGATTTTGTCCAAGACTACTGCACTAGGTATAACAGTGTCTATAATTCTATTCCTGCAACTCTTAAACCTACACCTTACTCTGTTCTGCTCAAATTCCCTGATGGATTTGATACAGATATGGCCTATCAATTGAGAGAAAGAGATTCCCAAACCTTAGAACAAATGCAATTAGATGTTGTCAGTGTAGAAATCAATATTCTAGCTAGGAAGGACACACTGAGAAATGAAAGAAGAGTTACAATTAAGGAAAATAGTTCAAACTCAAATGTTAAGATGGATTTATTTGCTAAAACTTTAGAAATGGTGGTAGAAATATTAGATAATATAGACAGAAAAATTCAATGGGATAATCAACCTCGGATTAGAAATCCCAATTTCAAAAAAAAAAAAAAAAAAGCATTGATTCTGGAAAAGCTGAAGAAGCAGCTCTAGACCAAAACATTAGGCCCCCATTACAGGGGAACTATGTTGAAAGTTCTCAAAATAATGATGAAGATGAGGATGACATCAATCATCTAATGGGAATAGATGAAAACAACACCATTTTCCTCACTCAGGAAGATCTAGAACTATTTGAGCTTCAACAACTCAAATTAAACTCCAGTGAATCCTTTGACTACAAACAAGGTTATGAATTTGCTATTAATGAAATTCATAGTTAGTATAACCTTAGAAACAAGAAAAATAATGAATCTTCTACTAAAAAAAATTCCCAAAATCAAAATAAGAAAAATGTAGAAGCCCCAAAAACAAAAGTTTTGCAAAATCAAGATGTGTTTGCTTGGAGTTATGAAGATATTAAAGCTTATGACACAAACATAATCCAACACAAAATTCCCATAAAAGATGATCAAAAGCCATTCAAACAAAATTGAGGAGAATTAATCCTATTCTTTTACCTTTGATAGAAAAGAGTAAAACGCATGTATGATGCTCAGTTATTGCGCGATTAGATATTCGATTGGGTTTCAAACCCTAGTCCCAACAAAAAGAAAACGAGGTGAAATTAGATTATGTGTGTGCGACTTTGAAATCATCTTAACAGTGTCTTTTAAAGGATAATTACCAACCCAAAGATGGATCATATAATACAAAGAGGTAGTTGGCTCCTCTAGGGAATTTCTTTGTGAGATGGTTTTAAGAGATACAACCAAATCTAGTCAAAGGAAGATCGGCTAAAACATCTTTTCACAACCTTTCAGAGAGCATGGACATAGCCTTTGCTAAGGATATTCATGACTTCTTGGTAATTTATCTAGATGACATTACTGTATTTTCCAAATCAAATAATGAACACTTGGATCATTTGAGATAGGTCTTTTATTAAATATAGGAAATTTGGCATCTCTTTAAATACCAAGAAAACTCTCTTTGGATTAGAGGAAGGTAAGTTACTAGGACATATAATTTCAAAAGAAGGAATTAGAATTGATCCTGCTAGGATAGAAGCAATTTTGAACATTCATCCACCTAGAAATATCAAAGAATTACAAGCTTTCTTAGGTAAAATTAACTTTTTGAGAAGATTTATTTCAAAATTAGCTGAAATCATTAGAGAACTGAACAATATGCTCAAAAAAGACTCAAATTTAAAATGGACCGTTGAAGCCAAACAATCATTTGAATCCATAAAATAGGCTTTAACTAAAACACCAGTCTTAATCAATCTAGATTTAAAAAAAGACACTATAATTTTTTCTTTTGCATCAGAGCATACCATTGCTGCAGTTTTACTGCAAAATAATGATCAAGGTTTTGAACAACCTATAGCTTTTTTCAGTAAGACCCTTAGAGATGCACCTCTGAAACATAACATAATGGAGAAACAAGCCTTAGCCTTGGTTAAGGCCATAAAATATTTCAGAGTTTACATTCTCTATTTCCACATAATTGCCTGTGTCCCTAATTCTGTAGTTAAAGACATTCTTACTCAGGATGGCCCTGATGGAAGAAGAGGTAAGTGGATTACCACTATCCTAGAATATGACATAGAGATTACACCAAATAAACTCATTAAAGGACAAGGATTAGCCAGATTGATGGCTGAATCCAACTGCAATGCATTAGACATAAATTTTATTGCTCAGATTGATGAGTAGGAAGCGATGGCGACTCCAATGATCAGTGAAGTCTTTCTAGATTCACCTTGGTACTCAGATATTATCTTTGTACTTACAAACTTACAAGCTCCTCCTGGATTATCAAGGACAAAAGCCAGATTTCTTAAACTTAAAGCAATGAGATTTTGTATTTTAGATAATGTGCTTTTTTGGAAAGAACATAGTGGGATATTACTAAATTGTTTACTGAAAGCAGAAGCTAACAAAATACTTAAAGAATTTCATGCAGGTGACTGTGGAGGGCATTTATATTGGAAAAGTACCGCAGATAAGATCATGGGAGATAGTTTCTACCGGCCTACCTTATTTTCTGATGTGAAAAAATTTGTTACTTCATGTCACAAATGTCAAATTTTTGAAGGAAAAAAGAAATTGTTACCTTTACCCTTAAAGACAATTTCAACTGAGATTCCATTTCAACAATGGGGTTTAGACTTCATTGGAGAAATTCACCCCCCATCCTCTGGCCAACATAAGTGGATTTTGACTGCCATAGATTACTTTACTAAGTGGATTGAAGCCATTCCTACCAGACAAGCCACTGACACAGTCATTATCTCTTTCATAGAAAACAACCTTTTATCTAGATTTGGATGCCCTCATAAAATAATTACTGATAATGCAACAACATTTAAATCTAAGAAAATGATTTCCTTCTGTCACAAGTACCATATTACCCTAGGCCACTCTACTGCTTCTTACCCTCAGCGTAATGGCCTAGCTGAATCTTCAAATAAAAGCCTTGTAAATATCATTAAAAAATTACTTGAAGATAACAAAAAGACTTGGAATAAAAATTTAGTCTATGCCTTAGGGGTAGATAGACTTACTACCAAAAATTCAATTGGCACTTCCCCTTATCAAATTGTTTATGGGATGGATGCCGTTTTCCCATCATCCTTAGGTGTTTCAGTAATGAAGATCATTCAAGAATCACAAGTGGAAATCAATGATATCCAAAGGAGGATAAATCAAACTATTCATCTACAACAAACAAGGGAAGAAATCTATGAGAAATCCCAAGTCATTCATGATAAAATCAAAAAAAAAAATTATAAGAAAAGTAAAGAAGATGACTTTTACATTGGAGAGCAATTGTTAAAGTGGGATTCTAGGAGAGAGGACAAAGGTAAGCATGGAAATTTTGACTTTCTATGGAAAGGACCTTATGAAATTTATGGATATAGGGGTAGCAATGATTTCTTCATCAAAGATTTGGATGGAACAGATATTCAAGAAGGACTAGTTAATGGTAGAATGCTCAAACACTACTATTCTTCTAAGTTAACCAACAGTTAGTCCCAGTTACTTTTTACATCATTGTAGATATCCATTGAATTTTTTAGATTGGATTGGATATTTTCTTTCCAAAGTTGAAGCTCGGAGAGAAGGCCCTAAGCTTTGAAGAGTAAAATGTCATAAATATGAGTTTTTGCAGAAAACAAAAGACAATTACTGGATCATCATGGTCAAAATTGAAGGCTACTAGTCTTAGAGTTCTTGACATTTCACCAGGAAATGCCATCCCCATGTGAAGCTGTTGTTAGGGTCCTATAAATATAGGATTCATAATTTTGAATTGACTTATGATAGTCCTGTAAAATATGTAAATACCTTGCTTTCTGCAAGTTGTTTTCCCATATTTTGAAAAAACATAAAAAAAATAAAAAATCAAAAAGAGGGTAAAATTCCTAAAAGAAAGATCAAATGACTTAAAAAATATATACCCCAAAAGAAAAAGATGAGAATAAAACATGAAAGTGTGCAAGTCCAAATGCCACTACTTTTTACTTTTTGCAAATAAATTATGTCAGAGTGTCAATAAATGCCATAATCCATGATGAGTTAAACTGTTTAAACTTGACTTGTCATGTTTTCAATTTCCATGTTTTAGATAGTGAATAAAGATTGGTCAGACAATTTAATCCTCACTAATCAATAGACAGGTAGAGAATAATGAGGAGCTCATCAGTTTAATCTGAGCTCTCGGATGAAATAAGGTAGAATTAGATAGTTTTTTGCTTTCAAAAGAATAAAATGTTTCAAGGTAGCAAGCTTAAATGCACTTGCTAAAAGGAAGAAAAAAATGTTAGAGTAATGTTGGGTAGGTAGAAAGAAGTGGGAAAAATCATGTAATATTCAACACCATGCAAAAATCACTAATGAGCGGAATAGTGGAAAATGTTGAATTTTTATGATAAAATCCCCTTTACCCTTATTTATCCCTCATTCATACATTTAATTCATCTTCATAAGTAAAGAATCCTTCTTACTTAATGAAACCTAAAATCCCATTTAATTAACTTCATTCATTCATAAAGAATACAAAAACCCTCAAAAAATACTCTATCCTAAGTAAATTGGTGAAATAATGAAATAATAAGCTTTGCTTTTATTTATTCACTCTACTTGGTCATTTAGTGTATTTTTGTGTATTTCATCTCCCCTTATCAAATTAACTTTTAACTTATGCTATTAATTCCCTAAAAATACCTTATCCCATCTATATAAATTCCCTTTATCTAAAATACCCCCTAAAACCCACTATTTTAAAGATTTTAGACCAAAGATATTATCCACATGCTAAATTAAAAAAAAACCCAAATAATGCTCCCTTTGGTCTAAAACTAACCTTAATTAAATACCCCACCCCCTATGGTTATTAGACCCTTCAATGGTCTAAAAACTATATAATAAAATAAATAATGAAAATATGGCTTTCCATGCATATCCTATGTATTTGGAAACGCAAAAACATTGCCCCGCCCATCACATTTTTATCCTAAGTGCTAAAGACAGATTAATTCTTTTATAAAGGTTCAGCCCCTGTGCCTTTGAAATACACCTACCAACCTTTCCTCACATCAGATTTTAACCCGAGGTGCTATCACGATTAAGACTAAGGTTTATTTTCCATTGAAATTAAACTTTTCCTTTGTATCCTATCCCCGCTATGTAAAGCCCCAAGCTTTACATAGGCTAAACCATAATTAACCATATAACCCCGCCTCGAGCACCTCCACCCAATGTATAAAACTCTTTTATACATATAAATACCATCATTTAACCCCTTTTTAACCTATATTATCCCGTATACATAAGCCCCGCTTACACATAATTTAAACCTTTATCCATTGAAAAACAAAAGGTTTAAACCTCGGTCCCACTATCTTTTTGACCACACCTTCCCAATAAAATCATGACCGTTTGCTCCTTTTTCGCAGATCCAACGGCGCAAGATCGATGTCGCGCTCACAAACCGATTGTCTACCCAAAGCCCAAACGAACGAAAAATGGGTTGTTTTACCCATTCTGCCTCCTACGACGTGGCATCCTCTCATAGGATCGCGTTCGTTTCAACAAAAACTACTTACCGCCTGAGCTCAACACAAAAACTGCTGACAGTTTCACTTTTTTGAAAATCCAAACCGCTCCTGCTAGTGGATTAGACCTGCATTTAATGCATTTTATGATGATTCATATCAAAGGTTAAAACCTTTGATATATAATTTTTGATGTTTATTTGCGCATTTCAAACTATAAAAATATCTGGTAAAATATGTGAGAACCCTTTGTCCCAAATTGTTGATTTATACCCATAGAAAATCAAATTTGACTTCAGATTCTCTATTTTAATACTGGATAAGCCATTCTCCTCTCCAGCAAGTTGGACTAGACCTCACATTTGGCCTCGAACCTCTGAAAGCCTTTCAAGCATCCAAATACCTACAATTTAAGGTATTTTTCATCAGATTAAAACCCTACAAAATCAATTCTAAACCATCCATAAGTAAAATAATCTTTTAATTAGAAGAATTCACTAGAGAAATTTCCCAAAAATGCCCAAAACAAGTTGAACCCTGGCCAATTTTTCCCAGAACATTCTGTGTCCGAAAAAACCACTTTTTAAGCCAATCTCCTCAATTTGTGACCTCTGAAGATCAATTTCAAAGAAAGAAAAGGGTTTAAAGCCTTCAGATATCTTAAAAACTCATTTTTTGCAGGAAAATATATTTAGGAAACCCTTGTTTTCTATCTTATCCTAGTTTATATCCTCCGACAAAGAAAAACAACTCCTACAAACAATTTAAGCTTGCAGTAGTTATTCCAAAATGACCAAAAAGTAGATCACATCCAAACCTGGAGGTTCTAAACCAACCAAGCCTGGAATTAGACTTGGAGAAAAAATGATCGAGAAGGCAATTAGACTTGGGGAACAAATCAAGGGCTTACAAAAAGAGCTAACTTTCACTGAGCAAATTTCATTTGTAAAAAATCATCTATGGACAAACATAATTGAAGCCATTCACACTCAATGGCTTTCAATTCAAGTTATATATGAGCAGAGAGACTTATTATTAGCAGCTCAGGCAGAGATTCAAAAGACCAAGGATGAGTTAACTGATAAGCCAGCTCAGGCTTTAAAACTCATCACATTCCTGAACAGTAAGAACAGAGCAGAATTGGAAGAATTACAGGTATTGGACAGAACAGAAACCATTTTACAGATTAAAAAGGTGGTAACAAAGAAAATTTTGATGAACAACCTGGAAGAGAAATGTGAATCAATGAACATTGCCATAACAAATTTTATGGTAAAATACACAAACTTAAGACAGAGGGGTTTGCTAGACATCCATGTTTTTAATGAAAAACTGATGCCCCAGAAGGATTATGATAAAAATATCAGGTAATTTTCCAAGGAGCAAGTCAAAAACCATTACCACAAGGCACTCCCATAGGAAAAGTCCTCCTTCAGCACTTTGAAGATTTGTTCTTTCTACAACATGAGATTAAACATCTCTTTGTGTTCAAGCCCACCTTTGCTAGATACACAAAAGCCGATGAGAATTTCAGGGAGCTAAAGAATGTCAAAATTCCCAATGAAGAACAGTGGCAAAAATTTACAGATTTAATGTAGCAATGAGAGGTAAAACAATGAAGAAAATTACCTTGAAAAATAGTAAAAAAGAAACAGTGAAATAAAAGGACAGTCTACTGATTTTTACTGCAAAAAGATATATTTTTACAGTAGTAAACAGTGGAAATATCATTCAAAAGTGTATCAGCATTAAAGAGCAATTTTAAATAGTATCAAATGAAAGAGTATCAGCTAAGGCAACTCAAATGAAGATATTTTCTAGCAGCCAGCAAAGCAGGACATCGAATCACTCAAAAGCTCCTTGTTAGATAAAGTAGTTCTATTTATTTTGGGTAAGAGGACAGCTTGCTGATTTTTTAAACAACTGTCCCTCTTATTTTGTAAAGATATTTTCTATTTCCTAAAGATATTCCTAGATTTCTCCTAGGATATTTGTAATAAAATTTTGTATAAATACTTCTACATTAGAAGTATTATGTGTGGAATAAAATTGCTGGACTTACTATAGAATTTTTTGTTGAACATTGGAGGCTATTGTGTGTTGATTTCGAAGTAGCAGACTGGACAAAGATAAACTGGCATCATAATTCAGTATCCCTGTGATAAGATGATGAGTGAAGTACTCCCTTCTTGTCATTGTTTTCTTTTCTGAGTTTCATGCAATTCATTATATGTTTGTTCTATTTGAATATGCAACTAGGAATATTACTACAGGATTAGTCTAGTGATCCCTGTTTTTAACTAGTTACCATTTTAATGTTTTTTGCTGATTTCTGGTGTTAGGAATCCTTGATTTCTCCTACTTCCGTTTGACCCCTTCCTCCTTCTTCCATTTTTTGGATCAAAGGATCCTTCATTGCCCTTTATCCCGATCATACCATTTCACCAAAAAACACTTTCCCAAATCTTTGAGGGTTATCTATCTTGCCCTGAATACATTTGTACCTTTTTGGCCTTGACTTCTAGTGTTGCTAGCTAGATTTAGACTCCATAGCCCAATGGAAAAGTTGATTTATCTATAGTTTGACTCTAAGTTATTTTTTCCCACCAAAACATTTAAAAACAAAACCAATTGTTCTATCATAACTAGCCTAAAAACATAAATAAAAAACAAAGATAAATCTTAAAGAGAGAGCCCTCTCTAAATTCTAGGAAGGCTAGATCCTAGAATTTGAAGTAGGTTTGTGGTTACCTCTAGTGTTCTTTGACTAAAAACTCAAATCCCACAACTTAAAAAATTACTATAGTGATAACATACTGGCGACCATACTGGGGAACTAACCAATCTCCAGTCTTAAATTTAGTCTTAAAGGAAGATATTTCAACTATCTTTTTACTTTAAGATTATTTTTATAGGTTGTGGGTATTCAAAACAGTCATTCTGGCTTCTAGGAAAACCTACTATACCAAGTCTAACCCGGATCCTAAGCCTGCAATTATAGCAGATAACCCAGATCAGATTGGTAAAAAGAAAAAAGAAATTGTCAATTTAGAAACTGAAGTACCATTAAGAAAAGCCAATTCTTTACCCAAAGAGTTAGTGAGATTAAATGATATTGATTTTGATCTGAAGTTTTAATATTCATTGTTTAAAACTAAATCTGAAACTGATTTGAAAAATACTGTTATAGATCATGTTTTCCTTTCATTTTTGAATGCAAAACAGAAAAATATTTCAGTAGGAACAAAGTCAAATAAATCTGAATATCAAAATACAGTTGAAAATATTAATGTTTCATTGATTAAATATATTAATGAAGCTATTGAATTAGCTCATTTGTTGTCTTACATAAAAACTCTAGCTTCTCAATTGCATACAACAATAATACCAACAGCAGATTCATCTTTATATGCTCTCACTTCATTTATAGATACTTCTGCAAGTTCATCTACAGACCATTTCATTCCTAAATTGCCTTTGCAACCTACGATATTATTTTCTTCATCCACTCAATCCACTGCATCCACTACTTTGCATTCAGATTTTATAAGCACCACATCTTTATTTCCCAGCACTTCCATTTACATACCAGCTTCATTTCCAAACTCTTCAACTACAGTTGTTAGTTCATCAGCTGCCATATCTAGCACTGCCCCTATCATTACTGTTATACCTCCCAGCTCAGCAAAGCTTCAAGCCATGGCTGTTAGGTATGCTCCCCTTCTCTTACCCCAAAACCTCCATGATATGCCTCAAGATTACCAAAAACATGTACCATTGTTTGATGGCATTTCACAATATACTGCTCAACAACATGTAACTAAAATGACAAATTTCTGTGAAATTTATGAAATTGATGAGTCAGATGTCTAGATGAGGTTATTTTCCCAGAGTTTGACAGGAGAAGTGAAAAAATGGTTCAAAAATTTAGCTGCTGGTAGTGTAGCTGATTTAGCTGCATTTCATAGAATATTTTTAAATAAATGGGAAAATAAAAAGAACCCCCTTCAAATTTTGTCTGAGTTTGATGCCATGAAAAGATCTCCTACTGAGTCTATCCAAGACTACTACATTAGGTATAACAGTGTCTATAATTCAATTCCTGCAACTCTTAAACCTGCACCTTACTATATTCTGCTCAAATTCCCTAATGGATTTGATACAGATATGGCCTATCAATTGAGAGAAAGAGATGCCCAAACCTTAGAACAGATGCAATTCGATGTTGTCAGTGTAGAAATCAATATTTTAGCTAGGAAGGCCAGACTTAGAAATGAAAGAAGAGTTACAATTAAAGAAAATATTTCAAACTCAGATGTTAAAATGGATTTATTTGCTAAAACTTTAGAAAGGGTGGTATAAATATTAGATAATATAGACAGAAAACCTCAATGGGATAATCAACCTCAGATTAGAAATCCCAATTTCAGAAAAAACACTAATTCTGGAAAAGCTAAAGAAGCAGCTCCAGACCAAAACATTAGGCCCCCATTCCAGAAGAACTATGCTGAAAGTTCTCAAAATAATGATGAAGATGAGGATGACATCATTCATCTAATGGGAATAGATGAAAATAACACCATTTTCCTCACTCAGGAAGATCTGGAACTATTTGAGCTTCAACAACTCAAATTAAACTCCAGTGAATCCTTTGACTACAAAAGACGTTATGAATTTTCTATAAATGAAATTCATAGTCAGTATAACCTTAGAAACAAGAAAAATGATGAATCTTCTACTAAAAATAAATCCCAAAATCAAAATAAGAAAAATGTTGAAGCCCCAAAAACAAAAGTTTTGCAAATTCTCCCAAGGGAAAATAAACAAAATTCCAATCCTTCCAGTCCTAAAAAATCAACAAGTCCAAAAATTGTTGATATTACTGATGAAGTAGCTCAATCTTCCAAAGATGCACAAAAAGCTAATACTGCTAAATCTTCTAATTCAGTAAAAAAAATGAATTCTGATCCTAAAAAGAATTCTGTTGATTCTAAATCAGCAAATCCCAGAATATATAATCCCGGAACACCTGTTGATGATTCTAAGTTTGATAAAACTTCTGCTGCCACACAAATAGTCCCTGAAAAGAAAATTAAAAGCAGAAAAACTCAAGAAACTCAGACAGAGAATGCCATGACAATTGAATATAGAAATACAACTGTTGAAAAACAAGGAAAACCGACTCAGATTTCAGTTACTAAAGATGAATTAGTTCAAATTAATAAATCTCAACCCTTATTCAATATTCAGACTGAAATTGCTAAGTTAAAAATACCTATTCCTTTAACAGAATTGGTTAAAAATGACTTATACAAATCAACCATAAATGAAACTTTGAATATGAATGATGGTGAAGATGCCATTAATTTGAATGATGATCAACCAGAGTTGATTTTTGGCCCTGATGTGAATGGAAAGCATTCAGATGGATCAGTCCCTCCTTTCTATATCAGTCTTACCATTCAAGATCAGATTTTACACAACGTTATGTTATATTCAGGAGTTTCCCATAACTTAATGCCCAAAGCTATCATGGAAACTCTTAATCTAGAAATAACCAGGCCTTATAAAGATTTGTTTTCATTTGACTCTAGTAAAGTTAAGTTCTTAGGATTGATTAAAGACTTATGTGTTACTTTAGTTCAGTACCCTAGTAAGAGTATGGTAATGGACATTGTAGTAGTTAACATCCCACCAAAGTATGGTATGCTTCTTTCTCGCTCATGAGGAGCAAAGTTGCAGGGATCTCTACAATTGGACATGAGTTATGCTACTATATTAGTGTTTGGTCAACCCAAAAAGCTATATAGAGAAACATTAATGAAATTCATGGTCAGTAGTGCTGAGAGATCCATAAATTATCCCATTTATTCTACACCAACTGACCTTGACTCTTTTATTTTATGTAACTCTGATAACAATGAAATCCAAACTGAACTGATTGATAAAAAGCCAAAACCAAACAATGACAACATATTTCATGAGTCCCATTGGCACTTAGACTTTGATGGCTCTGTAAACAAATCAGGAGCAGGAGCAAGAGTATGGATTACAAATATGGAAACTAATCATTCAGAAGGACATGCCTTCAGACTCAACTTCAAATGTACCAACAACATGGCAGAGTATGAGGCACTCATTCTAGGCCTCCAGATCATCATAAACTTAGGAGGAAAAAGAATACTAATCATGGGAGATTCGGAATTAATCATTAAGTAAATAAATGGAGATTATTCTGTTTATATTCTTAGACTAGCTAGATACAAAGATACAACAATTGATTTAACTGTTGATTTATTGGAATGCAAGTTTGTTGCTATACCTAGAAAACAAAATATTCAAGCACACTGTCTAGCAAATTTTTCTAGTACTTGTAACTTACCATTCCAACCAACTCATAGGTACACTGTTGAGGTTAAACATAGACCAATTATCCCAAACAACCTCAAGTACTGGCAGATTTTCTCTCGGGATGAACAGATTTACCATTTTTTAAATAATGAGGAAGAATTTCGAAATTGTAAAATAGATACAGACTATAATATACATTCGGATTTTGATTGTGAAATAGATAACATAGACGTACATAAATTTAACAAACCAACTGTATTTACTCAATCTGATATAGAAAACTTAGAGAATATAGACATCGAGGAAATCATTGAAGAAGAAATTGACATGTTAGATCTAAAAGATAATTTTTTGCCCAAAGGTTTAACCCCTTTGGAAGACCTTTTTTATTCCAATGAGGTGCCTAAAAAACCAAAAATGGAACCAGTTAGGTCTAACATTGAGGAATGTAACATTGGGAAAGAATTAAAACAAAAAATGATTAAATTGTCTATATCTTTACCTCCACAAGAAAAGGAAAAATACATTGATCTTTTGAAGGAATATCAAGATGTGTATGGTTGGAGTTATGAAGATCTTAAATCTTATGACACAAACATAATCCAACAAAAAATTCCCATAAAAGATGATCAAAATCCATTCAAACAAAAATTGAGGAGAATTAATCATGTTCTATTACCTTTGATAGAAAAGGAAGTAAAACGCATGTATGATGCTCAGATTATTGCACCAATTAGATATTTGATTGGGTTTCAAACCTAGTACCAACAAAAAAGAAAACATGTGAAATTAGATTATGTGTCGACTTTAGAAATCTTAACAAAGTGTCTTTAAAGGATAATTACCCTATCATATATTACAAAGGGTAGTTGGCTCCTCTAGAATTTCTTTGTGAGATGGCTTTTCAGGATACAACCAGATCCTAGTCCAAAAGGAAGATCAGGCTAAAAAAGCTTTCACCACTCCTTGGGACACTTTTATGTATGTGAAAATTCCCTTTGGTCTGATGAATGCAGGAGCAACCTTTCAGAGAGCTATGGACATAGCCTTTGCTAAGGAAATTCATGACTTCTTGGTAACTTATCTAGATGACATTACTATATTTTCCCAATCAAATAATGAACACTTAGATCATTTGAGACAGGTCTTTAATAAATGTAGGAAATTTGGCATCTCTTTAAATCCCAAAAAAACTCCCTTTGGATTAGAGGAAGGTAAGTTACTAGGACATATCATTTCAAAAGAAGGAATTAGAATTGATCCTGCTAGGATAGAAGCAATTTTGAACATTCATCCACCTAGAAATATCAAATAATGATGTAGCCTCAGCTGCATTTACCCACAGTCTACACATATAAAATGTGGTTTCAAATTAATAACCTCAAATAAATCCCAGGCAGGGAAAAACTTCATAAGCGGAAGTTGTTTCGCTTACATAACCTATGCTTATAAACCATAGACCAAA
>CM076581.1:235109471-235209428 GCA_034641835.2 Pinus albicaulis | reverse complement strand
ACACTCACTTGTGTTGTGAGTGGAGTTTTTTGGTTATTCCCACAATTTTCCGTGTCTTCTGGATTTCATCTGCGTGTCGTTTCTTTTTCTAGTGGCTTCGATGAGCTGTCTTTAGCCGCTATGCCTTGGCTCTCCGCCCTCTTATGCATGTTTGGAGCATCTTCCCTGCTTTTGGATTCATTGCAGATCTAGTCCCGCTTCTTCGCTTTGACTTTCGCCATCTGGGCAAAGACGGCATGCCGGTATAAAGAGAGATGTCAAGGAACTCCATTTCCTCCTGAATGTATTTCTGCAGACAGCTGCGATACTTTAGCACTAGATGTTTCTCTGAATCTTTGATACCCAACTTTGTGCGCAGGGTATGGAACAGATTCGTCAGCTCATGCACATCTTGATCCCTTTGTTGTCACAGCGTGGTCCATTGTATGTACTTGTCCTCATAGCTCCCCACGGGATAGTACTGTTCCTTGACGGCGTCTCGGAAAGAATTCCAAGTTGGTACGGCTGAGAACAGAGAGGGTTCTGTCTGGTCCTTGTTCTCACAGTAGGTTTCCCACCAGTCCTTAACATGGGGGGTAGCTTTGAAGAGTGCAAAAATAATCTTCTCCCGGTCTGAAAAGTCATGAACAGAGAAATATCCTTCTAATAGATTCAACCATCTATCTACGGCATCTGCGTCTATTTGACCCTCAAATATGGGAATGTCAAAATTTACTTGTACCTTAAAGGGAGTCGCAACTCCAGAGTGGCTACTCGATGCAGATGCGCCGCCGGTGGGCAGCCGTTGAAGGATATGAGCAAAGTTATCCATCATTGCGTTCCTTTGTTTTTCGAGGGCCTCGTCCAGCAATATTTTGATAGGATCTCCTACTCCCTCATATTTCTTTTCATCCCCCATGGGCATCCGTCGAGGTTTGCGAGGCTGATCTTGCAAAGGTTCCACCAGATCAAGCCCTAGCTCCTTATACCCCGACCTCGTTGGGGACATGCAAAGAAGGATCGAGAAAAAGCAGACCGCTCTGATACCACTGATCCAGATTTATGCAGGAACGCAACAAAATAAACATATAACCATAAATACAGAGATGCAGCGGAAATAACACTTCATTTCATTAATATCAAAGAACTGAAATTTGCTTACAGACAGAATGGAAATAAAACTAGCTAGGCCACTGGTAGCTATCTCTGAGAAGAGATGTGGCGGCTACAGGCCTCTGAACTGAGTTACAATGAGGCTCGAGGGCCTATTTATCATTTAGAAATAATGGGAAATCCTAAACAGCCAAAACCCTAACCCTAGGAGATGAAGCGCCAAAACTATGGGCCCCGTTTGGGTAAATTGGTGTTTCAACTTCCCAGGGGCATAACTTTGGCATACGATCTCCGTTTGACGCGTACCATACCTCATTAGAAATATCTATCCGAGGACTACAAATTTGGAATGAGAAACATTAATCCATGGACCCATGTTGCTCTTTGTTTTCCCAAAAAACGTCATTTAGGGCCTCAAAACGGCTCCGGAAGTTTAGGACTCGAAAAAATGCTAAAAATAGTAAACTGTGCTGAAACTGAAAAACTGAAATAGATAATGGTGGAGCCCCAAGTGGAATAGGCAGGTGAGCACCAATATTCACCTGGATCAGTCAAACGGAGATAGTATGCCAAATTTACGTCCCTGGGAAGTTGAAACACCAATTTACCCAAACAGGGCCCATAGTTTTGGCGCTTCATCTCCTAGGGTTAGGTTTTTGGATGTTTAGGGTTCTCCATTGTTTTTCAATAATAAATAGGCCCTCGAGCCTCATTGTAACTCAGTTCAGAGGCCTGTAGCCGCCACATCTCTCCTCAGAGATAGCTACCAGCGCCCTAGCTAGTTTTATTTCCATTCTGTCTGTAAGCAAATTTCAGTTCTTTGATATTAATGAAATGAAGTGTTATTTCCGTTGCATCTCTGTATTTATGGTTATGTGTTTATTCTGTTGCGTTCCTGCATAAATCCGGATCAGTGGTATCAGAGCGGTCTGCTTTTTCTCGATCCTTCTTTGCATGTCCCCAACGAGGTCGGGGTATAAGGAGCTAGGGCTTGATCTGGTGGAACCTTTGCAAGATCAGCCTCGCAAACCTCGACGCACGCCCATGGGGGACGAAAAGAAAGATGAGGGAGCAGGAGATCCTATCAAAATATTGCTCGAGGAGGCCCTCGAAAAACAAAGGAACGCGATGATGGATAGCTTTGCTCAGATCCTTCAACGGCTGACCACCGGCGGCGCATCTGCATCCAGTAGCCACTCTGGAGTTGCGACTCCCTTTAAGGTACAAGTAAATTTTGACATTCCCATATTTGAGGGTAAAATAGACGCAGATGCCGTAGATAGATGGTTGAATCTATTAGAAGGATATTTCTCTGCTCATGACTTTTCAGACCGGGAGAAGATTATTTTTGCACTCCTCAAAGCTACCCCCCATGTTAAGGACTGGTGGGAAACCTACTGTGAGAACAAGGACCAGACAGAACCCTCTCTGTTCTCGGCCGTACCAACTTGGAATTATTTCCGAGACGTCGTCAAGGAACAGTACTATCCCGTGGGGAGATATGAGGACAAGTATATACAATGGACCACGCTGCGACAACAAAGGGATCAAGATGTGCATGAGCTGATGAATCTGTTCCATACATTGCACACAAAGTTGGGTATCAAAGATTCAGAGAAACATTTGGTGCTAAAGTATCGCAGTTGTCTACACAGATACATTCAGGAGGAAATGGAGTTCCTCCACATCTCCTCGCTTGGTACGGCATACCGGTATGCTGCCAAGATTGAGCAAAAATTCAAACAGAAGAAGCGAGACTTTGGATCTGTGAATAAAAAGCAAGGGAAAGGTGCTTCCAAACCGTAGAACAAAGGACAGAGCCAAGGCATGGCGGCTAAAGACAACCCGTCAAAGCCACAAGAAAAGAACAACACCGCAAAGCCAAAGAAGGACACGGGAAAGTGGTGTGAGTTCCATAAGAGCTCCACTCACAACACAAGTGAGTGTTGGGCCAAGCAGTCACTAGTGGCCGAGATGAGGGCTTCTGAGTCAGATGCATGCTCCGACTCCAAATTAGAACTTGAAAAGGGGAACGAAAAAGGGAAACAGATTATTGATGCGGAGCCCAACGCCACTGTTGCCACTACAAAGGTCCAGAAGGAGGAACCGGAAGATCCAGAGGAGGAGGAACGTCTCTTCCACTCCCAGATGTGGGTAAAGGGCTCCCCGGTACAGTTCATCGTCGACAATGGGAGCCAAAAGAACCTCATTTCAGCAGACGCCGTGAAGCGGTTGGGCTTGCCGACCACAGCTCACCCACATCCATACACCATCGGGTGGCTTCACCAAGGACGAGATCTCCGCGTCAGCCGGCAGCGTCGCCTTCTCTATAGCATCAAGCCCTTCACAGATGAGGTATTATGTGACGTTGCTCCTATTGATGTTTCTGATGTATTATTAGGAAAAACATACTTGTGGAAGCGTCACGCTGTGTATGAGTCTCGACCTCGTGCTGTTATTATTACTTTGGGAAATAAGTTGTACAGGATACCAGAGGTACCACCTCCTACGACTATCTCTTTGGTTACTGCAAAACAATGTAGTAAGCTCATTTCCCAAACCAGGAAATTCGTTTTCCTGATGATCCGCCCCTAGGGCAAGAAGAAGACTGTGGCCACATCCTCCAGACAGGGCTCCTCTGCACAACAACAACAAATGGATAAGGTTGTGGAGGAGTACGGAGACATATTCACCTCACCCACAGGGGTTCCTCTGCACTGTCAGGTCAAGCACCCGATTGATCTGACCCCAGGTGCGCCACTACCCAATGGACCGATCTATCGGCGCTCTGTTCTGGAGAATGATGAAATCAAGAGGCAGATTCAGGAGCTGTTGCAGAAAGGTCACATCAGACCAAGTTCATCGCCCCGTGGGAGCCCGATCATGTTGGTACAGAAGAAGGATGGGACGTGGAGACTTTGTATTGACTATCGGGCGCTGAACAAGATCACTGTCCGGAATAGGTACCCAATCCCACGGATTGATGACCTTCTGGACCAACTCCAAGGTGAAAAATATTTCAGTAAGATCGACCTGAAGTCAAGGTATCACCAGGTACCAATTGAACCCTATGATGTGTGGAATACTACCTTTAAAGCGAAGGAAGGGCTTTTTGAGTGGCTAGTCATGCCTTTCGGGTTGACGAATGCTCCCGCAACCTTCATGAGGATGATGGACGATATCTTGCGGCCATTCACCAACTCTTTTGTAGTGGTGTACTTTGATGACATTCTGATCTTGACGAAGACTTGGGAAGAGTACCTTCAGCACATCCGACAAGTCCTCCAAACACTGCGGCAACACAAGTTGTGTGCCAATTTGGAGAAGTGCATGTTTGGCATGACCCAGGTTCAATATCTGGGATAGATTATTGATGAAAGGGGGGTGCATGTGGATCCAACCAAGATCCAAGTCATTCGGGATTGGCCAACCCCAACCACTATAACAGAGCTTCGCAACTTTCTGGGTCTTGCTAATTTCTACGGTAGATTCATGTTGGGATTCTCTCATATCACTTGGCCCTTGAGTCAAGTCACCAAGGGAGAAGCGAGAGAAAAATTCTTTTGGTCAGCACCTCAACAGAAGGTGTTCACAGAATTGAAAAATCGCCTCTGTTCTGCCCCAATGCTCACATTACCAAACTTGCAATAGCCATTTGAGATCGAGACAGATGCCTCCGACTATGCTATTGGGGCAGTTCTTACTCAACAGGGACATCCAGTGGCACATCACAGTGAGACATTATCTGAGACAGTTCGCAAGTATCCCACCTATGACAAAGAAATGTATTCCATTGTGCAAGCTTGCCGACAATCGAAGCATTACATTTTGGGGAAGGAAACAATCATCCACACAGACCACCGACACCTGCAGTTCATACAGACACAAGGGAAGTTGCGGAATGATCACCATCGAAGTGGTCCACACATACATGAGTTTCATTTGAACATCAAGTACAAGAAGGGTAAGCACCAATCATGTGACCTCCCATCCCACCACCGAACGTGGCGCTCACCACCCAGGTACTCAACTCTTAGAGGCCACGAGACTTCCTAGTGGTAAGCTTCTCTAGGAGAGTGACCCCGAATTCTAGAAGCCACACTTACAAGGCACTCTTGGGGGGTGAGCAAGTTCCAAATTTTCACCTCCAAGATGCACTTCTATGTCACCTGGGACACCTTTGTGTTCCTTCAAGCGAGCGTGCCAAGATGATATGGGAAGCACACTACAGTCGAGTCGTTGGGCATTTCGAGGTCAAGAAAATAGTAGCAATACTACAAAAGTATTTCTATTGGCTGAAACTTCGAAAGGATGTCGAGAAGCACATCTGATCCTGCACTACTTGTGCCATTGACAAACTGACCATCAAGAAGCAGGGCCTATATACTCCACTACCTACCCCTAGTCGACCTTCGGAATCCATCTCCATGCATTACATGTCGGGCCTGCCTTCTACTAATAATGGAAATGATTGTGTTTCAATGGTCGTTGATAGATTCTCGAAGATGGCCATCATGGCGGCCTGTAAGAGAAGAATATCTGACGAAGCACTACTACACTCTTCTTTGAACGAGTGTGGGTGCACTTTAAGGATCCACGATCTGTCATATCAGATCGAGATAGTAGGTTCCTCGACACATTTGGTTCAGCCTCTGGTCAATGTTGGACACCAGCTCACAGTACAGCTTTCCATCCCCAAACAGATGGCCAGACAGAGGTCGTCAACAGAATGATTGTACACATTCTACGCATGTACAATTCAAAGAATCCACGCACATGGGACGAGAGCCTCCCCTATGTACAACATAGTTATAACGGGGCTCTCCACAGTTCAATTGGCCATAGCCCCTTTCAAGTGGGCTTGGGATTCCAGCCACTATGTCCCATTGACGTGGCCATGCCATTTGTAGTTGCTCAGGCCGATTCAGCACACGTCCAGTCTGAAGTTCACAAAGCAAGTAGCTTCATCGAGCGCATTCACCACATCCGCCAACAGGTTCATGATATATTGGATAGAGCCAATGTGAAGTACAAGCAGTGCCATGATCAACACCGGGTGCCACACAACTTCCAGGTGGGTGACAAAGTATGGCTGCATTTGTTGCGAAGGAGCGCCTCATTGGACCCCACCGCAAGCTTCGCACCCTCCAATACGGGCCATAAACCATCACCAAGGCTATAGGGAAAAATTCCTTCAAGCTTAGTATTCCACCATTCCTTGGTCTGCACCCAGTCTTCATTGTGGATCGCCTTCGTCCTTGCTTCCCACCTCTACTGGACACCTCAGACATTGCAGAACAACTCATATCAACAGAGTTAAACCCAGACTACATGGAACAGGCCACCATAGATTGTATCATGGACATGAAAATAAAGAGCACTCACCAACAGAATATCCAACTGTATCGGGTTGTCAAAGCTGGCCAACTCCTGCACCAAGGCAAGTGGTTCACCAAGGACCAAGTTCGGCAAAATTTCCTCTTCTCATCGGAGGAGCTTCTTATGATGGGGACCATTACTTCCCTAAGGAGGGAGGTAATCTAGGTGGATATTGGTGGCCACCCGCCTATTCCACTTGGGCCCCCACCATTGTCTCTTTCAGTTTTTCAGTTTCGGCATAACTTACTATTTTTAGCAGTTTTTCGGGTCCTGAACTTCCGGAGCCGTTTTGAGGCCCTAAAAGACGTTTTTTGGGCATCGCGCTTCCAGCGAATAACATTCTAATTCCATTTTGGAATGATATTCGCGGAAAAAGTTGTAGTCCTTGGATGGAGCTTTCTAATGATGTATCATGAGCGTCAAATGGAGATAGTATGCCAAAGTTACGTCCCCTGACTTGCCGGAAACATTTGGCAGCCTTCCTGATGTCGAAACGAGGCTCATGATAGCTCGTTGGAAAGCTCTAAGTGTCTAATTTCTGGCACAGCTGAAATTTATCCAATCCGATGCCCAAAATTCCTCCAAATCTGCACATGTGTGTAAAAAGCCAGAAAATTACAGTCTGCTGATAGACCGGGCAGAGTGTGCAAAATGCGAGCCTTTTTCGTTGTTTTGAAGGGGCAAATGATCTCCAAATGTTCTGAAAATCGCTGAGGGCATGCTCATGAAATTATGGCATCCAATGATACCATTCTCCTCCTTTGACGAATCCTCAAAATGAAATGGCGAATTTATGAGTTTTTGACCAAAAACTCAAAAATGCCAAAAAACCAAAAATTGTCAAAATGTGCCCAAAATTGGCCTGCATGACCCTCAAGGGTCCTTGGCAACATGCTCCGAAACTGAAGCCAAAATGTCAAGTTTAAATGTGTCTTTCTTCCTTTTCTTCTTGAAACTGCTGTCCTTGATCATCATCCTTATGCTACTGCTCAAACTGCTGAGTTGCTGCTGTTCAGCACTCTCCTCCTCTGGTTCCTGCTGCTGCTCATCTTCACCACTGTTACGCTGCTGCCGATTATCTTCAGTTTGCTGTTTCTGAAGCATTGCCTTTCTTCTTCTGTATGCCACTTAACAAATAAACTCAAAAAACACAGTCAGTAAAGAAATACAGTCTAAGTGACCTTTTCTGTGTTTTGTAGTAGGGGTACCCTGATTTTGATGTTTTGAGGACACAACATTACCCAGCACTTTAGCCAAAAGCAAAACTACAACCTTCTTATTCAGAACACTGCTCCCCTCTGGTGTAAGCCACTCCACCAGTGGATTTAATAACATAAACACAGTAAAAAAGGCAATACACAGTCCAAGGTTTACTGTGTAATAGGGGATAGAGTTTATTTTTCTTTTGATGTGGTCATAGGGAGTCCTGTAGCATTTCAACAGTAATAACATCCTCTTCAAAAGACTGCTCACCTCATACTTCACAACTTTTTATACCCAGATTTTGACAGTACCTCCAAATGGCGAGTTATAGCTTTAAACACTAATTTTTCCTTATGGAACCAAAGAGAAACACTGTTTTTGCCTTCTACCTTTTGAAGAAAAACATTTTGAACTGAGAAAACACTTAATAATAGTTACTGTTGTCTGGAACTAGGCTCACTGTTTTCATTTTCCAAACTCTGTTTTCTTGCTCTGAAACAGTGCCTTTACCTTTTAATATTTCTTTGTTTCTCATACTAGGCTTTGACAATACCTCTAAATGGCAACTTACATCTTTATATACTAAAGTTTGTTTATGGATAAAATCTGGAAGCCCTGACTCTGTTCTTTACCATAAGGCTATTCAAGCCACTGCTCTTCCTCTTCTTGTTATTGTTTATCACCACTGTGTCGCTTCTGTTCAGCACTCCCTTGTAGATTCAACAATCATCATATAGTCAATCAAGAAGCAAAAACACAGTCAAAGACCACTGTGTCAGTGCAAGGTGCCATGGTTTTTAGGAGTTTTGAGGTCAGCATAATAGCCTTGTAGCAAGCAAACATTTCTCCTAATAGAGATGTTGCCCTTGTAATCATCAATCCTCACCCACAAACTTGTCAATAACTCCAAAGGGCCACTTACAGTTTTCATATACTAAAATTTGTTTATGGTCGAGAAGGCAGCTTTGATTTTGATCTTCACCATACTGAAGCAAACTTATAATCAATGACCAAGTGATATGGATGATTACTGTGTTTGGAAATAAGGTCACTATCTCATTTTTTAATCACTGAGTTTCTGTTTTAAAACAGAGCTTTTATCTCTTAATATTTCTTTGAGGGTAGTCATTAGGCTTCTTATATCAACAGAAACACATCAATTTTACTTATGCAATCCTTGGGTTTAATAGCAACACAGTAATTTCTAGTTTCCTACATAAGCACTTCTTCCTCAAAACTTAGCCTTTGTGATTCAGACTTATGAACTTCAACCCTTTTTTCACCATTTGACATCTTTTTGAAAGAGCGTGGAGGTGCACAAATACCTTGAAGCTTGATGATGTCGTCTTGCTGGAGGAGAGGAGTGGTTTTACCAGTTGTTGGAGGCGTTTAGACAGTGAAAAATGAGCGCGGCGCGTTTGGATAGAAGAGCGCCGCGCAGGAACGAGTGTTAAGTCATCTGTCGGGCCGACAGGACCAGCCCTTACAGGCGCGCCGCGCGCCTGTGTATTTCTTTGAAAAAGTTTTTCCTGAGTGCGCCGCGCACACCTACAGGCGCGCCGCGCAGACAAAAAACCTGAAAACTTGTGAATTTTCCTCCAATCATTCATTCTTCAATCTTGTGGACAATAGAGGGGAACATTGCCCTATGTATTGAGATTTTAGAAAGGCTTGCAATGGTTCCTTTGTATCTTTAAATGCGAATAAGTCACGAACCTTTCATACTTGACCGTCGAAGGTTTTTTAGAGAAAAGTTTTGACACTGCCTTTTTAAATAAAAACTAAAACCTTTTTCCTTTAGAACACAACCTGATACTCCTTTATCCTTATAAATGTCGAAGTGGAAAAGACCATTGGTTTCACAAGCTCGACCTCCCTTCTTGGAAAGAAACAATCCCTTTGAGGATTTTAAAACTTTGACTATTTTTTAATGAAAAAATGAAAAATGTTCCCCTTTTGATATCCTAATTTCAAATTCCTTTTCCACCTATTATATTTGTACTGCATACCCACTGTCACTTTGAGTCATATGAGGTTTGTTTGACATTTTGGAGAAAGTAGCTTTTACTCCTTTGAAAACCCAAGCTGACACAGTTTGCCCTTAATGGTATGGATATGGACATTTTTCACTGTAGAAACTGAATGAGATGGCAAGTGAGTTTGAGCTTCTCTCATGACTGTGAGTGCTCAACTTCAGTTACATTCATTTAGACTTTGTCATCCTCTATCTTTTAAGAAGGGCGCTGCTTTCCAATACACTGTCTCTGCTTAGAGCATATTACTATGATATCTCTGTCCCTTGAATAATGAAGACCTGCATTTGTTTCAAGCTTCCCAAAACTAACAGTATGTCAAATGACCCCCTTTTGCACATTTAAACAATCTTTTCAGTGATGATGTCTCTTGATAATAAAAGCTCAGATTGCCTTTGCCAGCTGTGACAAACAGTTTTAAAAAGACACCTGTCTATGATTGGAGTTACTTTCATTTATGACATACCTGATTATCTTTACATGCTTTTCCAAGGTTTCAAAACTCAGATCATAACCTTTTAATATCCTTGTGTTGAGGAGATAAACATATGAGGTGTAAAAAGCAGCTAGAGTTACTCATAAACACCAAAGCTCTTATTAGCCATTTTCTTCTAATGGAGCTCTGAAATCACCAAACCTGCTGCATCTGAAGGCTACATTTGTCTTTGTGGTGGTGTGTAGCTTGCAACAACTGGACTTACACTGGTGCTTTGACTGATATCAAGATGTCTTATATCTGGGGTTGTGTACTACTTGCCTGCCTTGTCTCTATGTTTATCTGGAACCATAGACTTTAGCCCATAGCCCAACAGAAACATAAAAGCACACAAAGGTCCTTTTTACTGAAATGTCTTCTTTCTCAGCACTGATTTGAGCCATTCATATTAACACCCTTGCAGAGATATTTGTTATGATAGCTTTGATCAATGGAGTCCTTTTTTGATGCGCCATGATGATGATGCTGGAAATTTCAACTTATCTTCTTTCTTAGGACATAAGACCAAAAACCCTGCTTTCTTTTGTCTTGCATATTTCAGATCTTAGCCCTGTTTTGATCATCACTTTCCTTCAGAAACCTTGAATCACTGTTTCACTATCTAGTAAAAACAAACCTGTGCTTATAGTCAGTTTAGTAATTTCTTCAAATCAATATTAGCCATCGCCCTCTACTTGTGGATGAAAGAGGTGCCTTAACCCTCTGCTTATAGATGAAGGAGGTTCTTGGCCATGACAAATTACAAGTCTGTTTGACATTGTTGTCTTTCTTCTACTGTGTTTTCATGCTGAATGGAGCTGCCAGGTTTTTATGAGAAACTCTCTGTTTTGCAGATATATCTCAGGCTCATGTTTACATTGAGAAGCAGTTGTTCTTCTAAATGTAGATTCAAGAAATTTCTTCTGAGATGATGACATGTTTCCTGTCTTTGTCAAATCCATAAAACACTGTAAAATACCTAAAATCAGCTTGAGACTGTGGTCTATGCATTGCTGAGACTTAGGGGTGTGTAAGTGGCGCGACTTAGGGCCGTGATCAATTAAATTTGCAGAGTGGGAGGTCTGTCATGATTGGTCTGTAGCATATGGAGGTTTTTTGGCCTTTTGATGGTTGCCAAGGGTAAAAATGCCTTAAAACGCCACTTCCTAACTTAGGGGAGGGCTTTTTGAAATAGATTTTGGATTGTCCTTTTAGAGCTGATGGGAAGACTAGTATGGCTGAGGCTAGATAGGATAGTGATAATGAGGTTTCACCTTGACATGGGCAGACTGAAAAGTAGGAGGGCAAAAAAGTTTTATGAGGGTTTTCTAGATGACAAATTGACATATGGAGATCAGCTTCTAGAAAACTCAGCTATGGATTTAGTCATCACCAACAAGTGAAAAATACTAATGACTAACAGTCAGATTACTGAGGATGTCATTCAGTTGCTTATTTGCACCACAGAGGACAGTTTCAAGATCTGCAGCTAGAACTCACGTCGCAACAAGTGCCTGTCTCACCAATAACATGCTGCATATTGAAGCATAGCATATAAGATTCACTAGTAATATAATTTAAAAAATAATTAAAAGAAAAGTAGATGAATAAATCCAATTCACTAAACAATTTGGTCCATAAAAATGTCATTTAGTACAATGCATTGAACAAGCCTATGCAACAAGGAGATGTCAAGCCATTTGCAGAAGCGATTGGTGAGATTTTTGCTGAAATATAATTGGTCCCCTGTTTGGAGTGATGTCACTAGAGGTAAACCCAAGGCCAAGGTTTGTATACCATTAGACCCCAAAAACCAGGTTGGTAGTAATACCTGAATGAATCCTCGAGTAGAAGTAACGAGTCAATTTAACGGAGAGAAATCTAGAAAGACATACATGTTAAGAACATTGGAATGTAGACTATCAACTGTAATATCCTTGATAGATTAATATTACCACAAATATTTGGAAATTATCCATTGCCTAAGTAAGATATTATTATTGCTAGTTTACCAGTAATCTCCAGGATGGAGTGGTCCAACATATTCCTTGGCCTTCTTAACCACATGGTCAGGTATAGGCCTACAATTGACTGATAATTTTGGCCTAAGAGCCTTTGACCCTTGATTACTTCTTTTCAAATCTCTATGTTCTTCTTCAGAAATCCTATGATGGTAATACTCCAGTTCCTACCTGATTTTTTTACAGATCTTCTTGGTGTTCCTTTTCCATGGTGTCTTTGGAGTTTCCCAAGCTTGAATATGTGTGAGGTGGTTAATACATGTACTTTTTCTAAAATAAACCAAATGTGCTTCATTAATGCACGTGCAAAGGAACAATTTGAATTTTGGTCCATTCCAGACACTATCTTAGATAATTCATGAAATAATTTTTGATGAGTTTTTTATTTCTCCTTTTCATTCGCTAGAATAGAAATCTTCAATACAACACCCAACAAATAATACATAAGTTTGTTGAGATACTCAATGTCTTGGCTTCCTGACTTCAATATCTGGATAAACAAAGAAAATATGAAAGTAAATCAAAATCCACATCAATACAATGCCACAAAATTACTTTTACTACCAAAGGAATAATACCCGAGACAAGAGGTCCACATCAATGCTTTCAAGGAGTTTTTTTTCCAACTTTTAGGAATCAATGAAAGAAGCTCAACCCTGACTATTTTCACAAGTCCGACAACCCAATTGTAATCAGGATGATCCTGCGCAAGACTCTCTTCAACACCATTACAAGTAGATGAGGAGAATGTGATATATAAAAGAGTAATAACAAGTATTTAAACTGGATGAAGATTGAAAAGTAGATGAAGTGAATGGGATATATAAAATAGTATTAGCAAGTATTGAAAATGAAATAAATTTAGAGTAAAATCATGTTAATAAGTACACTTTTTTTTTGGTTTTCTAATAAGGGAACAAATGGAATATGTGCAAGGGTAGTGTAATGTTAGGTGAATATCCAGCAAGGGAATCCATTATGGATGATGCTGCAAATTGTTTGAGGCAAAGTATGTTTTCCTACGGATGACATAAGGATTTTCTTGCATGTGTGAGTAGTGGGCAAAGGTAAAAGCTGGAGAGATCAAAGATCGCTCACAGATCTAACTCTAGATATCACTGTGAAATTCAGGCCTTGGTGATCAACATTGCCAATGTCTATTGTTTCCTTTTGGAGTGTCATGCCCTGTGACTTATGGATTGTTAATCCCCTTGCCATGCGAAGTGGCATTTATGTGGAAGAACCTCTTGTTATAGGGGGAATTGGCACAAAATTTGGATTTGAAGCATCCCATGGTGGACCTTTTTAGTGAATGAAATTGACAATAAAAAATGATGGCAGGTCGAGGGGTTTAGAGTTAGTTGTGTAGAAAATAGCAACAATTTTCCCAAGTGCTCCATTAACAAGGCCTGCTTGAATCCATAGATTGCTTGTCAAAGTGATATGTTGTCCAATGCATAGGAGAACTTTTGCATCAAGTTGTTCATCTTCTTGAGTAGTGGAGGACTGATGTATCATTTTCTTGGAATAGTAACGTGCAATGGAGATGTTCAATTTTTTGAGCATGTATTTATTGTGTAGTGCAGAAGATTCATTTTTTGCATAAAGGTGCATAGAGTTGTGAAATTCTTGTTTCTCGACAAGTGGAAGGACAAACTGTGCACATGCCATGAGTAGTTTCCAATCATCCATTGTAGGAGTTTCATTCCGAAGGTTGGAGAGGAGCCGGCGGAATGCAACTTGTTCAAGGGTGTTGCCTTGCTGTCGAAAGATAGTTGCGAGTGTGAAAATTGTATCAAAGCTCTTCCAAAGAGAATTTCCTTGAGATTTACCAACATACATTGGTGTATATTTTACTGGTGGAAGTTTTTCAAGGTCCCCGACAATAATAATAGAGCGTCCACTGAATGGGGTGTTTCTATTAGATGGAAAATCCTCGCGCAAGCGTGCATCAATTTGAGAAAGAATTTTAGGGCCAACGAAGCTCATTTCATCAATGAGAATGTATCTAACATGCTGAAGTTTCTCTTGGGGATTCATGAGAGCTTGACCTTCTAAAGGTTGCATGGAGTAGATAGGGATGTGAAGGGCAGAGTGAATTGTTTGTGCATTATTAGAAAACGGCAACACCGGTTGGAGCAAGCAAGAGTAGAGGGATTTTTATATTGGTAGAGTTAGATAGGAACCAATCCTTGATGCAATTTATGAGGAAATATTTGCCAGTCCTAACAGTACCTTGTATGATCATATTTAGTGCGATGGAGCCATTGTTTGAAAAGTGGGAAAGTATGATATTAAAAGGCATTAGTTGGTTGGGGGATAAGGAGGCAATGGAGTATGGATTTGGAGAGGGGAGATGTCATAGTTGTAGGGAGGAGTGACTAAAGTATATGAAGCGAATGGAAATCTCTTGCAAGTTTGAAGGGATAAGATAATGGGCCCAATTATGAGTTGCATCAAAGTCACGATGGCCCAACATGTCAAGTTCATCAAAGAGCATGTTGTTATCTGGGTGGAGTTGAGAAAGGAGTTTTCATTCATCCATGTCCATGGAGGGGTGACAATGCATTTTAGGACCATCAGCATCGTCAGAGTCAACAAGAGGTGGTTCTTCAGGTGCACGTTGGATATGCCATGCATGATATGTGTGTTTTATTTGTTGCCAATGTGCAATAATTTTCTCATCACTTCTACCAATGTCATCGGGCAGGTTGCGAAAAGGACAATACAAGAGTAGTTCACTCCAACAGAAGTATACATAACAATTAGCATCTTGAGATGGGATGTAAGTGTAACGAGGTAAGATGTGAACGACCACGGGAGGGAAGATACATTTCCATGGTGATGTTTTGCGGCAAGAGGATAATGACCAATAACATGCAACTTCAATAAGAGATAATGAATCAAGTGAAGGGGGTATTTGAATGCATGAAGTGATGAAGGGTGCTGTTGGTTGTTGGGCCTATAAGTTATTTGTAACACGTTTGAAAAATTTTTTTTTGGACATTAAGGGAGACAAAAGAACAACTACATTTTGTGAGGGGGAGTTTTTGGAGCATGTGGCATGTTTCTTGTGCACCAATGTCCCTATCAGCAATTGTTTCAGTTAGGAGTTTATGGACTACATAAATTGTGGGGGCATCAAGAGGACAAATTTTTGCAAGGCGTGCTAGCATTTGGTGGTAGCTTTCAGACTTTGATTCTACTTTTGTTGCATATTTGGAGATGTAGTTCAAGACATCATGACGTGATAGGACAGGTTGGAAGTCAAGGTTGGCCCTCCAAATAGTAAGCATGTGGAGATTCTGGACATTAAGCCTGCCATCATTCCTAGCAGGGTTGTATTTTTTCTGGTCAAATGCATCGATGTGCATGGAAGAGGATTCATGTAGATCCCAAGGGACTCTATAGCAACAAGATGTAGTAGTGTTTTTTTGTGAAGACATGTAGAGGAATGACATTTTTTGTTTCGATGGAAACAGTTGGCAAGTGCTTCGTAGTCTGTTAGCTCATTGGAGGTGAGGATGGAGTTTTTTAGAAGAAGGCAAGGATCATGAAGCGTAGATTGATGTATGCCTAGTTGTCTGTGTTGCAGGGAACGAGGATTCCAAGCAGTCACATATAAATCAAAGAAATGTTTGGTAGTAGCGGCATTCTATTTGTTGGTCCAATCAAGGTTATCCATATCAAGTGCATTTTTGAACCATATGAAACCATGTGTATATACAGATCCTCTATGCTTCCATTCATATTTGAGAAAAATAGAATAGATCAAGTCAGATTGTTGCATGAGAACATGTATATAATAGTTGAAAGGAATTTAATATTAGAGTAATACCTCCACCAGTAGTCTTTTACATGGAATCCTTTTAGTAGGATTTCTTCTAAGCAGTGGATGTATTGATATGCACGATGTGGGTTTGCAATAATGTTCTGGATTCTCCAACGAGGATGATCATTTGCTTTGGATGGAGGATTAGAAGGCATGGCCATGTCTAAGTCAAGCCATTTTGTATTGGCTCCCCTAAATATGAAGAAGAAGGTAGGGCTGCCAAGCTGAACAGTCATGTCACTTAGTTCCTCTCGATCCTTGGTCCAGAAATAATGACCCCCTCGGAGAGAAGCACCGAAGTGCATAATTTGGTCTAGAATTGTTGAAGGAGGAAGTTGGCAGAGGTGGTCATGGAGGTCAACAATAGTTGCTGGCAAGATATCTGCAAGGTCCCTTTTAATGAATACATAAGTTGTTCCCTGACTGCGATGGTGCATGATAAGGTTGTATAGGTAGTAGTAGAATCTAGGATGTTGTCCAAGCCTATTGTCATGGTAATGGATTAGGTGAAAATCATATTCATGCATATAAACTTGTGCAATTCGTGGTTGGCCTAACATGGTACTTAATGTGGGTAAAAGGGTGCTGAAGGCGATGGAGAGGAGGCCCTCAGTGTTGTATTCATTTACTGGGGAGAGCCCAACAACAAGCCATTGAAGCAAATGGGTGGGAGTGGGGTTAGAAGACTCTACATAGGAAAATATTTCATCAATCTTGGTTTGGGTGTTTGGTAGTGTTGACACAAAAAAGGATGGATGAAGTTCAAATGGGCAGGGTTGGACAAGGTCACGAGAAGGAATATCTAGAAGGTTTTCGTGTGGTTCAGAGGAAGTGGTGGTGACATGGCGTAAGTAAGGAGAGACATCAGTTGGGAGTTTAGGCAAAGAAGAGAGTGCACATGGGTTTACATGGAATTCTTTGTAGTAGGGATAATTTTCTATTTTGTATTGCAAAGTTGATAGGAATCGTGATCTACTGATGAAAAAATCATAACTTGTGTGGTTAGGACTGCATTTAGTGACGACAAGGATATATATATATATATATATGCAAGCATGCATGGAAGAGAGTTGGAAATAGTATATATATCTTGATGGAAGCAAATGGTATGGCCAGAATATTTGTATTATCCTCCACGTGTATGGTCACTTGAAGAATTAGGTTGACACGTGTAATAAGAATATTTTCAACTTGAGTCAAGCAAGAAAGAACATGTGGTTGTTCTCCTGGGTCCATGTTGTTTGATAAGTAAAAAAAATGGGTCCATGTTGTTTGATAAGTAAAAACAAAGAGCTGGTCAGCCTTTTTTCCTTTCCTTTTTCTTCTTTTTCTTTTCCACCCTTATTTATTAACCTTGATCTTCTCTCTTCTTAGAAATTTTTTCCTGATGATGAGTCTAGATCTAGACTCGAAACGTAGACTAAAAAATGACTACTGTGGATATTCCAAGTCCTAAATCTGAAAAAATACACCATAGAAACCTCCAATCTAGTAACAATGGGTAGATTGTTCGGAATCACATCGGCAACATATGCAGACATTGCCATGATTTTTTGTTTCCATGGATGGGTAAGATTCGTTGCAAATAGAGCAAGTTTGAAGGGGGGTAAGTTCATTTATTCTTGCATGAAAATGACGATGTGCTCATTGGAGAGGATTTTCCATGAAAATTTGAGGAGTTGAAGTGGAAGCACTTTGGGGGGATGGTTGTATATTGGCGTTTGGATGTGAGGAAATCAAATGGATGGGAGAAGTGTGGGTGATGGGTGGAAATGGAGGTGAGAACGAAAGGAGTTGTATAGATGGAAGGGAAGGAAGTTGTATTATGGAAGGTAAGGGGTTTCTAGAAGGGGTTGTTTGAGAAGGAACTTTCTGTCGATTGTTTTAGAGTAGACGATGCTGCGTGTTGATGATGTCCTTGTTGAGTGCGTAATGCCTTTTTTGTCGTGCTATTTTTGCATCATTTTTGGGATTAGTTTCCATAGCTATCTAAACAAGGAAAGTATTTTTAAAGGCTATGCATAAGTGATGTGTGGACAAAGACAAATAAACAAGGCATGTGAAGGGAGAAAATAGTGTATGTACGAAGCAAAGTGTTGGTGTGAGGAAGGAAAAATAAAAGCAAATGTATTCCAATTTTCAATACAAAGAAAGTGAATAAAGGAACATAATTATAAATGAATTGGAAAGCATGTACATTTGTAATAAAAAATTCAATTGTAATAAAAAATTCAATATGTTGGATGGGGAAAGTGAGGATATAAATGAAGCATTTGGTAAGTTGAGAGAGAAGGATGTTGTTTTCCCGTTTGTTTGTTTGTTCCAGGGATTAATTTTTTTGTTTATTGTATTCTAGTAGAAGATGCAAGTGTTGTATGAAGGTGGGGAGAAAGGGAAGGATGTGTTGGAGGATGAGGGGATTTTTTTATTTTATTTTATTTTATTTTTTTAATTTTTTAATTTTTAATTTAATTTAATTAATTAATTAATTAATTTTTTAAAAATTTCGGTATGGAGTAAGTCGAATGGAATTTTACCACAAAACATAGAAACATGCAATTTGTATATTATTTTGTGAAAGTGGAATTAAAGGAATCGGTGAGAAACGAAATGTAAGTGAACAAGAAGATGTTTTAAATTATTATTATGTCTTGAATTTTAACATTGTGTCTTTAATTATTACATTGGCTAGTGGGATGTTGAATTGAATAATAGTTGTATTGGGAAGTATAAGACGATGTAAGTTTGTTTTTAATTGCGGAAAGGGTACTTTTGTATTACACAAGTATGAAAATAAATAACTATGTATGATTTCCTTAGTAGAACATATCCATATGCATGTGTATTTTAAATATGTGAATGTGGTACAAAGCACATGAAAGAATCGAGATGGCTACAACAATGGCTACGAGGCAACACCCATGTATTTATTAAGAAAATGCACAAGAGTAACAAGTATGTTTGTAGTTGACAATTACAGAAAGTAGTGAAGGAAAAAGTAATGCATGCGAGATAACACCCATGAATTTATCAAGAAAATGTACAAAAGTACCAAGTATTTTGTGTTGCCGAAATTTACAAAAAGTATTAGAGATAGAGGTGTACGAAGATAATTTCAAGATGACATGTAAAGTTTGACAGTTTTAATGTGTGCATCGACTAGTGTAGTATCTATATGGAGAAATAAGTTGGGAAAGGGAAATAGAGTGGCGATGTAGCAAATGTGTTTCAAAACAAAAAGATAGCTTTTAGAGTAGCAAAGGGGAAGAAAGAAAAGGTTATAGGCGTTCCATGAAAAGGGTGTGCAAAAGGAAGGCAAAGTTGCAGCAAAAAGGGAGTTTGAGCAGAGGAGGTGTTTATCGCTGGAGAACTACTTTTTTGGAAGGGGTAGAGATGAATTTGATGTCATTTAGGAGAAGTTCAGATGTAGAGGCATAAGGGATCTCTTCAAAGTGAATGAGCGTTGGGTGAAGGCATTCAATGCCATTGAAATTGTCTATTCTAATAGAAAGTGTGAACAGGAAGTGGAAATATTTTACCTTGATGGCAATGTTGTGGATTGTTTCGGGCTCGCTTGAAAGGAGGTGAAGGTCCTTTTCTGAAATTACCAAGAGCTAAGTTGCAGCATCATCGAACACAACAACATTTTCCAAATGCCTGGTGTGATCATGTAATTGAAGGCGAAGTACATAACAATAGTCACATTCGAGGAAGGTACTTTTGCATTTTGTGCAATGCCACATGTTTTCAGATTGTTGGATATCCTTCTTTATGCATTATGTTCTATCAATGTTATCTGGGCATGCAAGGAAGTAAAAATATTCATGTCAATTGTGTTGGAAATACTGAGGGGGGGGGGGGGGTTGAATCAATATTCCTTTCAATTAGAGCATTAGTTAATCTTCAATTATTATCAGTGTTTGTACAATGATAGCAACAAACAAGAGGAACACAAATGCACACAGTTTTTAAGGTGGAAACCCACTCCGGGAAAAAAGCCACCTAATGCTTTTCTAATAATTCTTTAATATTTAACTCCAATTGAACATAAAGCTCCAACTTCCTAGAATCTAGAAAAGCATTCTTCTCCAGCTCCCATTGGATGGACGCTCCAACGCCCGAGATTCTTCAGTAGTCAACTGAACGGATGCCCCAACACCCAATGAGCTACAATTCACCCTAGCACCACCCTACCACCCTATAGAAGAATAAAAGAAGAATGGACTCCTGTACCAGGGAAAATGGTCCACTTTACAATGATATTGAATGATGCAGAAGAAGAAGATATACTAGACCATAACCCCAACTTTTACACGACCACCTAATGATGATCCTAGACCTTCCAACACTGCCTCTTCAACCCTTGGCAGATAGACACTAGTACAATTTGTACAATAATGTATTTACAATGACTAAGTACAATGATACCTTTACAATGATTGTATGCAGTGCTGCCCACTTGAAGACTTTATATGATGAACTTCTTGCTGCTATTATGAAACTTGGTTGTTGCTCTTGTCATGCTACCCTCTACTGCACCTTTCTTTGTTTTTCTTTCGTAGAAAGTCTATTCCTTTGCAACCCTTGACAACACATGATCTAGCTTTTTCTTGCCTTCTAGGAGCTCGATATTGAATCTGGTGTATCTCTGTTATTTTAGATCCTCAATATCTGATTTTTGGTCCTGTAGTATTCTTCTGAGTCGTCTTTCTAATGCCATAGGTCTGACCCAATTTGGATTCTTCAAGAGAGAGTTATACCCAATCTTTCACAATGCCCTAATTATGGAATTTTTCAGCAAAGTTCACTTGTACGGCGTGCCACATGTCACTATTTATTCATTTGGCTCTGAAATTGATAGAGTGAAAATTAAAGACTCTGCCCTATCTGCCACTTTTTACAGAATTCCAATCCGATTCTCAGAGAGAGAGTTATGACGAATTTACCAAGGTCACTTCTTTGAGATGAATTTCAGGAGCCTGTAAAAACCCTGACTTCTACAGATCATATCTCAAAAAATATTGCGCACCTTGATCTGAAATTTTTACAGAAGCTTCCTCAGGATTTCGGCTTTGCCTCGTAAAAATTTCAGCTTCTGAATCTTCGTAGAAAAAAATTTAGAGCGAAAATTCCACGATGACCTGTTTCAGATAGCGAAATCCCTTACCTAAGGAGGAAATGAAGATCACAATTTATATAAATGCTTAGGTTGAGAGGGGCTTCAACAAGTGAACGTGGGAGGGATTTTAGGAGCTTGAAAAATATTAATTATGAATTTTCAATGACCCATGCCCCAACCCCATGGGGTTTTAGCCCACTAACTGTGGGTACAAACTTCAAACATGAATATCTCTCAAACCGTGAAGAATTACATGGCGTGCCATATATCAACGGAAACATCTCAACAAGTAGAAACCATCAAAGAATTATTGAACCAGAATATATTAATTTGGTAGGTCAAAATTTCCATGCAATATTGGGTTAGCCACTGGTGCTGCTTCGGTTCACATCAATGACAACCGCTGATCAACAATCTCCCCCTTTGGCATTGATGACAACACAAGTACTCCCCCTGCGATCATGACACCTCTTCCTACAACATTCTCTCCCCATTTGACATTAATGGGAAAGGGAAACTCCCCCTGAAACACAACCATCCTGCGGACCTGTACACACTTCCACTCCCCCTGACACACAATCGTCCTGCAGACTGGTAATCTACTTCCACTCCCCCTTTATATTCTAAAAAAGGAAAATATAATGAGAACTTGAGAGAATCCCAAGCTTATGGCGAAGATATTCCAATGTTGGCGAATATTTAATATGTGATTCTTTTGGTGCTGCTTGGAATCTTGCTACTTTTCCAACTGCTTGCATAACATCTAGTCGGGAGGCTGTTACATATAGAAGACTACTAATCATAGATCTGTACAACCTTTGATCCACATCCTTAGATGAGTCGTCTATGCTCAATTTGCAACCTGTTACCATTGGAGTAAGGATGGGTTTGCAATCTTCCATTTTAAATTTCTTGAGCATTTCCTTGATGTAATTGGCTTGAAATATAAATATTCCTTTCTCTTGCTGAGATATTTGAAGCCCTAAGAAGTATGTCAGCTCACCAAGTAAAGACATCTCAAAATCACTTTGCACCTTTGTAGCAAACTTCTTACTTAGTCGATCATCATTGCTACCAATTATTGTATCATCCTCTTTAGCTATTAGACATGCTTTAGTTGCTTCATCCAGAACATATATGTCGTTTGGAGCTCGAATTGTTGTAGCCACAATTTCACCATACACGCCTTTCCTGATTTCACATTTCGTGGAGTTGAATAGTATTGTGTGTCCTTGATCACACATTTGTCCAACACTGAGCAAATTGTGATTCATGTTTTCAACCAATAGAACATTATTGGCTAGAGAATCTCTGCTTCCGAGAGTGACAGTACCTGATCCTATAACATTTGAAGATCCATCATTTCCAAAGGACACGGTTCCATCCTTCTTCTCTTTCAGAGATACAAATTTATTTCTATCTCTAGTCATATGCGTTGAGAAACCGCTATCAACATACCACACATCTTTGTTCTTTTGAGCCTTGAAAGCGAGAGCACAATTATCATTCTTCTTCTTCTTCCATGTTCGTTCGTTCTGTGGCTTCGAAGATTCTTCTGGAGGATTTTCAAGTCTGCAGTCTTTGGCTATGTGTCCAAAGTTTCGACATTTGTAACATTCAATATTATTTCTTAAATGTTCAAATCTATTGATGTTTCACTGAGCCCTAGGAGGTTCATATTTGACAGATCTCCTGGAATTGTATTCGTTCCTAGGGTACGTGCGACATTCTACAGCTTTATGACCAAATTTTCCACATGAATAATAGTAGCCATAAAAAATATGTTGGTACTTGGATGGAAATTTTCGTCGAGGAATTGTCTTCCAAGGTTGTTCTTGCGAATCTTGTCCAATGAAGTCTACATGCATGTCAGATCTCATAGGTTCATTGTATTTTTTTGTAAAAGGTCCTGCTTCTTCTTCTTTGTAACTGATGTCAGTTTTGTCGTTGTAAGATCGTTGATTGTTGATGAGTTCTTCCAATGCCCTTGAGCTGTTGGCATAGTTTTGGATAGTTTTTCCTTTCTTCACTTTCTCACAGAGCAAGACTACTTTGGCTTCTAATTCTTCCCTTTCTTGGTTGTTTTCTTCCAACTTCTTTTGAAGTGACTCTTCAATGCATTTGTGTTCTTCAACTTCAATTTTGAGACCTTGAACTTTTTTTTCAAGAGTATTGGAACGGATCTTCTCCGCCTTGAGATATTTTATAAGCTTGATTGCTTCCTCATAAAATTCTTCTATGGTCCATGCTTCTTCTTCGTTGTTTGATACCTCTTGTTTATTGTGCTTGGCCATAAACAATACTCTCTCATTGGCTTCTTCTTCACTATCATTGTCTTCATCGGATGATGAGCTATCTTATTTAGAGAGAAAGTTCCTTTTGGATCCTTGCTTGTTGAACTTCTTAAAGCCTTTCTTTCCATTTGAGTTGCCATTACTTCTGTTTGGACATTTTGCTGCAAAATGCCCAACCTCATTACAGCTGAAACATATCAATGGAAGTTTACCTTTGAATTGTCCCTTACCAATTTTTAGTTTTCTTGTGAAGTAAGCATATTCTTCATCTGAAAGACCTTCTTCATCATCTCCATTTTCTTCACACTTGCAGGTGCATGTCTTTTCAATTGAAGGTTGTTTATCCTTATTGGTTTACTTAGATGCAACGAACGCAATTTCTAGATGCGAAGTACCCTCTTCTTCATCAAGTCTCATTTCATATTCTATGAGAACTCCATGTAATTCCTCTTTGCTGAGTTTGTCTAGATTTGCACTGTATTCTAAGACTGATACCTTTGGGTTGAATCTCCCTGGTAACGTTCTAAGAATCTTTTGTATAATAGTCTTCTCATCAACTGGCTCTCCCAATCCTTCCAGAGTATTGGTTATTTCATCAACGTATTGGAAGTATGTAGCAATGTTGCAATCTTCTTTCATTCTGAGTTGCTCAAATTTTGCTCTATAGATTTGAAGCTTTGCTTCTTTGACATTTGAGTCACCTGCATATATATTCTCAAGCTTGTCCCATATATTTTTGGTGGTTTTACAACCCAACACCTTATGATAAGCATATTCAATAAGTCCACTGATAATAATATTCTTTTCTTTTGCATCATTTACCAAATTCTTCTTACCTTGTTCATCCGCGGTTGATGTAAATCCATTTTGAACAGTGTCCCATACTTCGTAACCTTGAGCCAAGAGATAGACCTCCATTCTTCCTTTCCAGAGTGCATAATTATTTTCATTGAATAGAGGTACACCATTCTTGGTATGCTCCATGACCTCCTTCCAGCTGTTAAACTGCTATTGAAGGAACCAAGCTCCGATACCAATTGTTGGAAATACTAAGAGGGGGGGTGAATCAGTATTTCTTTCAATTAGAGCATTAGTTAATCTTCAATTATTATCAGTGTTTGTACAATGATAGCAGCAAACAAGAGGAACACAAATGCACACATTTTTTAAGGTGGAAACCCACTCCGCGAAAAAAACCACCTAATGCTTTTCTAATAATTCTTTAATATTCAACTCCAATTGAAAATAAAGCTCCAACTTCCTAGAACCTAGAAAAGCATTCTTCTCCAGCTCCCACTGGATAGACGCTCCAACGCCCGATATTATTTAGTAGTCAAATGAATGGATTCCCTAGCACCTAATGAGCTACAATTCACCCTAGCACCACCCTACCACCCTATAGAAGAATAAAAGAAGAATGGACTCCCGTAACAGGGAAAATGGTCCACTTTACAATGATATAGAATGATGCAGAAGAAGAAAATATACTAGACCATAACCCCAAATTTGACACAACTACCTAATGATGATCCTAGACCTTCCAACACTGCCTCTTCAACCCTTGCCAGATAGACACTAGTGCAATTTGTAAAATAATGTATTTACAATGACTAAGTACAATGATACCTTTACAATGATTGTATGCAGTGCTGCCCACTTGAAGACTTCATATGATGAACTTCTTGCTACTGTTATGAACCTTGGTTGCTGCTCTTATCATGCTACCCTCTACTGCACCTTGCTTTTCTTTGCTGCTGTATAAATTCTGGTCCTTTGCAACCCTTGACAACACATGATCTAGCTTTTTCTTGCCTTCTAGGAGCTCGATATTGAATCTGGTGTATCTCTGTTATTTTAGATCCTCAATATCTGATTTTTGGTCCCGTAGTAGTCCTATGAGTCGTCTTTCCAATGCCATAGGTCTGACCCAATTTGGATTCTTCAAGAGAGAGTTATACCCAATCTCTCACAATGCTTTAATTATGGGCTGTTTCAGCAGAGTGCACTTGTACGACATGCCACGTGTCACTGTTTCTTCATTTGGCTCTAAAATTGATAGAGATAAAATTAAAGATTGTGCACTATCTGCCACTTTTTATGGAATTCAAATCTGATACTCAGAGAGAGAGTTATGATGAATTTACCAAGGTCACTTCTTTGAGATGAATTTTAGGAGCCTGCAAAAACCCTGACTTCCACAGATCATATATCCAAAAATATTGCACAGCATGATCTGAAATTTCTACAGCAGCTTCCTCAGGATTTCAGATTCTCCTCATAAAAATTTCAGCTTCTGAACCTTCATATAAAAAAATTTAGAGCGAAAATTCCACGATGACTTGTTTCAGATAGCGAAATCCCTTACCTAAGGAGGAAATGAAGATCACAATTTATATAAATGCTTAGGTTGAGAGGGGTTTCAACAAGTGAACGTGGGAGGGATTTTATGAGCTTAAAAAGTATTAATTATGAATTTTTAATGACCCATGCCCCAACCCCATGGGGTTTTAGCCCACTAACTGTGGGTAAAAACGTCAAACATGGATATCTCTCAAACCGTGAAGAATTACATGGCGTGCCATATATCAACGGAAACATCTCAATAAGTAGAAACCATCAAAAGAATTATTGACCCAGAATATATTAATTTGGTAGGTCAAAATTCCCATGCAATATTGGGTTAACCCCTAGTGCTGCTTGGGTTGACATCAATGACAACCACTGATCAACAAATTGTTGTAGCAGTTGCACGGACGAAAACCCAGGGAGCTTTCTTGGAGAGAGGCAATTCAAGAATCTCATAAATTTTCTTTTTCTTGAGGGGTCTGCCAAGGGTGTTGTGTAATTTCGGCTGAGGGAAGCCGATGATTCTTTGATGCCCGAACTTTGGAACCATTGTTGGATTTGGTGTGTTTTAGCAAGATTTGGGTCTATTAGAATGGAAGTGGTGAGAATAGCTCCAATAGTTTTTCCATTGAACTCGATGACACAACCCCCTTTGATTGCAAGGACAAGAGTGGAACCCAAGGCATGGAGTTCAGAAAGTGTGCAGCCTTCGACATGGCATTGTTCACCCCACAAGGTGACATCAATGTTGTAGCTTGACATGTCACATAAGGAGATTGTTTTCCTAGGATTTTCTGTGCCATCGCGGCGACAGACGATTGATGTAGGAGAAGTTAGACTTACAAGACCAATAAAATCAACATTTGAATTGATAGCTACCATATTGAGTAAATTAATCGAGACAAAATGGAATTTATGAGAAGGTATTGATTGATCTTCACGTATGGACTCAGTGACGGTCGATGTAGAGAAAAGGAGGATTTTGAATGGGTGGTTAAGATGATTGTAGCAAGGGTTAGGAACCTTTATGGTGCCATTTGAGACTATGTAGAGCCTACCAACAAGCAGGAGAGCGTCCAAAGAGTCTGCCAGGGCATTGAAAGCAGAAATGTGGATTTCATCACCTGTACGATCTAAAAGATAAAACCCAAGATATTTCCCAGTGCCACGTGCACTGTTGTATTGACGTAGTGGTGTCTTTGCAAGGAACCTGCCTTCTATGGACCAATATTTCTGTGATGGGCCGAGTGCCTTAAAAGGAGAGTTGTTGGCCCAGGGATGCTATCAGGAGCAGAGGGCTGAAGATGCCCCCCTATTGTGGTATTTGGAAGAGCTGTGGAGGAATTGTCAAGGATGAGGTGGCATGGAGTACTTTTTTTATGGGAAGAACAAGATGGGTCAACTCGCCAATCAGAGGTGTTGTATGATGAAAATTTTGTAGCTCGATGATACAAAGAGAACTATAAGAAAGAAGAAACGTAAGAAAGGAGGAGAATAGGGAAAGCAAAAGAAACTATTTTATATAGGAAAAAACGGACAGAAATGGAGGAGAAGGGGAGGAAGGTAGGAAAACAAGTTGTAACGTACAATGATTGATGGAAGGATGTGAAACAATTTTTTTGTAGGAGCAAAATGGAGCCAGCTTGAAGCTCCCTTGATGTTGCAAGGCCATTATGCATTGAAGGGAGCAAGACTGCATGTTTATGTGTACCATCATATAGTGTGAGACGTACCGGGGGGCTGCAGCCTTTCCTGGGAAAATATGTTCGATCGAAACCACTTGGAGGATTGGTTGTAACTCGGTACAACCACTTTCAATAATGAAAGTGCATTGCTAGTCAAAGTTGGTTCCATTTTAGTATGAATTTTATTTAGGAAAGAGGAACTCCACGCATATTTGAAATGTAAGTGTTAAAAAACATAAGCATTTTATTGCAGAGAGGAGGAGAAGGCTATAGTATGAAATTAAAAAGACACTAAGGAACATATATTTTCAAGCAAAACGTGTGAGATATATAGAAGCATGGGGAAACATCGTTTGGAGATAAGATTTGCTGTGAAAAGTGATGGAAGAGATATGCATGATAAGTATATTGTAAAGTAGAGTTGTATTTTAAACTATGGAAAAATTTCAAATCTACGAGGAAAACACAAATAATCCATGTCAGTTTGCATATGATTGAGATATATTGTTTCAAATATGCGGCAAGTAATAGATTGTTTCAAATATGCGGAAAGTTGTTCGATAAATTAGACATGAAATTGGGTTGTTCGATAGATTAAACATGCAATTGGGTAGGGTTGGAATGGGATATGAAAAATGCACGAAGTCCACGAAGCCTTAGATTTTTGTATTATATGTTTTTTAATATAACGAAGTTGGGGTGAATTTTTTAAAAAATTTGTCTATATTTTGTGCATGTGTGATCTATTGTTGTTTATATTTCACAGTGCAAAATAGTTCTGTTGATTTTTTTGGTTTGATAGCGTTAGAGATTTTAAGATTCTATTCTAGACCCAAGATCGTGAAAATTCAACATTATTGGGGTGTATTACAATGTGGCTCAAGATCATCATTAATAATGATTAGTTCTAGACTACTACCGCATTAATTAATAACTAGTAGATCACCTTCTAACTAGCATATTCAATGAGGGACTGCAAAGTCCACCTTCAAATCACCAAGGTTGACAAATGTTTGAACCCCAATCATAAATCTCTCATGCTTAATATTTCTAGGGAAAATATCGATAGAATCAATCATTTTATTTTAGAATGAACATCAATAGACAACATAATAATCTGCAATTTTCTATAACAAAAGATTTATGATCATTGTTTATTTTTCATGAATTTAATAAACTGCAATTTTTCACAACATAATAATTTGCAGTTTTCTATAACAAAAGAAGTATGATCATTGTTTATTTTTCATGGATTTTATAAATTGAAATTGTTCATGACATGAGATGTTTCATTGTATACTAGCACCTCTATATAACTAACAACCCATTGTTGATGATGTTGTGTAAAATTCTCCATAAATATGTAGTTTGTTTCCCGATTTTCCAAAGGATACAACAACATCAACTTTACTTAAGGCAAGAATGCATAAGCACGAGGCGTAAAAATGTAAGTACCATTTAAAATTTTCCTAGTGTGAACTTTTTATTTTCATCTTCAGCCAATATTTTGAATGACCACATTAGACAAATTGGCTGGTTGACCCTCTAGAATTAACAATGATATTTTTGGGTTGCTTGGAAAGAGCCCAATACAATTAAACTTGAAACCCATATGAACAAATTAAGAATAGAAATATAATAGACCTTCAACTACAGGTTTAATTCTTATATATATATATATATATATATATATCTCTCTCTCTCTCTCTCTCTCTCTCTCTCTCTCTCGCTTTGTGTGTGTGTGTGTGTGTGTATAATAAAACATTCCCAGATTCAAATTCTTGTAGATTTAAAATTTTCCTTCAACAATGCCAAATTTGTTAGTATGCATGCATCACTATATCGGCTTTTGATTTCATCAGGTCATGCTTGATCATTATATATTAAGTATGAAATTCAGTACCAATTTCACAATATTTTCAACAATAATTAAAGCTATGGAAACTTTGAGGTTAATTTTGTGTATAATTGAGTGGAATTCATCCATCCCTTGAAACCATATAAGGACAAACATTGTAAATTTGGGACAACAGAAAATGTATAATAACAACATGTAGCCCAAATTTCACACAGTTGTAGGGAATATCACTTGCATGGATTTATTCTTGACAAAATACTAATATGGTCTTGTAGTATGAACAAGGGGGAAGGTAATGATATATCAGACAACATCGAATGGCCCTTTTCATTCAATTAGTAAATACTTAAAAAATCAATTAGGAATAGTTGGCATATACACAATCAATATAAAATTCAAAAACATACCCCGAAAAACAATGAAATTACACATATTAAGGCCATGAAGGATAAAGTTCAACATTTTGACCCAACTGCAGCCAGACAACAAGAAATCACAATTTGTTTGATGAAATTATCGCATACCAAAAAGGCAAGTCAAATTACTTTCCTATTTGACTATCAAGCGAAAAATCGTGGGCATCAAAACATAACACTTTTATATTGACTTCCTCACAGGAGAGTACCAAATTGGTATGAAGCAAGAATGAATGACTGGTTTTTATCTGAGACTATATGCAACTATGCACTTACACCGAGATGGAAGTTTAAAGCAATAGATATTGTACTTGCAAGTTGATAAAAGTTATGAAGAAAAGGGCAATATGGACAGAATTTAAAGTAGCAATTACTGGTTCTTTCTTTCATTCTACTTCAGTAAATGAAAATTGACATAGATTTGAGAAATATCACAACTACATTGAATGTTCAATATTTTTAGTTAAAGTCAGAAAGCACGCAAGTGTGACTGTCAAAAGGATTGACATTCGAAAGGTTCAGTGAGGCTTCAAAGAAAGCAAAGGTGGAGCTAGGTAGTTTTATATTTTTTTGCTAGAAAGCGAACATGTGGCTCAACATAGACATCTAGCATTAGAGAAGGTGGGCAGTTGAGTCGCATAGACAACTGGCGTTAGATAAGGTGGGCAACTGTTTGCATATCGAGGGGCAAAAAGAAAAGAAAGGCTTATACATTTCATGGAACGCAAAACATCAAGTAACAAAGATGGGATTTGGTAGAGGTACCAAGTGCAACCAAGCATGTCGAATAGGAGTGATCAAGTACACACATGCAGACAGTGAGTCACGATTAGCAGATCCACATGGTATTGTTAAGAAAGACCATAGAAAGAATTTGACACAAGAGCCGAGTTCAAATCGCAGGAGTGAGGGATGCATCTAATGACCTTGAAGTTTTGCCTTGTATTGAGTGGGTCAGGAAGCCTAACTTGGTCGTGAGGGATGTTTCTAATCCCCTTGAAATGCTACAAATTACTGATTGGATCAGGAAGCCCAAAGTGGAATACTCAGCGCCTTCGAGAGCAATATCGGGAGGATTAAATGGAAGTGACGAGGGTAGTAAGTAGCTTCCCTTGGCTAAAGAGATCAAACTGCGGTTTATAGATGTTGAAGTTCATATTGTAGTTTTTTTCGCAGAAAGTATGAATGCAAAAGTGAAGGCAAAAAAAATTCCGTCCACAACACTATTCAGGTAAGCGAATTATTTTTCTAATTTGACAAATACATCAGATACATGATGTGTTTAGAGTAATGGCGATCTCACCTGTGATATCCAGAGCACAGAAACCAGACCGGTGAAGCGTCTTGCCTGTTAGTTGAAAACTATCCCTACGAGTTAAAAACGCAAATTCCATACTAGTTGAAAAGTTGTTGTTATGGATTGTCTCTCTTTAGTGAGATAACAAACCATCTGCACCATATATATTTTTGTTGGACACCACCTCAAATGCCCTAAACTTCACCCAAGACCAACCGCCTTAAAATCCACCAAAAACAACATGAATCAATGGGAAAATTGAATGCAGGTGATGCTAATCCTTTCCAACAGTTTATGCGACAACACAAAAATAAATGGGAAGTTTGAAAAACATAGTGGCAGAGAAGAATTTGAAGTTTGAAAAGCATAGTGGCACAATAGAATTTGAAGAAGGGTGAACTAACTAATTAAATGGCCATTCCTATTCAATGCAGGAACATGTAGTTGGGGAATTTAGGAACAGGCAGTTGGAGGTTTAGGTATTGAATGGGCATGTCTATTCTACCAGATGCAGGAACAGGCAGCTAGAGAATGCAGGAACAAGAAGCTGGAGGTTTAGGTATTGAATGGGCATGTCTATTCTACCATATATGACCTAATGGATCTGGATCTGCGCCTACACTGGATTTGGATTTGGATATGATTGGATATGGATCTGGATTTGCGCCTACACTGGATTTGGATTTGGATATGATCTGTGCTGGGAGAGTAAGGGAAACCAAAGAAGAATCACACCTGAAGTTTGTTGATCTGGATTTATGCATGAATGCAATAAAATACACATATAACCATAAATATAAAAATTAAGTGGAAATAAACTTCGTTTCATTAATATCAAAGAACTAAAATTTTCTTACAGATAAAATGGAAATAAACTAGCTAGGGCGCTGGTAACTTATCTCTGAGAAGAGATGTGGTGGCTACAGGCCTCTAAACTCTGTGTTACAATGAGGCTCAAAGGCCTATATATTATTTAGAAATAATGGAAAACCCTAAACATCCAAAAACCTAACCCTTGGAGATGAAACGCCAGAATATGGGCCCTGTTGGGGTAAATTGGTACATCAATTTCCCGGGGTTGTAACTTTGGCATACTATCTCCATTTGACGCACATGATACATTGTTAGAAATATCTATCCGAGGACTAAAATTGATGACCGCGAATATTGAGTTCGTAACAGACTCATATATGCCAGAGGTTTAATGCCCAAAAAACGCCGGTTAGGGCCTCAAAATGGCTTCAGAAGTTCAGGACCCGAAAAACTGCTAAAAATAGTAAAATGTGCTATAATTAAGGAAACTGAAAAACTGAAAGAAACAATGGTGGGGCCCCAAGTGGAATAGGCGGGTGGCCACCAATATACACCTAGATCATTCCTCCTCCCTTAGGAAGAAATAGTCCCTATTGCATTGAGTTCCTCCATGAGATGAGGAAATTTCTGCTGAACTTGCTCCCTGGTGAAGCACTTGCCTTGTTGCAGGAGTTGGCCAGCTTTGACAACCTGATACAGTTGGATCTTCTGCTAGCGAGTGTTTTTTATTTGCATGTCCATGATACAATCTGTGGTGGCCTGTTCCATGCAGTCTGGGTTTAACTCTATTGGTGTGAGTTGTTCTGCAATGTCAGAGGTGTCTAGTAGAGGTGGGAAATAGGGCTGAAGGCGTTCCACATTGAATACTGGGGGCAGAATAAGGAATGGTGGAATAATGAGCTCGAAGGCATTTTCCCCTACAACCTTGGTGATGGTGTACGACCCATATCGAAGCGGGCGAAGCTTGCGGTGGGGTCCAGTGAGGCACTCCTTCCGCAAATGTAGCCACACTTTGTTGCCCACCTGGAAATGGTGTGGCACCCGATGTTGATCATGTCGTTGCTTGTACTTAGCATTGTCTCTGTCTAATATATCATGAACCTACTGGGGGATGTGTTGAATGTGCTCAATAAAGTTGTTCACTTTGTTAGCTTCAGACTGGACATGAGTCGAATCGACCTAAGTAGCCACAAATGGCATGGCTACATTAATGAGACATAATGGCTAGAACCCCAGGCCCACCTAAAAGGGGCTGTGGTTGGTTGAGTTGTGAAGAGCCCGGTTATAATTGTGTTGTACATAGGGAAGGATCTCGTCCCATGTGCGTGGATGCTTTTAATTGTACATGTGCAGAATTTGTACAATCATCTTGTTGACGACCTCTATCTAGCCATCGGTTTGGGGATGGAAAGCTGTGGACTTGGTGAGCTTGGTGTCCAACATTGACCAGAGGCTAGACCAAAATGTGATGAGGAACCTGCTGTCCTGATCTGAGATGATAGACTGTGGGATCCCAAATTACACCCACACTCGTTCAAAGAAGATTTTAGCAGTAGCTTCTATTGTGATATTCTTCTTGCGGGATGACATAATGGTCATCTTCAAGAATCTGTCGATGACCATGAAAACATAGTTGTTTCCATGCTTAGTAGAAGGAATGCCCGACATGTAATCCATGGAGATGGATTCCCATGGTCGACTAGGGGTAGGTAGCAGAGTATAGAGGCCTTGCTTCTTGATGGTTGGTTTGGAAATGAAGCAAGCAGTGGAGGATCTGATATACTGCCCAACATCCTATCAAAGGTTTGACCAATTGAAATACTTATGTAGTATTGCCACTGTTTTCTCGACCCCGAAATTCCCAACGACTCAACTGTAGTGTACTTCCCAAATCATCTTAGCACGCTCACTTGAAGGAACACAAAGGTGTCCCAGGTGATGTAGCAGCGCATCTTGGAGGTGAAAATTTGGAAATTGTGTACCCTCCAAGAGTTTCTTGTATGTGTGGCCAAATTCTGGATCGCTCTTGTAGAGAAGCGGCCAATCAGAAGTCTCGTGCCCACAAGAGTTGAAAATGGTGGTTAGTGCCACGATCAGTGATCAGCTAAGGCAGTCTGAAACATTATTGGTGCTGCCCTTTTTATACTTGATGTTCAAATGAAATTGTTGTAGATATGTGGACCACTTATGATGGCGATCATTCTGCAACTTCCCTTGTGTCAGTATGAAATGCAGGGGTCGGTGGTCTATATGGATGACTGTTTCCTTCCCTAAAATGTAATGCTTCCATTGGCGGCATGCCTGCATAATGGAATGCATTTATTTTTCATAAGTGGGATACTTGCGAACTGTGTTAGACAATCTCTCACTGTGATATGCCACTGGAAGCCCTATTGAGTAAGAACTACCTGAATAGCATAGTCAAAGGAATCTGTCTCGATCTCAAATGGTTGTTGCAAGTCTGGTAATGTGGGCACTGGGGTAGAGCAGAGGCTATGTTTCAATTATATGAACGCCTTCTATTGATATTCCGACCAAAAGAATTTTTCTTTCGCTCCTTCCTTGGTGACTTGAATCAAGGGCCAAGTGATATGAGAGAATCCCAACACGAACCTGTGGTAGAAATTAGCAAGACCCAGAAAGCTGCGAAGCTTTGTTAGAGTGGTTGGGGTCGACCAATCCTAAATTACTTAGATCTTGGTTGGATCCACATGCACCCCCTGTTCATCAATAATGTATCCCAGATATTGAACCTGGGTCATGCCAAAAGTACACTTTTCCAAATTGGCACGCAACTTGTGTTGCTGCAGTGTTTGTAGGACTTGTCAGATGTGGTGGAGGTGCTCTTCCCAAGTCTGGCTAAAGATCGAAATGTCATCCTTGTACAATACTACAAATGAGTTGGTGAATGGCTGCAAGATGTTGTCCATCAGCCTCATGAATATTGTGGGAGCATTTGTCAACCCGAAAGGCATGACCAACCATTCGAAAAGGCCCTCATTGGCTTTGAAGGTAGTCTTCCACACATCGGAGGGTTCGATTGGTACCTAGTGATACCCATACTTCAAGTTGATCTTGCTGAAATATTTTGCCCCTTTGAGTTGATCTAGAAGGTCATCAATCCGTGGGATCGGGTTCCTATTCCAGACAATGATCTTTTTCAACGCCCGATAGTCAATACAAAGTCTCCAGGTCCCATCCTTCTTCTGCACCAACACGATCGAGCTCCCACAGGGCACTGAACTTGGCCAGATATGACCTTTCTGATGTAGCTCCTGAATCTTCCTCTTGATTTCATTATTCTCCAGAACAAAGCGCCGATAGATCGGTCCATTGGGTAGCGACGCACTTGGGGTCAGATTGATGGGGTGCTTGACCTAACAGTGCAGAGGCACCCCTATGGGTGAGGTAAAGATGTCACCATACTCCTCCACGACCTTGTCCATTTGTGGTTGTCGTGCGGAGGAGCCCTATCTAGAGGTTGTGGCCACAATCTTCTTCTTGCCATGGGGGCAGATCATCAGGAAAAAATATTTCCCGATTTTGGAAATGAGCTTACTACATTGTTTTGCAGTAACCAAAGAGATAGCCACAGGCGGTGGTACCTCTTGTATCCTGTACAACTTATTTCTCAAAGTAACAATAACAGTGCGAGGTTGGGACTCATACACAAAATGTTTCTTCCACAAGTATGGTTGGCCTAATAATACATCACAAACATCAAGAGGAGAAATGTCACATAATACCTCATCTGTGAAGGGCTTGATGCTGTAGGGAAGGCGACACTATTGGCTGACGCAGAGATCTTGTCCTTTGTGAAGCCACCCAATGGTGTACGGTTGTGGGTGTGATGTGGTTGACAAACCCAAACGCTTCATGACCTCTGCTGAAATGAGGTTCTTTTGGCTCCCACAATCTAAAATGAACTGTAGAGGGGAACCCTTTACCCACATCTAAGCATGGAAGAGACGCTCCTCCTCCTCTGGATCTTCCGGTTCCTCCTTCTGGATATTTGCAGTGGCAACAGTGGAATTGGGCTCTGCATCAATAATATGCTTCCCTTTTTCATTCCCCTTGTTGGGTTCTGATTCAGAGTCAAAGCATGCATCCAATTTAGAAGCCCTCATCTCGGTCACCAATGACTGCTTGGCCTGACACTCACTTTTGTTGTGAGTGGAGCTCTCATGGAACTCACACCAGTTTCCCATGTCCTTCTTTGACTTCGTGGGGTTCTTCTTTGCTTACGGCTTCAGTAGTTTATCTTGGGATGCTATGCCTTGGATTTTTCCTTTTTCCTGCTATTTGGGGGCACCTTTCCCTTGCTTTTGATTCGCAGAGCCAAAGTCTCGCTTCTTCTGTTTGACTTTCTGCTCAATATTGGCAACATACCAGTATGCCATACCAAGCGAGGAGATGTCGAGGAACTCCAATTCCTCCTAAATTTATCTGTGCAGACAACTACGGTACTTCAGCACCAAATGTTTCTCCGAATCTTTGATACCCAAATTTTTGTGCAAGGTATGGAACAGATTTGTCAGCTCATGCACATCTTGATCCCTTTTCTGCTGCAACCTAGTCCATTATATGTACTTATCCTCATAGCTCCCCGCGGGATACTAATGTTCCTTGATGGCGTCTCGGAAATAATTCCAAGTGGTTATGATCGAGAACAGAGAGGGTTCCCCCTCATCATTTTTCTCACTGTAGATTTCCCACCAGTCCTTGACATGGGGGGTAGCTTTGAGGAGTGCAAAAATAATCTTCTCCCGGTCGGAAAAGTCATGAAATATCCTTCTAATAGATTCAACCATCTATCTACAACATCTGCATCTATTTGGCCCTCAAATATGGGAAATTCAAAGTTTACTTGTACCTTAAAAGGAGTTGCGCCTCTAGAGTGGCTGCTGGATGCAGATGAGCTGCCAGTGGGAAGTCATTGAAGGATCCGGGCAAAGTTATCCATCATCGCGTTCCTTTGTTTTTCAAGGGCCTCCTCGAGCAATATTTTAATAGGATCTCTTACTCCCTCATCTTTATTTTAATCTCCCATGGGTGGTCGTCGGGGTTTGCGAGGCTGATCTTGCAAAGGTTCAACCAGATCGAGCCCTAAATCCTTATACCCCGACCTCGTTCGGGACATGCAAAGAAGGATCGAGAAAGAGAACACTGCTATGATACCACTGATCTAGATTTATGCAGGAATGCAACATAATACACATATAACCATAAATATAAAAATTCAGTAGAAATAACGCTCTGTTTCATTAATATCAAAGAACTGAAATTTTGTTTACAGACAGAATGGAAATAAACTAGCCAGGGCACTGGTAGCTTATCTTTGAGAAGATATGTGGTAGCTACAGGCCTATGAAATTTATGTTACAATGAGGATCGAAGGCCTATATATTATTGAGAAACAACGGAAAACCCTAAACATCCAAAAACCTAACCCTAGGAGATGAAACGCCAGAATATGGGCCCGTCGGGGTAAATTGGTACATCAATTTCCGGGGTGGTAACTTTGGCATACTATCTTCGTTTGACGCACATGATACATCATTAGAAATATCTATCCGAGGAATACAAAAAATGATCACAATTATTGAGTTTGGAATGGACTCATATTTTCCAGAGGTTTGATTCCTAAAAAACGCTATTTAGGGCCTCAAAATGGCTCTAGAAATTCAAGACCCGAAAAAATGCTAAAAATAGTAAACTGTGTTGTAATTAAGGAAATTGAAAAACTGAAAGAAAAAATGGTGGGGCCCCAAGTGGAATATGCGGGTGGTGACCAATATCCACCTGGATCATTCCTCCCCCCTTAGGAAGCAATGGTCCCCATTGCGTTGAGTTCCTCCATGAGATGAGGAAACTTTTGCTGAACTTGGTCCTTGGTGAACCACTTGCCTTGGTGCAAGAGTTGGCCAACTTTGACAACCCGATACAATTGGATCTTCTACTGGCACGTGTTCTTGATTTTCATTTCCATGATACAATATATGGTGGCCTATTCCATGCAGTTTGGGTTTAACTCTTTTGGTGTTAGTTGTTCTGCAATGTCAGAAGTGTCCAGTAGAGGTGGGAAATAGGGCCGAAGGCATTCCACATTGAATACTGGGTGCAGAGCAAGGAATGGTGGAATAATGAGCTTGAAGGTATTATTCCCTATAGCCTTGGTGATGGTGTACGACCCATATCAGAGTGGGCAAAGCTTGCAGTGGGTCTAGTGAGGCGCTCATTCTGCAAATGTAGCCACACTTTGTCGCTCACTTGGAAGTGGTGTGGCACTCGATGTTGATCATGTCGTTGCTTGTACTTAGCATTGGCTCTGTCCAATATGTCATGAACCTGTTCGAGGATGTGTTGAATGCGATCAATGAAGTTGTCCGCTTTGTCAGCTTCAGACTGGACATGAGCTGAATCGACCTGAGTAGCCACAAATGCCACGGCTACATTAATGGGACATAGTGGCTGGAACCCGAGGCCCACTTAAAAGGGGCTGTGGCTGGTTGAGTTATGGAGAGCTTGGTTATAATTGGGTTGTACATGGGGAAGGCTCTCATCCCATGTGTGTGGATGCTCTGAATTGTACATGCACAGAATGTGTGCAATCATCCTATTGAAGACCTCTATCTGGCCATCAGTTTGGGGATGTAAAGTTGTGGACTTGGTGAGCTTGGTGTCCAACATTGACCAGAGGCTAGACCAAAATGTGCTAAGGAACTTGCTATACCGATCTAATATGGTAGACTATTGGATCCCAAAGTGCACCTACACTTGTTCAAAGAAGAGTTTAGCAGTGGCTTCTGCTGCGATATTCTTCTTATAGGCCAACATAATGGCCATATTCGAGAATCTATCGATGACCATGAAAACACAGTCATTTCCATGCTTAGTATAAGGAAGTGTTACACAAAATTTTTTCACTGTCCCTATAATCCCTATTCCTTGATTCTAGAGGACCCATACAGTGACCCTTATGTACTTTCCAAGCATGGAATACATACCCCTGAACCACACTTTGTCTGCCAATTCATCTCCCTTTACAACTTTTCTGGAAGATCCCTATATAAACCCGGTTTTCAAGGTCGGAACTTTGTCTCAGTGTCTGACCCGCGCCGATAACAGAGATTTGCACTGAGACTCGTGCTAATCGGCACTCTGTCTTAATGTCAAACCCATGCCGATCCTCTTTTGGAAAGTTTTTAAAATAGAAATGAAGCTTCCGTGAATAGAAGCTTTGCGAGGTGGCGAGCTGGAAGTTTGTTTTGAGGATATGGCCGTGGAATTCCCCTTTGGGATTCTTGTTCCTAAGAAATAGGAACTACTACAAAGGATAAGATATTTTCCCATTATTTGAGGGTCCATATCCTCCTCCTCCATTTTTATATAAGGACACCTCTTTCACCTCTGCTGCCTTGGTTAAATTTAGAGTTAGAGTTAGCTAGAGAGGAGAAGCAATTATAGCTTCGGGGGAATAGTGCAGAGTGTGATTGTTTTTGTGTGTTGAGAACATAGTGAGATCTTAGACCTTTGTGTATGAGGGTGTCGCAAACGTGCTTGGATACGGACATGCCGAAGGAGCCTCAACATCAAGGCTTGGTTGTAAACTCCCCTTGTCTTTATCATAATAAAATGCAGTTGATGTTTATCTTCCATTCTTGTTTACATTCGTAATGAGATTTCTAGCATTCCTTGATCAGTCAGATAGGTTGTAATTGTTTTATGTTTGTCATGATTTTACGCTTATTGTGGTGTCTTGAATTTTTTTATAGGTAATCAAACGTTGGTAGCAGCATGCATCGAGCTTGAGAAGAGTGACAGATCAAGAATCTTCGACGGAAGATGATAGCATAGCATTAGAACAAGGTAGGTCATCTTCCTTGGTCTGAATTTCATTTACAATCTAGGAAGGTAGATGTTAGTATGTTCCCGCAGTTGCTAGACCCACCCTAGGGCTAGAGGGATCGCCTCTGTCCGCAAAGGGGATTTAGCTGGAAAATAGGAAGGCCCGACATGTAATCCATGGAGATGGATTCCCAAGGTCTACTAGGGGTAGGTAGCGGGAGGCCTTGCTTCTTGATGGTCGGTTTGGAAATGGAGCAAGCAATGCAGGATCTGATGTACTTCCCAATACCTTGTCAAAGGTTCACCCAATAGAAATACTTTTGCAGTACTTCCACTATTTTCTCAACCCCGAAATACCCAGCGACTCGACTGTTGTGTGCTTCCCAAATCATCTTGGCATGCTCGCTTGAAGGAACACAATGGTGTCCAAGGTGACGTAGCAGCTTATCTTGGAGGTGAAAATTTGGCACTTGCGTACCCTCCAAGAGTGTCTTGTATGTCTGAAAGAATTTCGGATCGCTCTTGTAGAGAAGAGGCCAATCAGAAGTCTCATGCCCACAAGAGTTGAGAATGGTGGTTAGCGCCACGATCGGTGGTCAGTTGAGGCATTCTGCAACATTATTGGTGCTACCCTTCTTATACTTGATGTTCAAATGAAATTTTTGTAGATATGTGGACCACTTCTGAGGGAAATAGTTCTGCAAATTCCCTTGTGTCTGTATGAAATATAGGGGTTGGTGGTCTGTGTGGATGACCATTTCCTTCCCCAAAATGTAATGCTTCCATTGGCGGCACACCTGCACAATGGAATACATTTCTTTGTCATAAGTGGGATACTTGTGGACTGTGTTAGACAATGTCTCACTTTGATATGCCACTGCATGCCCCTGTTGAGTAAGAACTGCCCCAATGGCATAGTCAGAGGCATATGTCTTGATCTCAAATGATCGTTGCAAGTCTGGTAATGTGAGCACTGGGGCAGAGCAGAGGCGATGTTTCAATTCTACGAACGCCTTCTGTTGAGATTTTGACCGAAATATTTTTTCATTCGCTCCTCCCTTAGTGAGTTGACTCAAGGGCCAAGTGATATGAGAGAATCCCAACACGAACCTGTGGTAGAAATTAGCAAGACCCAAAAAGTTGCGAAGCACTGTTAGAGTGGTTGGGGTCGACCAATCCTGAATTACTTGGATCTTGGTTGGATCCACATGCACCCCCTGTTCATCAATAATCTATCCCATATACTAAACTTGGGTCTAGCCAAAAGTGCACTTTTCCAAATTGGCACATAACTTGTGTTGCCGCAGTGTTTGGAGGACCTATAGGATGTGGTGGAGGTGCTCTTACCAAGTCTAGTTGAAGATCAGGATGTCATCCAAGTACACTACTAAAAATGAGTTGGTGAATGGCCGCAAGATGTCTTCCATCAGCATCATGAAGGTTGTGGGAGAATTCGTCAACTCGAAAGGCATGACCAACCATTCAAAAAGGCCCTCCTTGGCTTTGAAAGCAGTTTTCCACACATTGGAGGGTTCAATTGGTACGTGGTGATACCCATACTTCAAGTCGATCTTGCTGAAATATTTCGCCTCTTTGGGTTGATCCAAAAGGTCATCAATCCGTGGGATCGGGTACCTATTGCAGACAATGATCTTGTTCAGTGCCAAATAATCAATACAGAGTCTCCAAGTCCCATCCTTCTTCTACACCAACACTGTCGAGCTCCCATAGGGCGATGAACTTGGTCAGGTGTGAGCATTCTACAACAGATCCTGAATCTGCCTCTTGATTTCATCGTTCTCCAAAACAGAGTGCTGATAGATCGGTCCATTTGGCAGTGGCGCACTTGGGGTTAGATCGATGGGGTGCTTGAATTGACAGTGTAGAGGCACCCCTATGGTTGAGGTGAAGATGTCCCCATACTCCTCCACAACCTTGTCCATTTGTTGTTTTCATGCAGAGGAGTCCTGTCTAGAGGTCATGGCCACAATATTCTTCTTGCTCTAGGGGCGGATCATCAGGAAAACAAATTTCCCAGTTTTGGAAATGAGCTTACTCCATTGTTTTGTAGTAACCAAAGAGATAGCCCCAGGCGGTGGTACCTCTGGTATCCTGTACAACTTATTTCCCAAAGTAACAGTAACAGCGTGAGGCTCAGACACATACACAACATGTCGCTTCCACAAGTATGGTTGGCCTAATAATACATCAAAATAATAAAGAGGAGCAATGTCACATAATACCTCATATGTGAAGGGCTTGATGCTGTAGGGAAGGCTGCATTGCTGGCTGATGCGGAGATCCTGTCCTTGGTGAAACCACCCAATGGTGTACGGTTGTGGGTGTGTTGTGGTCGGCAAACCAAAACGCTTCACAAACACTGCTGAAATGGGGTTCTTTTGGCTCCCACTGTCGAAAATGAACTGTAGTGGGGAAACCTTTACCCACATATGAGAATGGAAGAGACACTCCTCCTCCTCTGGATATTTCAGTTCCTCCTTCTGGATCTTTGCAGTGGCAACGCTGGAATTGGGCTTTGCATCAATAATATACTTCCCTTTTTCATTCCATTTGTCGGGTTCTAATTCAGAGTCATAGCATGCATCTGATTCAGAAGCCCTCATCTTGGCCACCAGTGACTGCTTGGCCCGACACTCACCTGTGTCATGAGTGGAGCTCTTATGGAACTCACACCACTTTCCTGTGTCCTTCTTCAGCTTTGTGCGGTTGTTATTTGGTTGCAGCTTCGATAGGTTATCTTGGGCTGCCATGCCTTGGATTTGTTCTTTGTTCTGTTGTTTGGGGGCACCTTTCCCTTTCTTTTGATTCGCAGATCCAAAGTCTTGCTTCTTCTATTTGAATTTCTTCTCAATCTTGGCAGCATACCGGTATGCCGTACTAGGTGAGGAGATGTCGAGGAACTCCATTTCCTCCTGAATGTTTATGTGCAGAAAACTGCGATACTTCCGCACCAAATGTTTCTTCAAATATTTGATACCCAACTTTGTGCCCAGGGTATGGAACAGATTCGTCAGCTCATGCACATCTTGATCCCTTTGCTGCCACAACCTAGTCCATTGTATGTAATTTTCCTCATAGCTCCCCACAGGATAATATTGTTTCTTGATGGCGTCTCAGAAAGAATTCAAAGTTGGTATGACCGAGAAAAGGGAGGGTTCCCCCTCGTCCTTTTTCTCACAGTAGGTTTCCCAGCAGTCCTTGACATGGGGGGTAGCTTTGAGGAGTGCAAAAATAATCTTCTCCCGGTTGGAAAAGTCATGAACTGAGAAATATCCTTCTAATGAATTCAACCATATACCTACAACATTTGCATCTATTTGGCCCTCAAATATGGGAATGTCAAAGTTTACTTGTACCTTAAAAGGAGTTGCGCCTCTAGAGTGGCTGCTGGATGCAGATGTGCCACCAATGGGTAGTCGTTGAAGGATCTGGGCAAAGTTATCCATTATCGAGTTCCTTTGTTTTTCGAGGGCCTCCTCGAGCAATATTTTGATAGGATCTCCTGTTCCCTCATATTTATTTTCATCCCCCATGGACGGCCGTCGGGGTTTGCGCGACTGATCTTCCAAAGGTTCGACCAGATTGAGGCCTAACTACTTATACCCCGACCTTGTTGGGGACATGAAAAGAAGGATCGAGAAAGAGCATACCGCTTTGATACCACTGATCTGAATTTATGCATGGATGCAAAAAAATACACATATAACCATAAATATAAAAAATCAGTGGAAATAACACTTCGTTTCATTAATATCAAAGAACTGAAATTTGTTTACAGACAGAATGGAAATAAACTTGCGAGGGCGCTGGTAGCTTATCGCTAAGAAGAGATGTGATGGCTTCATGCCTCTGAAATATATGTTACAATGAGGCTCAAGGGCCCATATATTATTTAGAAACAATGGAAAACCCTAAAAATCCAAAAACCTAACCCTAGGAGATGAAACGCCAAAATATGGGCCCCGTCGGGGTAAATTGGTACATCAATTTCCCGTGGTGGTAACTTTGGCATAATATCTCCATTTGACGCACATGATACATCGTTATAAATATCTATATGAGGAATACAATTTTTGATTGTGAATAGTGAGTTCAAAACAGTCTTACTTTTTTGTCGAGGTTTGATGCCTAAAAAACGTCGTTTAGGGCCTCAAAACAGCTCTGGAAGTTCAACACCCAAAAAAATGCTAAAAATAGTAAACTGTTCTATAATTAAGGAAACTGAAAAACTGAAAGAAACAATGGTGGGGCCCCAAGTGGAATAGGTGGGTGGCCACCAATATCCACCTGGATCATTTGCCCATGTTTAGAACAATTGTAGGTGGCAGCGAACAGGTGGCTAGGCGGGATGGTCGTGCTGTCTCGACGAACAGTGATAGAGTTGCGAAGTAGTTGGAAACATTTATTGAGCGATGACGTGTCAGATGTTTATTAGACAAAGGAAGATGAAAATGCAGCATTGTGATTGGATGGGGTGAAAAATGTTTGTTCACCCTGAGCCTGCAGAGAGAACGCCTTTCGACGTAATTAATCAAAAAAATCAAACACAAATCTTATAATATTTCACATAACACATTAACTTTATTTGCCAAATAAATTGCCTTCAGATATTATCAAAATAAAACAAAAAAATTACCTTACGTTAAACACACTTTTACAATATTGACTTTTATCTATTTATTGATTATTTTTTATTACATGGTGTGTATTTTAGGGAAAATATATGTTGTTGTATTTGAGGTAGATTAATATGCAAAGAAATTCTCTTCTTGAAACACTTTTTTGAGTTTAATATGCATTTTGGTTCATTTTTATTGATTAAGGATTTCACGATTTATTAGATGTTTTAAATCAATTTTTTGAGATTGATGTTGCATTATTAATTATGAATTTTTGAATTGTTTTATATATCAATTAGAAATAAGAATGAATAGGAGTTACACAAACAAAGAAGATGGATAAAATTAAGAGTGATTTGGTAATTAGTATGAGTATGTTAATGTGGGAACATGGGTTTAAGATTTATTTGGTTTAAGTTTATTTTTATTTTTATTTTATTGTTAGGGTTGTTTTCAATTTTAATAACTTCTTTAATGAAGCAATGATTATGATTTAATGTGATAACATGAATTTCAGTTTATTCTATTTGTTTAGATTGTTAGGGTTGTTTTCAATCTTAATAGCTTAGTTAATGATGCAAGTAGAATATTGAGGTGAATTTACTTAAATTGTGGTTCTATAAGAATAGATTTGGTGTTTTGTGTGGAGAATCATAAACAATAACATGCTGGTAATCCAAAAATATTATAGGTAAAATTTCTCGATCTCCCTTTGGAATTTTAGGTCACTTATGACGCTTTATTATTCTCTGTTAATCAGGAAAATATGAGAAGATTACAATGCTTTTCTCAAGCCCAAGCAACCTCTGCACTATCTATATATATCTCACTGCTTCCTAGACAAGCCTTGTCCAATACTAAACCAATTTTCTTCTTGCCTAAGTCCCTATTTCCTTGTGTTGTTTCCTTGGGAATTAACCCCTATTAATTAGGCAAACTTCTCATCCATCACTGTGAAATCCAGCATAGGTCGTCCTTTGACTGCATGCACCACCTGTACAATTTGGATGATTATACAATTGATAATACATTTCCCTTAAAATCCAATCCCAATTTCCAAACTCGTAGATCCAAAATGCATGAGTTATTTATGGTTGATTTATTAGTTACTTGGTTGATCACAAAGTACACACCCCACTACTTGACCTCCCATTAGTTCCTCCAATAGTTGGAACTAGTTTAACTGACTTTAACTTGATTTTACTGAATTAACTATTTACAACTCAAAATAAACTCAGCCTAGGCTCCTATAAAGTAGGAGACACTCTACATGACTCAAGTTAGGCCCTCAAATCAAATTAACTAAACCAACTAAGTCAAACTAACTTAGTTAACTCGTTCAAGTTGTCTTCTGATGTGAAATTACAATTTTATTCTAATTTAATTCAAGGGAAAACTATTTTAGAATCTTTCTTAGTGCCATTTTAAACACTCCCTCTCAGAAAGAAAGAGATTATCAGATACCCCAATCCTGCCTCTATGGAACTAGAATTTTCATCTTGACAATGCCTTAGTCAAGATATCTGCATCATGTTCCTTTGTAGGAATGTACTCTAGCAACATGATTTGCCTCTACACACAATCTCTGAGATGGTGGTCTCGGATGTCGATATGCTTGGATCAATCATGAAAAAATGGATTCAAAAATAGTTTAATAAAAATCTTATTGTCACAATAAATCATTGTAGGATCCATCTGTTGACCAAATAACCCAACAAGGATCTTCCTCATCCAGATATCCTCATAAGCTGCTTGACTAGCAGTTATGTACTGTACTTCTGCTAAACTGAGTGTAACTGATCTTTTCTTCCTGTTGTGCCAAGAAACTGTTGTTGACCCAATACTGAAGATTATGCATGATGTGATCTTCTTGTATGATGAAATCCTTGCCTAATCTGCATCTGTGAAGCCTTGTAGCTTCACTCCCTCTATCTGTTTGTATCAAATACCAAACTAAGTGGCACCTCTGAGGTATCTCAACACGTGTTTGGTTGCCTTCCAATAGAGTTTGTTTGGATTAACCATTGCTTGACTAAGTTGGTTAACTGCATAACACATGGCTAGTTGTGTGTTCACCAAGTACATAAGTGAACCCTTAAGCCGTCTATAAATGGTAGCCTCTACCACTTCGCCTGAGGTATCATCTACCTTCCTCCAATTCCTTGCTAGAGAAGTCTCCATGGGTTTGTTTCTCTCCATTTGAAACTTCTTCAGTATCTCGTTGGCATAGTTTCCCTAAGAGAAAAACAGTTCCCTATCTCCTTACCAAATTTCCGAACCAAGGACATAATGCATGAGCCCCATTTCTTTTATCTAAAATTCTCTTTCCAAATCCTCTTTGCATAATTTTATTAGCTTCTCATCACCTGTTAGAATTAAATCATTGACATATAATACCATAATCAATAATTTACCTTCAACAAAAATGTGGTAAAGGTTTGCATCTGCTTCACTTTTGGTGAAGCCCAACCCAGTGAAATAGTTGTCAATCCTGGCGTACCAAGGATTGGGTGCTTGTTTCAATCCATAAAATGCTCGCTTGGGTCTGCACACATGTGACTCTCTGTCGAAGGTACCAAATCATTTTTAATTCTCTATGTAAAACTCTTCCTCAATCACTCCATTAAGGAAAGTTGTCTTCACATCCATCTGATGTATCTTCCATCTCATCTTTTTTGAAAGTGCTAGAATTAAGCTGATTGAAGAGTAAAGGTCTCCTCATAATAAATTCCCTCCACATGAGAGAACCTCTTGGCTAAAAATATGGCCTTGTGTTTCTCGACACTCCCATATGTTGCTTGCTTCACCTTGTAGATCCACTTGGAACCTACCACTCACTTGTCCTATAGTCTTGGGACCACTTCCCAAGAATTGTTCCTGATAATGGAACCATATTCCTCTACCATGGCATCAACCCATACTAGTTGTTGCATTGCTTTCTCGAATGAGTATGGCTCAGTATCTACACTCTTTCTCATTAGATCCATGCAACCAATGTACTGATATGGTGACCTCCTCTGCCTATGCTATGATGTGGGTGCTCCCACATTCTCTCTAGAATCATGCATTAATCTGTCAGCCTCTCTAGTGCACTTCCTTCTATCTCTGGATATATCTGCATGAGTGGGTGCTTCCACTCTCTACTCCTCTGCTTGTGGCTGCTCCACAACATCTTGAGGTTCTTCCTTTGGAGCTAAGATATCCTCATCTCCATGCAACTGAAGCTCCCTATCAAGGGAACATCTCATGGCCTTCTCTTCATCAAACTTCACATATCTACGAACAATTGTCATCCTATGAGATGGCAGGTTTTTAATTTTGGAAAACTAGGTACAAAATCCATGATGTGATGCTCAGATGACGATGCCAATATTTTTTATTGGGTTCCTCTTTCGAAGAGGTGCAAGATCGATCTAAAGATCATCTTGATCGGATGAGCAGAACATGTATTTGGAATTTATTCCACATGTGCAAGGTCGTCATTTTTTATCCCACATGGATAAGAGATGTGTCAAACACCCCCAAGATGCTTATATATTGGAGAGACTTGGAGTTCATTATACACACAATGTGTGGAGGCATTTTCTTCTCTCTTGATGGTGATGGAGTTGTGTTCTTGGTTCTATGTTTAGGGCTTCTTGGTGTAGCATCCTTGTATAGTATTCTTGATGGGACGTCTTGGGATTGTGGACATATGTGGGTGGCTGACCTTATGAAGACATTTTTGGTTGAAGCATCCTGCTGATCATCGTAATGCCACCATTCTTTATCTTTGTTTTGGCTTGTATTCCATCGATCTGTTAGTATGTTCTATCTGCATCTTACTTTACTCAGGCCTTAGAAGATTAAAGTGTATTTGCATATAAGCATAGAACATCTTCAAAATTTAACATGGTATCGGAGCTAGGAGAAAACAACGCTCAGCTTATCTAGGGCAGCGAGATATGGGTTATTCTAAGGGCGATTAAGGGTGTCATTAGCCTCAGAAAAGCGGTGTGGTAGGCCGAAGGCCATACCACCACAGAAAGTGTCAACGTGTAGATTTAAGCATGCATTTTTGAAGCTGCTGAAGGTGACAGTGTAAGGGCAGCATATGTGGACCAAATTATTAAGAGTGGTGAGGTGATGTAGCTGCAGGTGGACGCGTCATCGAGAGCCTAACTTCTGGGCATAAGTTGGGCCAAGGAATTATTTCAAGCAGAAGCATTTGAGAAATTCTAGGGCGGAAAATTACCAATAAATTATTCAATCTCAGAGCCTCAACTATCGCCGTGAGCCTAAATTTCAAATATCGTGCAAGTCAGATTGCTCGAATGACAGGAGCTGGGTATGCGCTATAATATCAATGTAGCGTTTCATTACATAGGTTGGATTCACATGTTTATAAATGGGCCGAATTATTTGCAAAGTGAATTAGACTTATGTTGCGGGATCGTTGCTAACACATCTCGCCAGGCTCATGAGCTATGGATTGATCTGCCAAAGTCGAAAATTAAAGAATTAATTTCTATAGAGTAGCCGCATTTTTTCGAAAGTAAAAATACTAGATTTAATTTTTGTAGAGAAGCCGCAATTTTGAGGGGTCGTGAGCATATTTGTGAAGATGAAGGTTTAACAAATGAAAAATCTCAATGCAAATTTTTTCAAAGCCAAACTTGTTTCGTGAGTTAGGGTTGGAATTCCCGCTACTGCTACACTATTTGTAGATGTTGAATTTTCCAACATAAGAGTATGGAACCATCGGGGTTGCAGAAATAAATTTCCTCTTGGAAGGGCTGAATGCACAAGTTCGTAGAGGGCCACTCTCTTTGTGCATTAATGGACAACGTCTCTTTGTGCATTGTTGGACATCGTGCTTCACCAGGACCACGTATTTGCTTGGTGGGTGAGCATAGCCTATTACCATCAATCATAAATAAATCGTGAACCTTTTCTTGCTGGATGTGAGAGTTGGTTCTATTATTTCGTGTGTGTATATGTTAGACTTATCAATTTCTATGGAGGATGTTTTGGGCTTGTTGAGGCCGTATTAATATTGCTTGTCGAAGCTGGGAATTACATCATGTGTGTTGTAGATATTAACAGTGGGGACCTCAAGTCCTTATTATTGGACATAATATAGGTTGTGGGTCATCCTTGTTTGCTGAACTCAAAGCATTTATTGGTACCATTGATACATATTTTTGAGTCAAATTTTGAGATGAGGTCTCTTCACAAATTACATACCCAAGAGAAAATTCTAGTAACTGAAGCTGCCCATTAAATAACAGCCAAGATTCATTGCTAAAAATATGTATATTGAATATGGGTAGATTTATCATTTGGGCCAGTATATAGTGTATTGAAATTGTGGGCTGAACATACACATATGTATCCTCCTTGTTGTGCGTGTAAAGTAGAACCGAGAGCCTCTCCATAATTGGACGTTCTAGCCTACGCTGGAGGTTAACCAGACCATAGATGCGATTGTTCAGTCTGGGCCAACCAAAGTCTTATTTTGCACAGAATGGTCACCTGTCGCTTAACATTGATTGCTGCCACAACTGATAATTCCTATACAAACTTGAAATATTCTAGGTTCCATCTTCTCTTCTTTGTGTTATAAATTTATCATTTTATAATTGCAAAAGCTAGAAAGAGAGCATGTAAATATGTTGGGAATTATTTCTGAGTTGAAAAATAGTGCTGGAATATATGTAATGGGTTACATTAATAGATTTCAGTGGTTTCATAGTGAGTGTTGCTCCAACTGATTGTTTAAATTTTGGGTTCAAACTATGGTATTTTATTTGTGCTTATGTATTTGAAAATTCAAACCCAAACCGAATGGAGCATGACAGTCTCGATGGAGCTCAGATTTGTGGGTAGCATGGTTTTTGTAATCTCGGTGAAGTCTTAAACTTGGAAGGTAATCATCAACAACAAAACCGATCTGATGGCTCAAAATAAGATCTCTGCTATCTTGACTGACAAGCAACACAACATTTCGAAGGACTATAATATTTTAAAGATACTGGAGAAGTCCTTGTCACATTATTATAGTTGCTTTAGTTAATTTGTTATATCTATGTGAAGGCTCAATCAATCAAGATCAAGATAGTCGTTACACTTTGCGTAATGATAAACTTGAAAGTGTGAACTGTGAAGTTTTTGGAGCTTTGGACAGTCACGTTTTTAGATTCTTGAACCATCAAGTATTTGGAACCATGGTTAGCAAAGGCTGTGAAGTTTTTGGACAAATGATGCATATGAGAATATCATTGCAACACTGAAATCAATGATATGACAATATATGATACATGTTAAGGTGCATGAAAACTATATGATAGTGTATGGCTATGATTCTTGTATGGCTTTGACAGTGGGAGAATAAGATTTAGGCCCATGAGTACAAAACTCCTTTTTGAGTTGGTGTCTGGGATGCCCTCATAGATGTCTTCTCTCACAAGAGGAGTTGACATTAAGAGAGAGACTACAACCATATATGCTCTTGAGCTAATATCATTGCTAAAAGAAAGAAGACCCTCATGGCTCAAAGACATATGGCTTCAAGGGGGGACATTCAGGAAGAAAAACAAGAAGCTATATAAATACTGGAGGTATCTAGTTTCCATGAGTACAATATGAGCCTGGATCATTTGAAGAAGCTGTAAAGCATCAAGTCTGGAAGGATGCGATACAAAAAGAGTACGAGTCCATTATGAAGGGTGATGTTTGGGATATGGTCCCTAGACCACAGGACAAAGCTGTTGTCACCTCGATATAAGATCAAGCATGGATCTGATAGAAAAATGTGTTGCCTGAGACTTCTCTCTAGGAAGGCATTGCTTATGATTGCACCTGTAATATATTATTACCATTTCTGCTACGCAAGGACAAAATATTCATCAGATGGATGTGAACGGTCCTTTTGGCATGGTGAGATAAAGGAAGAGGTGTATGAAGAGAAACTTTTGGGATTCGAAGTCCAGAATCGAGACACCCATGTTTGCAAGTTGGCTAGTCCCCAGGGCTTGGTACGAGAGGATAGATAGCTACTTGATGAAGCTGGGCTTCACTCGTAGTAATTCCGATTCAAACCTTTACTTCAAGGTTGATAGTGAAAAGTCTCTCATTCTTGTGTTGTACATGGACGACCTCTTCCTGACAGGTGTTGACCCCCTCATTCATCAGTGTAAGAGGGAGCTCACTTCTTAGCTCAAGATGAAAGACCTAAGACTGATGCATTACTTCTTATGCCTGGAGGTCTAGTAGATACCTGGCGAGATTTTCCTCTCTAAAGGAAAATATACTATGAAGCTGTTGAAAAGATTTGGAATGGTGGAATGTTACTCCGTGTCAACGCCGATGGAACTCAACTTTAAGAAGTTGAGTGAAAGAACTGTTGGGCCTGTGCTAACAAATCCCACTGAATATCATTAACTCGTAGGGGCCCTGATGTTCTTAGGGAACATCCATCCGGACTTATGTTGTGCAGTGAACACTTTGAGTCAACACATGGTTGATCCTCATAACATTCACTGGGTTGGTGCCATGAAACTCTCGAGATATCTCTGGGGCATGATAGACCATGGCCTGAGATACACTGCCAGGTGTATGACACTCCATGGATGTACCAATGCCGATTGGGTTGGAAGTGTGGTGGATCGCAAGAGCACATATGGATTCTGCTTCACATGTAGATCTACTTCGGGTAGGAATCTGAAGTCAGTAGCTTTAAGCACCGCTGAGGCCAGATACAATACAACATGTATGGCCTATTGTGAAGTCACTTGGTTGCGAAAGCTCTTCTGAGAGTTGTTTGAGCATGTGCTAGATTCCACCGTTATCCCTTGTGATAACCAGAGGGGGATTCATTTTTCATAGAATCTCGGGTTCCACGATTGATCCAAGCATGTTGATGGATGGTACCACTTTATCTAGGATATGGTACAACTAGGTGCCATAAGGCTCGATCATATAGGAACTGATGAGCAGGTCGCAGATATTCTCACAATGACCTTGGGGAAGGTCATGTTCCTAACCTTCTGTGAGAATCTTGGAATCGTGGAACAACCCTATTTGGAGGGTCTTGTTGGACGATGAGCTTTGGGAGCTCCAGGGGGGTTTTGGGGATAGATTCTTGGTGCTATAAGCAATAATAGGGCTAGGCTTTCCGAACCTAGTTGGTGTGCTTTCGCCCCACCGTGATGATATTGAGCTGGTTTACCTCTCTTTGATCTATGCCCCGTATGCATCCTACCCATGGAGTTTTAGACTCATGGGAAGTACCTCTCATTTGGCCAATGAGGTGGGAAATGTGAATAGAGACCATAGCAAGACCAATGGATGCATTGCATATTGTCATACTCTCTATGTTTAGGATGGCACGTGTCCAACCACTTGATCTGGGATCAAGTTTAGTGAGGTTTCAGACCTCCAACTGACTTCGGGTCAGTGAAACTAACTCGGGTTAGTATATGACTCTCTCGAGTCTAAGAGAGGTTTCAGACCTCTAAATTACTTTGGGTCAGTGAAGCTAACTTCGGGTTAGTATATGAATCTCTTGAGCCCAAGAGAGGTTTCGGACCTCTAACTGACTTCGGGTCAGTGAAACCAACTTTGGGTTGGTGTGTGACTCCTTTGAGTCTTATAGAGGTTTCAAACCTCTGAGTTGACTTCTGGTTAGCCGTGAGTGATATATTTGTGACTCACCTTTTGTTTTGAAATAAAGAAGCCAATGAATCAAGTTACGGTAGGATGACGCACGATGTTTGGATGGCACTAGTGGATGGAGTTCTCCCTAGTTGAGAGGGAGTGTTAATTTTGGATAGCTGTGTCCAAACTCCATGATGTGAGGCTCAGATGATGATGACAATATTTTTATTGGGTTCATCTTTCGGAGAGGTGCAAGATCGATCTAAAGATCATCTTGATCGGATGAGCAGAACATGTATTTCGAATTTATTACACATGAGCAAGGTCAACCTATTTTATCCCACATGCATAAGAGATGTGTCACACACCCCCAAAGATGCCTATATATTGGAGAGACTTGGAGTTCATTATACACACAATGTGTGGAGGCATTTTCTTCTCTCTTGATGGCGATGGAGCTGTGTTCTTGGTTCTGCGTTTAGGGCTTCTTGGTGCAACGTTCCTGTGGAGTATTCTTGATGGGACGTCTTGGGGTTGTGTGAAATATATGGGTGGTTGAACTTATAAAGACTTTGCTGGTTGAAGCATCCTGCTGATCGCCATAACGCCACCATTCTTTATCTCTGTTTTGGCTTGTCTTCCATCGATCTATTAATATGTTCTAACTGCATCTTACTTTACTTATGCCTTAGAATATTAAAGTGTATTTGAATATAAGCATAGAACATCTTCAAAATTTAACATAGGTACACTCGATAGTTGTTAGGTGTATTAATGTACCCCACAAATATTCCCAAATTTGTTGTCAGTTCTAGCTTTTTCCTCACATCCTTGGAAACATGACAGTAAACTAATGAACCAAATATCCTGAAGTGTGACACATTTGGTTTCTTACCTGAAAAATCTTCTTTTGGTGTACTCATACCAAAAATCAAATGAGAACTCATGTTCTGCACATATACCATTGCGTTGCTTGCTTCATCCCACAAGTGCAATAGTAGGCCTTGACCATGCAACACTGCTCGTGAAAGTCCCAAAATACTTTTGTTCTTCCTTTCTGAAAACTCATTCTGCTATGGGTTATGGGGTGCTATTAACTCCCGTTGAATGCCTTATTTTGCACAAAATTTATTGAACTCATTCGAAACATATTCTCCTCCGTTATCGCTCATGAGAGCCTTCACTTTCCTGTGTGTGTCTTTCTCAACAAGTGTTTAAATTAAATTTTTTTTGAGAATGTTTCGTCTTTCTTCTACATGAATAATATCCAACACTTACATGTGAAATCATCTACAAATATCACATAATAAATTTTCTTAGTTGTGGAGGCTATTGAGAATGATCCACACAAGTTTGAGTGAACTCTTTCAAGGATCGCTTGCACTCGACTATCCTTATCATGAAAGGTGGTTTTGGTGTACTTCCCCAATGTAGACCCTTTACATGTATCTCTCTATTCTAGTGTACCCTTGGGAAGTCCTGTAGAAATATTTTGCATGATCTTCAAAGCTCCATGGTGAAAATGGCCAAGTCGCCTATGCCAAAATTCACCGATTTCTCGTCTCTACACTTTCTCTGCTTTTGTTCTCAAAACATCCTATTCTTCTACATCCAATTTGTAGAGGTTCTTCACCCGAACCTCGATCTTCTTCACTTATCCCTTGGCTATGTGACCAAGGAAATACTTTCCTTTGCTAAATATCACATCATATCCATGGTCTTCCAACATAGAAATTGAAACTAAATTCTTCTTCAGACCCGCAACATGCATGACATATTTTAATGTGAGAGGATGTCCAGACTTCCTCTGAAAATTAACAGTACTGATATCTGTATACCTTGCATAATTTCCCATCTCGATGTGCATCTGGAGGTCCTTCTCCTCCAAGTTTCAGAAAAATTCTTTGTTGCTCGCCATATGGAATGAGGCCCCGCTATCCAGATACCACACACTACCCATCATTGATGTCATCATGCATGCAATGAGGGTGAAATCCAACTCGAATTCTAAAGCAAGAGATTCGCCTACTACTCCTCCTAAAGGCTTCTTATCGGCCTTCTTGTGTAGACACTTCATGGCATAATGTCCCAGCTCATGACAATGAAAACAATTAATCTTTTTCAAGTCCTTATTCTTTCACACCTGACTAGAATATCCTTTGGATTGGGATTTCTTCCCTTTCCCTTTCTTTTCCTTTCCAGCCAAGGCATAGTTCTCCTCATCTTCAACCTTTGATGAGGTCCTGTCTCTGGTGTTCCATTGTTAGGCACAACCCAATTGGTCAAGTTTTCGTCAAAAAATCTGCATTTTAAGGAGTGGAGTGCGTTGTACCGCGAATTCATATCTATCGCCCAGAGTCTAAGTGCATCGGGGTGGGTCAAATCCCCTCATTTTTTAAATGGTTTTTGGTTTTTAGTTAATTTTTTTGTCGAATCCCATGGTTTGTGGACCATGGTTTTGTGTTTATGTAATGTATATAAAGCGATGTAATGTTGTGTCAAAGTCATGGAGATGCATAGTTGATGAGCACAAACTATTGTAGTTTCTGTCTTTATTCTATTTTTGGGTCTAAAGGGAAGGATCTGTAGCTGAGTGCGCGGAGGCCTTAAAGAGTCTGGAGCTGTGTACGCAGACCACCTGCAGCTGTGCGCACAGGTAAAAGAAGTTGAATGTATTGAACATAACCATATTAATAAGGAAGAAGAATTTTTGAGCATATTTTATGTTTACATGTGTTGTGTTTACTTTTTGTTTATCTCTGCGAAGTAACAGTTGCAATGGAATGATAAAGCATCGTTGATTATCTTATGTTGTAATGTATTCATGTTTATCTAAATGTTGTGAAGTAATTGGTTAAGTTATAACATGAAGTAGTAATATACATGTTAGAAGATTGGTTAAGTGCAAAAAAATTGAAGTAAAGCCACCTCATGTAGTCCCTCAAGGCTGCAAAAAATTGGTTCTGCAAGCACCCATAGCCACTTCAGGTGAGACTGCGATCTACTTATAGGTTGTTGCTAAAAGGACCAGTGTCTGAGGGTTTTTTTGGTGCAAAGTCCAAGCCGAACATGGTTCAAGCCCAAGCAACCCAATAAATGGTTCTGTTGTTGGGACCTAGATCTGTTTGAGGGACATGTAGATGTGGCATCCATCAAAGAAGGAAATACAATATTGGGTAGATCAGAAAGAACAAGAGTTCGTAACTCAGGAAAACAAAAATCCGTGATTAATGACTGAAGCCTGGTTGTAGAGGTATATTTTCACAAAAAAACACGAGATTTTATTCACATTGTTTTCTAATGAACTACATGAGTGGTTGTCGAAGTTGACTGAGAACAAGACTTACTTTAAAAATGATGAGCCTACTGCGTCGAACCCTGAATTGGTACAACGACTCAAGGATACCAGTAACAACATCTCAAGAGATGTTGATTTTGGGATCAATAGTATCCTGGGAGGATTTATCACTGAGTTGGCCATAGACATGTCTGTATCTTACAACGAAGCTAAGCGAATATTTTTCAAGGGAACGTGAGGTAAGTATCTAAATTCTTTGAAGCTACGGATTAAAATGCTTTTATGTGAAAAGGGTGTGCTATGAATGCAGTCAATTTTGTGTTTGGGCTTAAGTCTCGAGTCAGATCTACATGAAGTGGAAAGAAATACAGAATAGATTGTGAGAATTTTATTGAGATTGGTTATAGTCCCTTGTTAGGTGAATCTGAAAGCAAAGAAGAAATAAGTAACCTCGGAACCCCTATAGGTGCGTTACATCTAGGATTTGGGAATAATTAGGGCACCTCTTGGATTCCCCATTCCTCTACTCTCCTCACCCCTCACCCCCCTCCCCCTAATTCCCCTACATCCCATCCAAATCCCCCTAATTCCCCTACCACCCCTAACCCCCCAAGAAGAAACATGGGCGATGACATTAAGTTGCATATTTTTAGAGGACTCAAATCAGAGGATCCTGAGCAATTCTGGTTTGTAGCTGATGTAGTATGGATAGCAAGACATGTAATTGATGAATATGTAAAGAAGGCACAACTCATCATGACATTGCAGGAAAGAGAGTTGACCTGGTATATGAAGTATTCTATGACTAATCAAGCTGCTTCATTGAATGATGTTAAGAAAGCGTTGGTATCAGAATTCAAGAAGCCAAAATCGCAGTCACAATGTATTACTGAACTAAAGGAGATCAACTAGATGAAAAAAGAATTTTTTTGGGAGTTGGATTAAAGGTTCAAAATGTTAATGGGACAAGTAAGCTTTAGCATTCCTAAAGTGCAACATAAGGAGTGGTTTATAGCTACGTTGTTGCCACATATCAGGTTTCCCTTGATATACCAGAAAATAGCAACTCAAAGCAAAGCTATGGAAATTGCAATGAAGTTGGAAGCTTCACTGGTGGGAAATACTCATGCAAGAGTACAACATATTCAGAGTGAGCTAACGAATTTGACCTCAGAATTGCAAGAGATCAAGAAAGGTAAGGAAGTTAGACAAGAAGTGTGGTGTATAAAGTGAAAAGCAGAGGGCCATTCTAAGGAGAAATGCCCTGTGTTCAGAGATGACTTGGCTAGTGGACCACCTAATCCATTAAATCCAAGATCATGTTGGGTGTGGAGCCTGATTATCATCTTAATTTAGAGGTCTTTATTTCAGTCGGATGTAAACCCCAGGAAGACTAGAAACCACTCCACGCGGGGGGGTGCGGGGGGGCCCATCCCCCCCGTCTGGGGGGTACAGGGGCCAACAGTCCCCTGGCAGGGATTTAGGGGCAGCACCCCTGAAGCTAAAAATAGATGTAAAATTTCCTTGTAAAATATTGTAATTTCGTAGTCAATATGGGCCTCTCATTAGGTGGATGATCTGATAGTAAAAGTTGTGTTTAATTTAGGGTTTTTTTCCCTATAAGGAAACCCCTCTGTTGTATGAGGGAATTGTATCGTGGTTGTGTGTTGAGAGTGTATTTTGAGCGAGAAAGAGAAAGGGGGAATGTGTGAGAGAGTAGAGGATATTACATCAGATCTGTTGTAGGTTGTGTCTCTTCATTCTGCTAGATAATATAAAGGAAGGACTGGTTGTTTCTCCATGGATGTAGCCCAAGCTGGGTGAACCACAAATATATATGTCTCTCTTGTTATATGTTTTCTGTATTTGTGTTTTTGCATATTTTTATGTGTTCTATTGCTATGTAATATATAATTTTCTAACACATCAAGCCTGTGGTGTGAGATATGAGAAACTTCAGGATAACATTGTCCAGAACAATGTAATTTATTGCAAAAGTATGTGCAGACCCCCAGGAAGTTGTTTTGCAACCCCTGAAAGTTAGTGGGACATGATGAGAAGAACTGTTGAAGTTATGACTTGATGACTGAACAAACTGTGGATGCTTATAGGATGCAAGTTGAAGAATATGGACACGAGGATCAAGGACATCATGTTGGTCGAGGAGGTTTCCAAGGACGAGGAAGAGGAGTTGGTCGAGGGCATGACCAAACTATCTGTTATAACTGCGGACATACATGACACTACACAAGAGATTTTCAGAATCCTACTACAACTTGTAAGTACTGCAAATATTTTGATCATGTGATAGAAGAATGCCCGATCCTTATGGGGAAGATGTAGGAGAAAAAGAACCAACAACTCACACAAAATATGCAAATGATGATCGTTGAAACGAGGGAGGTTGAACCACACATCAATATTGTGACGAGGAGTGGAGCCGCGATGAGAGATGATAAAGCAAAAGGTAAGAAGCCGATGGAATATACATGGGTGAGAAAGATCGTAGAAAAAATCCCCTGGGTTCAATATTCAGAAAGAAAAATAAATGTTCAGTGAGGCGAAGCGAAGCTTCATGGATCCTGGAGCTTCAACCTCTAAAGCGCAACCGATGTTGAAGTTAATACCAATACCAAAGGAGGACAATGCTAAAGTAATTACTCTGACGAAAGAACTCGATCCAAGTATCTTGAGGTCATTTTTACAGATTTGCATGAAATTGTTGAGGAACCAAAAGTTTGTCACAGGACTTCAGAAGTTGCTAGACTCCTGCGCTGATAAAGAAGAGCCATAAAGCGATCAACGCACAGTAAACAATTTACATCGACATAAGAAGAGAACAGGGAAGATAATGGGACTAACTACGCAGATTAGAGTATATGATATGGAGCAAGTATTCCTAGATTTAGGATCTGATGCCAACATTTTGCCCAAGCAAACTTAGGAATTAATGGGTATTCCAAAGTTGCAGTGGTCGTTGATCAATAAATTTACCGATCAAATGAGAACTATTACCTCAAAACGAGAACTCTAACAAAAAAAACATGAAAAAATTGCATGAAAACGAAAAGCCTTAATTTGGAATGACCTTTTTTTTGGGGAAAATTTCAATATTTAAAAAAAATGGAAGTAAAAGCCAATTTTTGTGTGCAAAAAACACCCTGAAAACAAAAAAATGTTACAATAAAAAATTTAAAATAATACAAATTTTATATTTAAAAAAAAAATAAATTTTAAAATACTTGAAACAAAACAAAATTCAATAATCTTTTTTTTAATTAATTTTTTTTTAAAATTAAAAACATTTTTAAATTAAAATTTTAAAAATAAATTTAAAATTTAAAATTAAAAAAAAAATAAAAAATATTAAATTAAAAAAAAAAAATTTAAAATACAAAAATTAAATATATATAAAAAATACATTAAATAAAAAAAATAACAAATTAAATTTAAAACAAAAAAATATTAAATTTTAATTTAAAATTAAAATAAAAATAAAGATAAAATAAATCGATAGAAAATAAAAAACATTTTTTAAATTTAAATTTAAAAATAAATTAAAAATGAAAAATGAAAAAAAAAACTAGAATAACAATATTAAATAATAAGAGAAATGCTTTTATAAAAAAATTAACTTCAAAAAATAAAAATTTAATTTTAAAAAAATATTGAATTTTATTAAATTAAAAAAAAAAATCAAATTTTAAAATTAAAAATAATAATAATAATAATTATAAAATAATAATGAATTTAAAAAACAAATAAATAAATAAATAAACACATTCTCAAAATTAAAATTTAAAAATAAATAAAAAATGAAAAATAAAATAAAAATAAAAATATTAAATTAAAACAAATAAAATAAAATTTAAATCAATTAAAAAAATAAAAAATATTAAATTTTGAATAAATTAAAAAGAAATAAATTTAAATGAATTAAAAAAATAAAAAAAATATTAGATTTTGATTAAATTAAATTAAATTTTTTTTTTTTTTAAAGTAATTTTTAATTTAATTTAATTTTTTAATTTTAATTTAATATATATATAAATTAAATTTTTTATATTTAGAATTTTTTTTTTAATTATTTATTTATTTTTGTTTAATATTTTTAGTTTATTTATTTTTTATTTTTTTAAATTTTAATTTAAATTTTTTTTTTTCAATTTTAAATTTTTAAAAATTTAAAAATGTTTTATTTTAAAAAAAAAAAAAAGTGTTTACTTGATTTTGTATTCTTATGGGACGCCTTATATCGGTGAAACTGGTCGATCAATTAATCAAAGAATTCATGAACAAGTCGCTGACCTTAAACATAGTAGATCACACTCCTTTGCATTAGTAGAGCATGCTGAAAAACAAAACATCACATTTACATTGAAGATGCTAAGGTTGTTGCGAGGATTGACCATTTCCACCATCGTAAGTTGAGGGAAGCCTTAGAAATCGAAAAGAGGCCGGTTAACCTTAACAGGGATGATGGGTGGAGTGATGCTGGATTCCTGCCTTTCACTCTTAGTTGTTGTTTTTTCTTCCCGCCCAGTTCTCCCTCTTGTCGGTTCCCCTCCTCTTGCCCGGCCCCCGCCTCCTCCCCGCACCCCCCTTTTTTTGTTCTTTTTTCTTCCTTTGATTCTCTCGATTGCTTTCTCCCTTTCATTTTCTTTTTTTTAATAGATTATAATTAATTCATTTTATTTTTCCTTTTAATTATAATATTTATAGCTATTCTCGATAAATAATGTAGCTATTATATTATGATTTAACTTATTAAAATTACTTATTAAGTAAGAAAATAAGAATATTAAATTATATAATATATAATATTAATTAATTCAATTTTAAATAGTAATAATAATAATAATAATAATAATACAACTATTTTTTTTTTAAAAGATTAATTAAATTTCTTATTCTAGTCAAATTAGTTGTTATTTACAACGGCTAGTTGGAGTTTTCCTTATCTATCTAAACTGGTTCCTAGATCAGATTTCTCATCTTGTCCTGATGATGAATCACACTGGCTGGTTCGAAACATGTCAACATAATATGCTTAGATGTGATTACCACCGAAAGATTTTATATAGATTTTTTTTTCAATTCTTTTAAAATGTTTCTTTTCATTTTTTAATGTAATTTTTTATTTATTTTAATTATTATTTTAAAATTTTTATTTTTATTACTGTTTTTTTTTTAAATTCTTTTTCATTTTTGAATTTTAATTACTTTTAATTTTTCTATTTTAATTATTGTTTTTTATCATTTTTTTTATTCTGTGGTTTTTTTTGATAACTTAGAAAAAAAAGAATTTTTTATGTTTATTTATTTTTTAGGTTTAAATTTTATTTATTTTATTTAAATTATGTGATTTGTTTTTTGTTTTTTTTTTTTTAAATTTTCCTTTTTTAAATTTATTTTTCGATATTTTATTTTTTTGTTTTTAATTTTATTTTCAATTTTTACAATGTTATTATTATTATTATTATTATTTTTTTTTACCAACATGAAAATCACCACTCTAAACAAAAAGGGTTGATGTTTTTTTTCAAAGAGAAAAAATTCGTAACTTTTCATTAAAGATAGGTTACATGTTACATAATGCTGAAAGTGTGCTACTAATCAGTCCAAAGTCTATTGCAATCTGTCACTTGCCTTCATGCAGGCAGAAAACAGTGCCAAAAAATGTGACATATTTTCAGGAAAATTCCAAATGCTCACATAGTAAGCTCGGTGCTTAACTTACTATCAAAAAGCAAAAAACCATATAAAAGTAAAATACATGCCGATAAATAAATATCCAGGGAGATAGTCACAAAATGCTCCCCAGAAAACTGTACAGCAAGCCAGCCATCTATGTAGGTGCCTCCTCTATAAAAGGCCGATGAAAATATCTGTATACCTGTCCACCAGAGTGTTCAGTGAAATGCCAGGTGCCCCAGTCTAGCTCCAATGCTTCTTTGGATAATTTGTCAGCCACTTTGTTCCGAGACCTGTAAATATGTGCCACTGAGATAGAGTCAAATAGGACTTTGAGATGATGAACCTCACGCAGCAGTGCTGACAGTGTGTGCGAGTGACATAGTGCAAGATTATTAAACCAATTGATAACAAGATGTGAGTCACCAAAAATCTAGATGGAGTTGGAGTGAATGTCCTGTGCAAAAGTCAGAAGAAGTCTAAGGCATTGCAGTTCTGTGTAGTTGTTTGTGCCAGGTCCCAATCCCATTCTGATATGGTAGTAGTGATGTACATTTAAAAAGAGTATTGCGCCCCCACCGCAGCCAGATTTATTGAATGCCCCATCGAAATAGGCCCATGCACGATTGTGATCAATTAATTCAGGTGTTCCGAGTGGAGGCTTGCTGAGATTGCTGTCTACGGGCAAGAGATTGAAAGTAGCAATAGCGGCAGCGCAAATGCGGACACAGTTAATAGGTATATCTCTAAAGATCAGATTGTTCCGTCCGATCCAAATCTCCCATGCCACAATCAGTGGGAGATTTCTCATTCTCGGGCCGTTGACAAAGTGCTGCCACCAATTCGTCCAGGCTTCAATAAGAGTGCCCCCCTGCCAGATGTGATTACAACCCAGGCCAGTGCTGACCCGAGACCAAATTTCTTTGATGCAAGTGCACAGAAGGAATAAATGGGTCGTGTCCTCGCAGCTTGCAAGGCAGAAACAACATTGAGATGCCCCGTGGTATGCCCATTTGTGGAGAAAGTCCATGGTGGGTATACATTGATTAAGAATGCACCAGAAAAGGGTTCTGTGTTTATGTGGGGCCTTTAATTTCCAAATAATACTCCACCACCATGCTTTGATAGGGGGTTCCTTGGACCGTATTAGGGCGAGGTATCCAAGTTTCAGAGCATAGTGACCATGAGGAGAAACAACCCATATTAATATGTCAGCCTGCTCAGTGATTCAAATGTTTGTAGCTCTAAGGGCCCAAATATATTTCTGCCAGATCTGAGAACCAGCCTGAGGGATCTCGAGGTCAGCAGCACTTAACCAGGCTTGGCCCCGCCAAGAGGAATGTGCCAAGTCCGCAATCTGTGCGAGATAGAAAATTTTCCTGTGGGCGAGGTGTTCGGTGATAAAAACAGGTAATTTGTGATAATGTCCACTGCCATACCAAGAGTCAGTACCGATTCGGACCATAGCACCCGTGCCAATCTGCCATGATAATCCAAGTTGTATTATGTGTGCTGCCTTGTTGATTGCCTTCCAAATAATAGATGCACCAGGTGTCTGTCCAGTGCTGCCTCGGATCCAATCGAGGGGGTTCCGAGGCGAGATATATTTTGCCACAATGACATCTTTCCAGAGGCTCTAACCCGTGATTAGGTGCCAACACATTTTTGCAGCCAGAGCCTTCGAAAAAAGATGCAAATCTTTTAACCCCCAGCCTCCCCATTGTTTGGGGATGTTGATGCGGTCCCAGGCAATCCAAGCAAATGTGGAGGCCTTCCCCTGGTTGCGTAAGAGAAATTGTCTGCAAATCCTTTTGATTCTGTTGGTAATACCAATAGGAAGCCAAGCCAGAGTCATCCAATAGACCGGAATAGCTTCCAGCACAGATTTGATGAGGATCAGTCGGCCAGCCCTAGATAGCCATCTGTTATACCAGACATTGATTCTGCGTTCAATTTTGGCAATGATCCAGTTCCAGTCTTTAATCTTGTAGTCGTTTGGTTTAATATGATACCCCAGATATTTGAGCCCATCATTGATATCAATGCAAACATAGTCAAATAGGTTCAGTGAAGTGCCTTGTTCCAATCCCGAGTAGCCAGTCATGATAATATTGGATTTGGTGCCATACCTGTGGCCCTGCAAAAGAAATTCAGTAGCAGATCAAAATGAACAGAGTCTTGTCTAGTACCGTTAAGGAAAATGAGTACATCGTCCACAAATAAAAGATGGGTGAGATGAAGAGTATCATTGATCCAGATTCCTTGTACTTCTCCCCTGTCTTTTGCATTTTTAATGAGAACCGAGAGTCCCTCCATAACCAAGACAAATAATAATGGAGAGAGAGGACATCCCTGTCGAAGTCCCCTCCCCGCCTGAAAGAAATCAGATGCAGTGCCATTGATCAGAAGGCTGAAAGTGGCATGACTAATACAGCCCATAATCCAGTTTATAAACAGATGAGGGAAGCCAGAGTGGATTAATATGAGATGAAGGTAACTCCAGTTGACCCGATCAAATGCCTTTGTAAGGTCGATTTTGAGAATGGTGGATTTCTGGCGTAGGGTCTTAATGGAGTGAAGGGCTTCCTGGGCAGTGCCAATAGCTTCCTGAATTTGCCTATGATTCAGAAATGAAAATTGTTCTTTTTCAATATGTGTAGATAGGAAAGGCTTGATGCGGTTTGCAATAATTTTGGATATGATCTTATAGATGCAGTTACACAGAGATATTGGCCTGTATTCATTGAAACTAGTCGGTTTGTCCGATTTTGGTATAAGAGCAATGAAAGTGGTATTGAACCCATCATATATCCTGCCACGCACTCTGCTGTCTTCAATCATAGTCAACAGATCAGAAGATATGAGTTCATAAAAATGGATGAAAAACTCAATGGGCCAGCCATCAGGCCCAGGGCTTTTGTCCCGCTTAAACAATTTCAATACTCCTTCAAGTTCGCCCAATGTAACCGGTGCATTGAGGTCATCCATCTGATCCTGTTCCACAAATCGCTTGAAATGCTGAGTAATGCGCATGATGTCTGGGAGATCAATGCAATTTGTTTCCCTATAAAGGTTTGTGAAATGTCTGGTGCCCAGGTCAAATAATTGAGAATGCGTTCTCGCAGTAAATCCATTGTTATCTGACAGTTCCCATATGGCGTTTGCAGCCCTCCGGCCATTAGCATGCTACTGAAAGAATTTGGTATTTTCATCACCCGCTTGTAACCATATAGCCCGGCTTTTAAGCCTCCGGTCTCCCTCCTTTTGTCTCAGAAATTTAGCTTTTTCAGATTCGAGAGCAATTAATTGTTCCCTGGTATCATCAGTACGATACCCCAGCAAATCAGCATTGTTGAGACGGGCAATCTTAATTTCAATATTAAGCAGAGCCTCCCTCTCCGATCTCTTTTTGTTCCGAACCCACTGAATGGTAAGTTTTTTAATGCGGTTGAGATTGTCATTTATGATCTGACCCGGGTCACGATCATACAAAGGGCCACAGTGCTGCCAGGCCCGAGTGACCATCAGATTGTATTCAGGATCTCTCAACCAACGAGAATTGAATTTGAATGGGGAACGAGCCCTGTTTGGGCCACACTCGAATTCCAGATAAATTGGAGAGTGGTCAGATTTACCACCCATCCCCACCCACTGACAAGCATGAGTCATAATAGGTAGGAGAGACTGCTTAATGAGAAATCTGTCTAATCTGCGAGCCAAAGAGGCATTGCCAGTCCTTCTGTTCCTCCAGGTGGGTTGGATCTTGGTAGTTTGAATGTCAATAAGATGTGAGGCACCCAGCATTGAGTTGAAAAACTCAGCCAAAGGATCCGGGGTGGCTTGGGGGCCCCAAGATTCAGAGATACCTAAAGAGAAATTTAGATCACCACCCAAAATAAGATGAGGTGAATTTAGTAAGGAACAAGACATTAAGGAAGTCCAGAATTGCTCCCTGTTTGTGCAGGGCCCATAGATGTTGATCAAAGTAAATTCCACCTCCGAATTGCCAAAAAGGACATTCATAGCTAGTACTCCAGTCCGGCCCCAACAATTTGTCATCCGGGTGGTCCTGTCATTTATACCCAATGCACAACCCCTGGATCTCCCAAATGCGTCCAGGGTAATGAAGGTCCAAGCAGGTAGGAGAGAAGACAAGGTAGCCTGCACTGCAGGGCCTGCACCAAGCGTTTCCTGAAGAAATAGGATATCAATGGGTTTTTGTGCAATCAATTCCCTGAGGGCCAATCTCTTATCGGGGTTGGCCAGACCCCTGCAATTGAAAGAGAGGCAAATCATGATGTAACCATCAACAAGGGTCTTCTAGCTCTAAGGACCCACATAAGAGAGGATTGAGTGCCAGCTTCCACTTCGAGATTGGCTCTTTTGATCGCCTTCACCAATGCAGAAGGTCGACCATGAGTTTTGTTGGGTAAACAGTCCAGACTCGGCCCAATGCCAAAGGTCTCACCCGATTGTGAAAGTGAGAGTGATCTAAGATAATAGTTATGACACGATGAGGGAGTCTCTAATGAGGAGGATGAGTGGCAGAGTGAGGGTTCAGTAGTGGAGTGGTGAATGATGGGAGAGGATGATGGATGAGCCATAGAAATGGTGCAGCATACCGAGGGGAGTTTCAGTGTATGGCTAGACAGAGTCGATGGTATGCAAGTAATTTTAGTAGAAGAGGACTGATCGATAACTACATTACCAGATGTGGATTCAAAAATAGTGCTAGATGGTAAGACAAGATTACAATCAGTAAACAAGAAGTCATTGGAAGGAGAAGTACCCGGGATAGATGAGGTCCGCTGAGTAGTCTCCATCGTAACCTAAGGGCGAGATCTGGGATTTGAGGTAGTCCACGATGGGAGTACAGTCTGCACCAGACCAGCATCTCTCGGGGAAGCCAAGGTCGACAACAACGCATCAGTAAAGCCCAGCACATAACTGTTCACTGGCACAGTCTGTGTACCAATCGAACTAGATTTCTTTGAAGCCTGTCTGCCAAAACCCTTCTTTGGACATTCTTTGTACAAATGTCCAACTTCATGACACTTCCTGCATCAAAATGGCACACCCTCGTAGTCTAGTGGTTGCTGCCAAATCATCTCATCAAATAGCATGTTGAAGTTTTCATAGAGTCCATCCCGTGTATCTAAGAAAATCAAGATTCGAGCCACCGCTCAACTGCCCGATGTCAAGTAAGATCGGTCATGGTCCAGATAGAGGCCAAAGTGTCCTCCGATGTTCCTGAGCGCAGAGTCGCTCCAAAACTGAAGTGGCAGACTCGGCAGCCTCATCCAGATAGGGCCTGCACCCGCATTCTCCTTTTTGGGATCGAACAGAGGAACCCATCTCTTAAGGAAGACAGGGTGCATCTCAAGATGCCAGTAATGCTTGAGTGCCCAGTCCGATTGTTCAGGGCGATCAAATGAGAGTGAAAACCAACCTTTGGTGAGTACCTGGACAACCGGGAGAACATCGAGAGTCCCACTCCAGATCTCACGAGTCCACCGCTGAAGCCGAGCCGCGGTGTATTTTCGGCCGTGGACCTTCCCCACAAGAGTCTTGGTCGCAATAAGGCCCCAGTCCACCATACCGCTCTCACAACCAAATTTTGTGGTGAAGCTGAGTTTATTTTTTGTGACTCTGTGCTGTTTCTTTGCTTTGGAGCAGCCCAGCCCCGGCTCAACAGAGGTATCTGATTCTGAGGATGTGCAAATCTTCTCCGGAATGGTGATGTCCTCCGGAATGTTAGAAAACACCCCCGAGGCCACCGATGGTCCAGAGGTAACCAAATCAATAGGTGTCCCGCCGCCAAGGTCAGAAGGACCATGAGTGGTAGGCCATTTAGGGAGAGTTCCCCCAATGCTCAGTTGAGCCAGTGAACAAGTAGCATCCCCAATATCATGATAAACCGCCTCCGAGAAATGCGCAGAGCATACGATAGCAGCACTTGTCAGTGTATCATGTCCTGTCTGGGAGAAATCCAAGGCCCCAATGTCTGCACCCGAGGGGGAGTCGAATGTGAATAACGCAAGGTCTCCCAAGAGCGTGCTGCAGCCCTCCACGCAAGCCAACTCGGACGGAGCAGGAGCCTCCACCTCAAGAGATGGGTCCAGGTCAGACATATTGGCCACCTCATCATGTGCATCAAGTCCCCAAATATCGACCCCCTCCAGAGGATCCGCCGAGTAGTCCACCTCGTCATCATAGGGATTCATTGTAGGGAGTGAACGGCCCAAGAATCGTGAAGCACCTGCGGAAGGAGGTCAAAACCCCCAAGAAAAATGGTGAAGGATCCGGTCCAACTGACCAATCAAAGACAACAGTGTCAGATCTGGTGCAAACACAAAAATGAAGCAGGGGCCCAAAGAGCGGCCAAAGAAAATACTGTTCAAGGTCCACAGACCCGAGCGGCCCCACCCAAATAGCAGGTCTGCCAACCAGTGAAGTTGATGTCAAGACCAAGAATGACCCGTCCTTCGCAAACCTAGCAATAGATGAGAATAAACCCCGGTTCAAGTCTGTATCTCACCCCAACTGATAGCAACCAAGTATATTCCAACGAAACACGGGATACAGCCACGAAGCCGGTCAAACATATGCCCTGTGCAAACCATAAACAAACCAAATCGCAGAACCCAATAATACTGTGCCGAGAACAAAACAAAAACCTGTGAGACAAACAGTGTCCCGCCACCCAAACAAGGGACCCATCCTCACTAGTAGAAACTTAGTACCCCCGAAAGAGAGAGCCATCACCGCCCAGGGGCGCCGACGCCGCCATCAAAACCTGCAACTCCTCAAAAGGGGTTGATGTTGCATCAACACTTTTCAAAATTAACATGAAGATCACTAACATTTTAAAACAAATGTTCATACTTCATTTAAAAAATAAAAATAAAAATAAATAATAATAATAATAATAATAATAATAAATAAATAAATAAATAAATTGCCAAAAATATTAAAAAAAAAAAAAAGGTGATATAAGAAAGTTTAAAGTTTCAAAAATATGCTAAAAAAAGGGTGATTTTGCATCACCACTTTTCAAAATCGGGTGTTTTTTTTGCTGCCTCAAAAAAATGGGTACCAGGTAATTTTCTCGTTTGACTGGTAACTTTGTTGATCCAGTTGAAGATGGCCAACCAATAGAAGATTCTCCCTATGGGAAGGTTACCTGGAATTGTAGTAGATATTGAAGGAGTGCACGATGTTGCAGACTTCGAGGTGATTGAAATTGTAGATGACAACAATCCATATCATGCGCTTCTTGGATTGGATTGGGATTTTGATACTGTGGCGATAATCAATTTGAAGAAAATGCAAATGGTGTTCAAAAAGGACAATATGAGGGCCATTGTTCCTCTAAACCCATCAAAAAGAGTGTGCTATGCAAAGTCTGTTCGGGATGAGTATTGTGATGCAGATGTCGACAACTTTTACAAGATGACAACTAAGGAGGAAGATTGGATTAATCCCACTGCATAAGGTAAACTAACCTGGGAACATGACAGTTCATGTACTTAAGAACAATAGTGTATAACAGATAAATAAAATCACACATACTTTTACATAGTAGGCATGATGAAGTAGTTCACCCCTCCTGGGCTACATCTGCTGGTCTAGCTCCCAATGACATGTCCCTCTTTTTCATTATGCTCAAAATTGTAAATTAAATGTGTTTACTGGCCTTTAATGGTTGTTTTCTCTGCACCAATGGCTCCAGAATGCTCAAATTAGTTTAGGTAGACTCTTGTTTCACCAAAATTGGTCGAAAATTGACCTCCCAATGCATTTTTCCCAATGTCATCTAGAAAAACTCCACTAAAGGTGGAGATAGGCACTTAACTGGAGTTAAATTTAATAAAATGCCCTAAAAATAGGGGCATGCTCCAACTCCCGCCAGTCGAAAACCGTTTGAATTAGCTATTAGTGGTTAGGTTGGGGCGGTCACAAGCCGACTCCCCGCCTAAAACCATGCGGTCATGGCATTGAAAACTATGCGTTAAGGTGGTGTGGAACCTAGACTCCACGTTCCATAAACCTTGGCATTTGTTGCCAATACTCCCCATGTGACAGGTGTAAATCTTCCACCGGAATTTGTGTTTAAAACGACCATCACGTTAATGTTTTAATGTCACCTCATGACATGTGACTACATTCCTTAAAACGCTGGGATAAGTCGCCCGTTAAACCTGTCAACTGCCACTTAATGTAACCTTGGCATGTGAGCGAACCTTACGCATTGACTGTCGGGGTTAAGAGATGTTTCTGCTGGTTATTATAATGTTTGATGTTGCGGTTATATAACACGGTTCATGTGAACGTAACCACGGGGTCGCCAGCGGGTTGGGACCGCTGGCGGTCCCCTCCCCCCATTGTAAAACTTATAAACCATAAAATGATGCAGAGGTCATATATGGTTAAGTCATATGTGGTAGGTATAATGGTCAAGACGTGTGTACGTGAGCTTGGAGGTCGGGTGGTTGATCCCTATGCAGACCCAAAATTTTACACCATGCTCCTGAGGACACGTGGCAACCCGCGGGCTTGCCATGTGTTGCTCATCCGATGACCCTTATCAAAACACATCAACAGTCCGCAACTCATCTCTGTACCCCAAAAATTAACGACCCAAATTAAGCCACATGGCGCGATTTGATTGGCTGGAGAAAAATGGAATATTCCCTAGAATATACCTATTGACTGTACCTGCATGCTGACTCGGCATCTAGTCACAAAATTTTTGTTGTTTGGGAAAATGGATAGAACGCGATATCTTCCTCATACGACATCGATTTTTCAAACCATTTACGGTGCCAGAATCGCAACGATGAGACCTATCTGGATGCTCAGGTTCGGTCTAGTTTCGAGCACTTTCATTTTTTAGCATAACACATGATCTCCTGATCACACCTCCCCACTGGGAAGCCCTTGGAATCCAAAATCTCTTTGGATTACTGAACATGAATATGAGGAGACTGTGTCCCCACTCTTCTAATATTTATCCACTGAAATTTCCCTAATTTCATTAATTGGAGCTTTTCATGAAACGACAATTTTTTCCTTGATTCTGTCGACCAACCATTGCTGTTTTTGACATTGTCATGCTGCACATTTTTTGAAATTGTAGAACAACAATCTAACTTTGTAGTAAACATCTTGTTTCTACATTGGTCTTTAATCAAAGGAAACTTGGAATTGTTCTCACCTTGAATTCTATCCTTATGGCGATTTTTTGCTGAATTTGCCTTGAACTTGTGTCGATTCTTGACCAAGTTTCTTCGCCATTGTACCATGTCTTTCCGAAACCAGCAATGAACATTTCTGAATCATGTGCCTTATTTTCCAAGTTGCTTTTCCCTCTCTTTGAACTTTGCAACTTCTTGCACTGACACCTTGTTTTCAGCACCGTTCAACACCAATGTCGACTACTGCAACTGCTTGTCATCTTATTTCAAAGACAACCTGCTTTCAAACTGAAACAACTCATTACATACATCAACATTTGTTTGAAAATGATTATGTAAAAATTCTCTTTGTTTAATCATCATCAATGTCAAGTTTTGGATTTCATTGACTAACCTCTTCATTTGCCTTGCATTAACTAAAGAAGTGTCTAGTTTCTTGCGATGAGCTCTCACAATATACTCCTTGCCATCTTTGAATAAATGGTATTTGTTCTCATGGCGATGGAAGATTGCTTTCCTGTCATACAAGTAAGGACTGCCCAATACCATACTTGTTATATCAAGCAGAACAACATCTAATTCAACTGTGTCAATGAAATGTGCAGTTATTGCAAAGCGCAATATGCACTTCTTTGAAACTTGTAAATTTGCATCCTTACAAATCCAACCAAGTGGATATGGTTTTGGATGTGGAATGGTTTCAAGATTAAGTTTCTTGACTAAGCCTTCAGAGATTAAATTTTCTTGTGACCCACTGTCAAACAATGTGTCAACCTTGGTATGTTTGGAAATTACCCTCACATGAAACAGTTCAATTTTCTCTTCTTCAGTTGGAGCTTGTATGTGACAGTTAGATATACTAGAATTGGGTTTAGTTTCAATCTCTTTCCCCTTCATGTTCTTTAGTCCCATAGCTATGATTTTTTTTTCATCTCTTGAATCTAACCCTAGGTCTTGTTTAGCTATTGAAATAGTTTTTCCTTTCTCCTTGGCTTTAAAACTTTCTGGTTTCAACTCTGGATGAAGTTTCCAACAATGGTCTTCATCATGGCTAGTTTTAGAACAGTGTTTGAAAAATAATTTTCCCTTCTCTTTTCTAACATTTGCATTTCTCTTTTTCTTCCAATTACCTTTAAACTCATTTTCCCCATTCTCATCTATGTTTTGTTTTCCCCTTGCCTCTAGATGTGTGGCTTGTACACAAACTTCATCTAGACTTTTAGGGTTAAACATGAGGACAATATGTATTAGGTAGGTATGTAAACCTCCTATATACTTGAGAAAAGTGTCTTGGCTATTAAAATCTACTCCTAATAAAAGAGCTCTTCTCCTAAATTCTTGAGTATACACTTGTACATTTTGTCCTTTCAATTGTTTAAAAATTTTCTAGTCCATTATGGCTTTCTGCATGTGAGCTAATGGATAAAACTGTTGTTTTATTGCAGAAGTGAAATCAGTCTATGATAGAATAATCTTACCATGATTCTTCATCTCCTCCTTTGTCTTGGTTTCCCACCAAACGAGTGCTGCACCTTCCATCCTCAATGAAGCTAGTTGGATTTTGGTATCATCATCATGAAAATTTTGAATTCTCAAATAGACCTCCAATTTCCTAATCCAATTATCTAGCTTTTCTGCATTAACTTCACCATTAAACATTGGCAATTCAAAATTAACGTCAAGTTTTATAAAAGGACTTTTACCCATGTTCTATGACTTGTATGGCTGATGTACTAAAGATGAAGTAGAGGATGATGAGGATGAAGATGAGGGTGATGATGGTGACTTTCCACTGTCTCCATTTCCTCCATTTCCCTTCTTTGATTTATCTTCATCATTGTGGCCTCCTGATGATCCTTGTCCTTCCTTGTGAAGTTTGGACCTTTCTTCTTCTAGCTTCTCATTCCTTTCTTGATAAAGGAATCTCACAATTTCAGTTAAGTCAAGAAATACTTTTCTATAAACTCTTTCTTCCTCTTTGGGATCCATCTCTTCATGGATTTCTCCTTCTCCTGGAGGCATGATTAATGTTGCTTCTGCTTCTTTTGGAGGTGAGCTAGGTGGTAGAGAATGTGGCAATACTTCCCTCCATTGTTGTGGCTCAGTTTGAGAACCTCTTGGTTCCACCAATTTACCTTCTCCTCTCTTAAGCTTGAGCCTAGTAAGCATGAAAGCCCTTGTAAACAGTTAACACATATTTGCACATAAAAAAACCAGAGATTAAAACTCTACCTCTGATACCAACTTGATGTGAAAGGAGTGTATTAGTTCTGCTGTGCTAAGTGTCCTTTTAATAATAAAAACATGTACAATTTTTCTCCATTTGTTTTCTTAAGGAATGAGTGTTTTAACCATGAAATATAGATGAATTAGTGAACCTTAAGCATGAAAATAAGCCTTAAAAACACTGAAAAACAGTGTATAAAAGAGAAATACAATCACACATAAGTTTTAAACAGTAGGCATGATGAATCAGTTCACCCCTCTTGGGCTACATCTGTTGGTCCAACTCCCAATGGCATGTCCCTCTTTGTCATTATGCTCAAAATTTTAAATTTCATGTGTTTACCAGCCTCTAATGGTTGTTTTCTCTACACCAATGGCTCCATAATGCTCAAATTAGTCTAGGTAGACTCTTGTTTCACCAAAATTGGTCAAAAATTGACCTCCCAATGCATTTTTCCCAATGTCATCTAGAAAAACTCCACTAAAAGTGGAGACAGGCACTTAACTGGAGTTAAATTTAGTAAAATGCCCTAAAAATAGGGGCACGCTCCAACTCCGCCAGTCAAAAACCGTTTGAATTAAATATTAGTGGTTAAGTCAGGGTGGTCACAAGCCGACCCCTGGCCTAAAGCCACGTGGTCATGGCATTGAAAACTATGCATTAAGGTGGAGTGGAACCCGGACCCCACATTCCGAAAACCTTGGAATTTGTTGCCAATACTACCCATGTGACAAGTGTAAATCTTCCATCGGAGTTTGTGTTTAACACGACTTCCACGTTAATGTTTTAATGTCACCTCGTGACATGTGACTACATTCCTAAAACCGCTGGGATAAGCCGCCCGTTAAACCTGTCAACTTCCACTTAATGTAACCGTGGCATATGAATGAACCTTATGCATTGACTACCGGGGTTAAGAGTTGTTTCCGCCAGTTATTATAATGTTTTATGTTGCGGTTATATAACACAGTTCATGCACTGAACACAACCATGAGGCCGCCAGCGAGTTGGGACCACTGGCGGTCCCCTCCCTCCATTGTAAAATTTATAAACCATAAAATGATGCGGAGGTCATATATGGTTAAGTCATATGTGGTAGACGGAATGGTCAAGACATGTGCGCGTTAGCTTGGAGGTCAGGTGGTCGATTCCTGTGCAGACCCAAAATTTTATACCATGCTCCTGAGGAGACATGGTGGCTTGCGGGCTTGCCATGTGTTGCTCATCCGAAAACCCTTATCAAAACACATCAATAGTTAGGAACTCATATCCGTACCCCAAAAATAAATGGCCCATATTAAGCCACGTGGCGCGATATGATTGGCTGGATAAAAATGGAATATTCCCCAGAATATACCTGCTGACTGTACCTGCATGTTGACTGGGCACCCAGTCACAGAATTTTTGTTGTTTGGGAAAACGGACAGAACACGATATCTTCCTCATACAACATCGGTTTTTTGAACCATTCATGGCGCCGGAATCGCAACGATGAGACCTATCTGGTCGCTTAGGTTTGGTCCAGTTTCAAGCACTTTAATTTTTTAGCATAACACATGATCTCTTGATCACTACAAGACGGTGTGCCAGAATCACAAGATCACTTCGCTGCATAACTTCAGAGGCATGTGATCTCCCTTATTATGATGGGATAGAAGATGTAAGTATTTTTCTTTACAAATTTGAAAGAAAAATACTAGAAGAACAAAGGTTCCAAGCTTTGGATGCAACCCTCAGGTCTACACTTGCTAGATGGTGGGGTGCTCATAAAGAGAATATAGGAAGTTGGGAAGAGTATCGAAGGCTGATGAAGGTTAGATTTGGGCCAGTAGATACCAGAATAGAAGTAAAATATGATGGAAAATTTAACCCCCGGGAGAATATTTATCGTTGCACTTCAGTTTGGGAAGAAGTTCCAAAACAAGAGTGGGTGCATGTATTTTTTCACACACTAGAAACGATCCCTATGAATTGGTATATTGAGACAAAAATACGACATGGAACTGCGAACTGGATAGATTTGGTTGAAGGGTTCATACTAACATTTAGTTTTGAAGATTATTGTCCATGCATAGATGAAGCCCTTCAGAAAGTCAAATAAAAGGTTTTTAAGAACACAACTCTGCTAACATGGACACAACCAGATTGGACCGTGCAGTTGTAGCACGTACTGGAATGCTATAATGTGACCGTAGAAGAGAATGATGAGGATCCGCACAATATTGATTTCCCATAATCAGAAGGACATCGCGAAGTTGATGGAACATAACCTAAAATACTTGATATAGTGAAGCCTGCAAAAACGAAGAAGGTGAATATCGGATCAGAAAAGAACCAAAATTTGCAACGATTGGAGATTATTGGGATGAAGGCACAGTTAGAAATATTGCAGAGCTGCTGCACAAATATCAAGAGCTCTTCCCCACGAAGTTTTATAAATTGAAGGGCATAGTAGGAGACCTAGGAGTTATAAGGATTCCTCTGAAACCTTATGTGAAGCGAGTAAAGAAACGACCCTATAGATTGAATCCGAAATACAAGGAAAAAGTAAAGGTGGAGTTAGATAAAATGATCAAAGCTAGGATCATTGAATTGGTCGAAGAGTTGGAATGGGTAAGCCCCATGGTAGTTCAGGAAAATAAGGCAAAGGAAGAGATCAAAATATGTGTGGACCTAAGGAAATTGAATGATGCATGCTTGCGTGACCCCTTTCCCACACCATTTACAGATGAAGTATTGGACAATGTAGGAGGATAGGAGGCCCATTCTTTCACATATGGATTTTTGGGTTACCATCAGATCATATTTGCGCCAGAAAATAGACATAAGAAAACTTTTTCTATAGAATGAGGTTCTTACTAGTACACGATGATGACTTTTGGCTGGAAGAATTCTCTTGCCATATTTTCTAGAGTTGTACTCACAACTTTCAAAGAGTATATCCACAAAATTTTGGAATTTTACTTTGATGACTGAACAATCTTTGGCTTGTTGAAAAAGCATGTTGCGAGCTTGAGGTTGATGTTGGATACATGTAGGTGATATCAAATCTCTCTGAATTTGAAGAAGTGTATCATTGAATTCTCTACCTTTTCTCATCCTACCTTGCTCACACATTCCTTGATCAATTAAGGCCCTATTAAATAGGAAAATCCCTTAGAATAATTGCGTAATAATTCCAAGGCCTCCAACTAACTCTCTAATTGACATGTACAATTTTCTAATTATACAACCGATAGTTATCTTCCCTTTAACCTCTGTCTCAACTGGGTATTCCTCAGAACTAACATTCAACAACTATTTATAGTGAATTACCAACACTACAAGGAAAATAACCTCTAGCAGATGTTTTTGAGGAACCACAAAGAAAAATACCCCATACATCCATTTCTAGCGAAGGTTACTAGAGGAGGTTGGCGGGTGGAGGGTTTTGTGGATGTTTTCCTATCAGTGCTCTTATCGTTAAAACTCGCCCCGGTGCTCTAAAAAAAATAAAGCACCGGTGCGGCCAAAATCATTGGCACACCAGACACCGTGCACTTCGTACACACACGCCAGGTGCATCATAATATAATATAGCACTGGTGCCTAAAAATTCTTCTGCGTCGGTGCATTATAAAACACAACGCGCACACCGAAACCACCTGGTGCGGTAGATAGAAACTGCACCAGTGCATCATAAAAAACGCGCCAAAACACAAACTGACCAGTGCGTTTGCAGCAAATAGTACCGGTGAGCCTGTAAACAACGCGCGCTGATAAAGGGTTAAATTAAACGACAAAAAACCCGGATTTTTCAGTTTTCCAGTGCTCTTGAGCTATCAATTACCGGTATGCACGATACCATAGAACGCACCGGTGCACACCGAATATTGGCACACCAGAAAGCGTGCGCAAAGTACACACTGCCAGGGCATCCAATTATTGTAAGCGTCAATACTCTTCCGCACTGGTGCATCATAAAACACCGCGCCAAAATAGAAACGAACCGATGCGTTCTTCTCTAAGAGCACCGGTGCGCTAGAAACATCATGCACTGGAATAACATTATATATAAAAAAAAATTAAGGCCAAAAAACCGGTGCTTTGAGACTATTACACACCGGTTCTTTACCATTACGCCGCCCTAGTGCATCATCAAATTTTCACGCTGAAACTGAAACATCCCGGTGCGCGGTTAGGGCAACGCCCTGGCGCTTTATAAACAACGTGCCAAAATTGATACCGCTCGGTGCTGTTTTATTTAACCGCATTGGTGCGCTTATAAAACTTCGCACACTGAAATAGGGTTAATAAAAAGAAATTTACGGCCAAAAAAATTCATTATTCCCTTTCCTTAGTGCTCCAGAGCTCTCAAGCCCCGATGCTATTTCCTTATTTCTGAGCTGCCCTGACATCGGTGCTTTCATTGCACCCATTGCACGCACTGCTGCTCTGCATTGGCAACCAATCTGCAACTTGCATTTTGAAAAACAGTGGGCAAATTTTATTTTCCAAATTTTACAGCCAATATGCCTCCTCGACTGCGAAATGTATAGGTATTTTTCTAGTTTTTCTATAATTAAGCCTTTTACCGGATTAGATATTAAAATAAAATTAAAAATAACCATTAAAAAAAAAAAAAATTGTCGCGCGATGCGCTCAAGCTGTTCGGCTCGCACCAGTAGCAGTGCTACCTATAAAATTTACAGGCAGCACTGCTACCGATGTTAACGGTAATCGTACCGTTTCTGGGGCGGTGCTGGAAGGCGCCTTGAATAATTTTAAATTAAAAATAAAAAATAAGAAGGCAGTGCGCTCATTTATCTAGGCACACCGTTGGCCCCGACAATCATAGTGTGGTGCGTTGACTGCATCTTTCACCCCGGTTTATGTCAGCGCATCGCATTTTTCATTCCGGGAGGGTCAACGGTGCGGCTAGGTAAAAGACCGCACCATCAACTATGTCATTGTCATGAAGTCGGTGCGTTGACACGACTATACGCGCCGGGGTGTATATTTCAATTAGCGCACCGCTATTCTGAATTATATATAGTCCGCAGTGCTTGAAAAATAGACATCGACACTGAAGCCGATGCGGTCTGTTTCATTAGGGGCCCTAAGGACGGTGCGCTAAAATATTAGGACGCACCGACACCGGTGCGTGATTGTTTTTATGGAGCACCGACTTGTTGGGTATGTGTTATATTATTTCCACGACTAGCCCCACGCGTTGTACGTTGCGCCGGGTGCAGCAGGGGGGTCACAGGGGGGCGACAACCCCTGTTGTCAGGGTCCGGGGCAGCGCCCCGACGAATTTTTTTTTGGTATGTGGTCCCACTCATATGCGGATCCACCCATGTTTTGTGCATGAGTTTGCACATGGTTTTGGGGTACGATGGTTTTCGGCCCTTGGTATTTTGTAGATCCGGTCAAGGGAACTACGGTTATGTTCTAATCCAGGGTTAATGGATTGGGGTTTATGTATGCTTCGACATGTATATATATGTGTTGTAACACTAAAAGGATTATAATGAAAAATCAAGCTAGTCGTCCCAATTTGGGATCCAGGGGAAAATCTCTGTGTTTATCTGTTTTATGTTTTATGCTCTCGCTATTGTTTATTTTCTATTATAAGAATCGTGTGTAGATAATTTATGTTCAGGGTTAAAACCTACATTTGGTATCGAAGCTGTTTCGGCTTCAAGGGGACGCCTTTGTTGTTGAGGGTTTTTTGTTCGGGCCTGAGGTAGACCTTGTTCAGTGGGAGATCTGCGGGATCGATTCTTGCGGTGAAAGAAGATGGCGAGCGGTGGAAAGATAGAGATCGAGAAATTTAATGGTCATATTTTTGAGTTGTGGAAGCTCAAGATGGAGGATCTGCTGGTGGATAAAGATCAGTGGATCGCGGTAGATCCAGGTACTAAACCAACGGCAATGTCAGATGAAGACTGGAAGAAACTGGATCGGAAGGCTAAGAGCACAATACGGTTGTGTGTGTCAGATTCGGTATTGTTGAATGTATCTGGGGAAGCTACGGCGAAGAATTTGTGGGAAAAACTTGGGACTTTGTACCAATCTAAGTCTCTGGTGAATAAGTTGTTCCTGCGGAAAAAGCTGTATAACCTGAGGATGAAGGATGGAGACTCGGTGACAGAGCATCTGAACGCCTTCAATACTATGGTAAGTCAACTATCATTTGTTGATATTAAAATCTCGGATGAAGATAAGTGCATCAGTTTGTTGTGTTCTCTACCAGACTCGTGGGATAGTCTGGTTATTGCAATAGGTAGCAACACAACTACCTTGAATTTTGATGACATTGTCTCAGCCTTGCTGTCGGAGGAAATGAGACGGAGAAATATGGAGGGTCAGAATGGAGATGCCTTATCTGTACGAGGAAGGTCCCAGAACAGAAACAAGAATAAGGTTTCGAGTGGGAGATCTAAATCTAGAGGGAGATCTAAATCTCCTGGAAAGTTTGTAAAGGTGTGCGGGAAATGCGGAAAGGAAGGGCACTACAAAAAGGAATGCAGATCTAAAGCTCCTGAGAAAGGAAAGGGATCTGATGAAGGTCCTTCTGCAGAGGCAAAAACCACCTCGGATGAAGGTGGGGATATGTATTTGGCTTCTTCTTCAAATACACATGTAGATAATGAGTCATGGTTGATTGACTCAGGTGCATCCTTTCACTTCACTCCCCATAGGGAGTGGTTCTGCGAGTATGAGAAATATGATGGTGGTGATGTCTTCCTAGGGGATGATAGGAAGGCCAGAATCATCGGACGTGGAAAAGTCAAGCTGAAGCTGCAAGGTGGAAGGATTAGAACACTTCCTGGTGTTCTGCATATTCCTGCATTGGCCAGAAATCTGATTTCTGTAAGCAAGATGGATGATGCGGGTGTAAAAACAGTGTTCGAGAAAGATGCCTGCAAGATGGTTCGGGGAGCACTGTTATTAATGCAGGGAGTTCGGACTAGAACTCTATACAAGCTACAAGGTAGCACTGTTATTGATGGGTGTAATAGTTCTGTGGTTCCTGAAAGTGGGACGGAAAGTCTAGCTGTCTCTGGAGAAAAGACCATGCTATGGCATCAAAGGCTTGGACATATTGGAGAGAAGGGCCTTCGGATACTGCATAAAGATGGTATGGTAGAAGGTATGTCTAATTGTTCTCTGGATTTTGATTTCTGTGAACATTGTGTATATGGGAAGCAGAATCGGGTGATTTTTCCTTCTGGTGCTAAGAGGGCAAACAAGATATTAGAACTTGTGCACAGTGATGTGTTTGGGCCTGTGTCAGTTCCATCACTGGGAAAGTTTGTGTACTATGTTTCATTCATAGATGGCTTCTCAAGGAATACATGGATATATTTCTTGAGGAAGAAATCTAAAGTCTTTGACAAATTTAAATAATTTAAGGCTCTGGTGGAAAACCAGACAGAGAAGAAGATAAAGGCGTTGAGGACAGATAATGGTGGGGGGTTTTTCAAGAAGGAATTTGAAGAGTTCTGTAAGAAGTGTGGTATAGCACGACAGAAGACTACTCCATAAACACCTCAGCAAAATGGAGTTGCAGAAAGAATGAATAGAACACTGATGGAAAAGGCAAGAAGCATGCTCAGTGGTACCAGGTTAGGACAAGAATTCTGGGCAGAGGCAGTGGAGACTGCATGTTATTTATTTAATAGATCACCTTCATCAGCGTTGGAGGATAAGACCCCACATGAGTTATGGAATGGTAAGAAACCCTCTATTTCACATCTAAGGGTATTTGGATGTGATGCATATGTACATGTTCCAAAGGAGAAAAGGACCAAGTTGGATAATAAATCTGAAAGGTGCATCTTTATTGGGTATAAGGATGGTTTAAAGGGTTACAAGCTTTGGAACCCACAAACAAGGAAGGTTGTGTACGGCCGAGATGTGGTGTTTAGAGAGTTGAAAGATGTTGTTAAACATGAAATCATACCAAAGGAACATGAGAAGATAGAGTTTGAGCTAAAGGAGGATGAATCAGACTCTACAACAGAAGAAGACTCAGAAGATGAAGAGCCACAAACTCCAGCTTTGAGAAGATCAGTTCGGGAAAGAAGGCAACCGGAAAGGTATAGTCCATCTGCTTTCTGTTCAGGTTTTGCCTTAACTATAACTGATGATGAACCCAGAACTGTCAGGGAGGCAGTAGATTCAGAGGATGGAAAACTCTGGAAGGAGGCCATGGCTGATGAAATGGCATCCTTGCACAAAAACGATGCATGGGATATGGTGGAGTTGCCGGCTGGAAGGAAGCCCATTGGGAGCAAATGGGTGTTTAAGAAGAAGATGAATGTAGAAGGCAAGGTGGAGAAATATAAAGCTCGGTTGGTAGCGAAAGGTTATTCCCAGGTGCCGGGAATTGATTTTGGTGATATTTTTTCTCCTGTTGCCAAGGTTACTTCTATTAGATTACTTTTATCTGTTGCTGCTGCATTTGATTTTGAGATAGAACAGATGGATGTGAAGACAACATTTCTTCACGAGGATCTAGAAGAGGAGATATACATGAAGCAACCTGAAGGCTTTATGGTGAAGGGTAAGAAATAACTGGTATGTAGGTTGAAGAAGTCTCTGTATGGGTTAAAACAATCACCAAGGATGTGGTATCAGAAATTTGATACCTATATATGGGGACTTGGCTTCACTAGAAGCAAGGAGGATCAATGTGTTTATTTTAAATTAATTGGTGACCATGTTATTTATTTGGTCTTGTATGTGGATGATATGTTGTTGATTGGAAATGACAAAGAAATTATCCAAGATTTGAAGACCCAACTGTTCTTCAAATTCGACATGAAGGATCTTGGTGCTGCAAACTATATTTTGGGCATGGAAATTAAGAGAGATCGGGCAAAGAGGAAGCTCTGGTTAAACCAGAGGAAGTATGTCGAGACTATATTGCAGAGGTTCAATATGCGGGATAGTAAACCGGTGAATGTTCCTATTCCTGTAGGTGGAAAGCTGTCTGTTGAACAGTGTCCCAAGACACAAGAAGAAGAGGAGTATATGTCCCGTGTTCCATATGCAAGTGCAGTGGGTAGCCTGATGTATGCAATGGTCTGTACTAGACCAGACATTGCACATGCAGTGGGAGTATTGAGCAGGTTTATGTCAAACCCGGGGAAGGAGCATTGGACAGCAGTGAAGCGGGTTTTCAGATATTTACGTGGCACTAGTGATTATGGCTTGTGCTACCAGGGAAGACCAGGATTAGAAATAATGTTGGACATTCGTGGTTTTGTTGATGCAGACTGGGCTGGAGATCTGGACCAAAGAAGATCTACAAGTGGGTATGTGTTTAGCCTATTTGGAGGCGCAGTCGGTTGGATGAGTAAAAGACAGTCTGTAGTGGCTCTTTCAACTACAGAGGCAGAATACATAGCAGCCACTCATGCAAGCAAGGAAGCATTTTGGTTGCAGAGATTGTGTTCAAGTATGGGGTTGGTACAACAAGCTATAAGGATAGACTGTGATAGCCAAAGTGCAATTTTCTTGGCTAAGAACCCTGATTATCATTCAAAGACAAAGCACATTGATGTTCAATATCACTTTGTTAGAGATATGGTTGAGGCTAAAAGGGTGTTGCTGGTAAAGGTGGACACTTTGAAGAATGTTGCATTGACGAAGTCTGTGAGCACTCAGAAGTTCTCTTGGTGTAGAGAAACAATGGGTGTTGAAGAATTGGCCAAATGACTAAGCTCTCCTGTGGCCCCCTGTGGAAAGAAAACAACAAGTGGGAGAATGTTGGGTATGTGTTATATTCTTTCCACGACTAGCACCACGCGTTGTACGTTGCGTCGGGCACAACAGGGAGGTCATAGGGGGGGCGGCAACCCCCCCTGTTGGGGTCCGGGGCAGTGCCCCGGTGAAATTTTTTTTGGTATGCAGTCCCACTCATATGCGGACCCACCCATGTTTTGTGCATGAGTTTGCACATGGTTTTGGGGTACGATGGTTTTCGGCCCCTGGTATTTTGTAGATCCGGTCAAGGGAACTACGGTTATGTTCTACTCCAGGGTTAATGGATTGGGGTTTATGTATGCTTCGGCATGTATATATATGTGTTGTAACACTAAAAAGAATATAATGAAAAATCAAGCTGGTCGTCCCAATTTGGGATCCAGGGGAAAATCTCTGTGTTTATCTGTTTTATGTTTTATGCTCTCGCTATTGTTTATTTTCTATTATAAGATTCGTGTGTAGATAATTTCTGTTCAGGGTTAAAACCTACACGATTTATAAATACATTTCTGTTTTAATAAAAAAAACTATTTAATATGGAAATGATTTAGAGAGAACATGAGCAACAACAACAGCAACAAGCATAACAATATTACATGATTGGCCAATGGGAGGTGAGAGAGAGAGAGAGAGATGGATTCTCTCGCCCTATTACTGTAGATACCCAGGACATCCTTAAGCAGGTAGGCCTCCTCAACTTCTATGAGGAGGTTATTTCCGGCCTAAAGGCCCATAGTGTGATTTTGAGACATCTTATCAGCAAGTGGAATGCCCACCAACATGCTTTTTTAGGTTGTTCCTAACCAGTGGTACACACCCACTGAGGAGGACATTTATTTTATTATAGGACTATCGAGGAGAGGGGTGAATTTTCCCTCATTCGCGGACGTGCCACCTAGTTGTGTAGCAGGGAGTCAGTTAGTTTACTCCCAGAGATACATTGGAGAACATGTAGTGTCTCCTTTATATTTTCAAGTACCTAGAGGTCAGTTACGTATAGGTGCTTTTGGTAGATAAGACGTGCAGTGCCTCTCTATTATCGCTTCGATCATTTTGCACAACACTAGTGATAGGCAACACATTGGTTGATCTCTTTTATATTACGTTGATTCTTTAGTACATCAGCCATGACTTGTCAGGTGGTCTGCCATTTTTTTGCGACCGTTTTGTATGGCCTTAGATAGATGTCATGCTCATGCACAATGGAGGGTCAACTTCCCTTTTGCTTCAGAGCTATTTTGTTTATTTTTTGAGAGGTTTCCAGAGATGAGACCTAGTTTTGTTTGACAGCCTCATAGGCCGATGTTGTAGGCCCGGATGCGCATGTGGGGGAAGTTGATGCCCAAGAGGGGAGACACTATGTTTCCAGCGAGAATATCACATGATTCGCTGGACTTACTAGCCAGCTTTGGTGGGCTGCATCCCTTCATTATGGTTCCATGTCCTTATGCTGGACTAGATTGGCGAGGGTGTCCCAACATCCTCTTCACTCCTGATGAGCCACCAAATGATAGAGGTAATATTACTGTTTTATTTATATTTATTCTAACATGTTCTTTAACTTGTTTTTATTAAATTATGTAATGAAATTGTCTAATTATTGTTGTGTACTTGTATATATTTTGCAGACATTAGGTATTTTGATGGCGATGAGATGCTAGATCCACCACATGATCCAGGTGTCGATCCTGATGATTACGATCAGGAGATGGCTGATGCGCCAGATCAGGATGTGGCCAGTGGCACAGCAGAGAGACGTGTTGATCCTCATGCGCCTCATGGTGCACTGGTACCACCTTTTGCTAGGCATGGTCGACCAGAGACCAGATACTAGATGGTGTTGGGCAGTCAACTTTGTGGATTGATTTCAGATTCGAGCATCAGTCCTGCTCATTACAGAGAGATACCGGGTGATGATAGATTGATACAGATGTGAAGAGGCATGCCATGTGACATGTATGGCCTAATGCAGCATGTTGTAGGAGCTACAACAAATGTTAAGCGATTGAGGAGGATTTTCCATATCTATAGGCATAGTCGAGCTGCGACATGTGATGGATAGTCTGCCAACAGCCACTCAAATGCATCTCGTGGTTGTTCACCATGCGGCGTGCCTGATGATCGGCATGAGGCTCCACTGCCAGCATTTGACACTAGTAATCATGGAGATGAGGCTGGACCATTGGCCACATCCAGTTAGCAGCCTACAACATCCACCATGAGTGCTAGTCACGATCATCATGAGCAGGCTGGACCATCGACCGCCGAGGCTGTAGTACTATTGACTAAGCAGGCCGCCTCTGCTACTATTGTGCCTCATATTGATCATGTTGTACTACCACCAGCGGATGCATTCATCAGTACTAGTGATCATAATGATCATGAGCAAGCTAGTCGACCATTGACTATCGAGGCTGCACCCAGTGTTACTGAGCAGGCCGCATCAACTTCTACTAGTGTTATTGATGTTGTTATACTATCACCAACGCTTGATCCATGACATGATTTATATTACAGTTCTATATTTTTAACATTATTCAGTTATATATATATATATATATATATATATATATATATATATATATAGTCCATGTATTTTATGTTCATGTTGCAGTTGTACTTAATTTTCACGTTGATGATAATCATGATGTGGTGCATATTGTTAGTCATGTTAGATATGTTCATTTAATGTTTAGCTTGCAGATAGATGTGTATATGTGATAGGCGCATGAGTTATTTGACATTATATTGAGATGTATATTTGATGTTTGTGTTGTGATGATGTTAATATATAATGTTAATTTGATGTTAATTGAATGTGTTTATTAGTCGAATATGATGTTTGTACGATGGTTATCATGATCGTGATGATGTTTATTAGTTAATTTAATATTATTAAATGACCATGATATTTATTAAATATTATGTCGTGAATTTAATTGTAATTTAAATTTTAATTCTATGTAAAATTGTATTTGCATTTGTACTAATTGTAATTTAAAGTGTAATTGTATGTAAAATATTTATTAATGTAACATTTTAATTGTAATTGTAATATTTAATTTATTGTGAAATGATCGTAATTGTATATATGAGAAATTGTGAAATTGTAATTGTAATTCTAATTGTATGTAAATTTCACAAATTGTAATTGTATTTTTAACTGAATTGTATGTAAAATATTTGTAAAATTGTAATTGTAATTGTAAATGTAATTCTATGTAAAATTGTAATTGTAATTGTAAATGTAATTCTATGTAAAGTTGTAAATGTAATTGTATTTGTAATTGTAATTTTAATTGAATTGTCTGTAAAATATTTATAAAATTGTAATTGTAATTGTAAATATAATTATATGTAAAATTGTAAATGTAATTGTATGTAAAATTAAAATTATAATTGTAATTCTAATCGTAATTCATGTATGTGAAATTAATGTAAAATTGTAATTGTAATTTTAATTGTAATTGTAATTGCAATTTTAATTAATGTAATTGTATGTGAAATATTAATTTGTAAAATTTTAATTCTATTAAAGTGAAAATTTTAATTGTATTAATGTGAAATGATTTTATTAAAATATTTAAATTTGTAAATTTGCAAATAATTGTAAAATAAAAAATCTAGAATAATAAGAATTTTTGTAACACAAAGTTTAGAAAATAATGAAAATAAATTCATGTACTTTATAATTATCATTATTTTACTATGATCTTACATATATAAAGTTTAGAAAAGAATGAAAATAAAGTCATGTACTTTATAATTATCATTATTTTTTATGATCTTACATACAAAAATAAAAATAAAAAAACTTTAAAAAGTCTGGTGTGCTTATTATCCTAATAGGCCCCGGTGCATATTATTTATAAAATGCACCGGTGCATCACATTTACGGGAACCAGAAATGAATAAACAGAAATAAAAAAACGCAACTCTATTTTTTTTAAGTTAAAAAAAAAACTGCAATTTGAAAAATGAGCGGCAAAATATTTTCGAAAATCTAATTTGATAAAATAATTCTTTAAATACCAAAGACTTTTCATTATTTCACTATTTTTGCTAAAAAAATTCAATGAGATTTTTGCAGGAGACAGACTTGGAGCTAGAGAGCACGAGGGCACTGTGGATGGCGAAATATGTTTCAACAGAAGTATTCAGACAATCAGAAACCAAAAATCTGGTGATTCAAGTCCTTTATCATAGAATTTTAAACCATTTCGTGATTAAATTTAATTATTTTTTTTCCTTTTTCTGTAGTTTTTTATTTTTTCCTGCAGTTTTATCCATTTTTACCCTGAACGCTTTATTTGTTTATTTTTTCCCTTTCTTCTCCCTGTTTTTGTGATTTCAGAATTAGGGTTTTTTTATTTTATATTGACATCCAACCCACAGGACGACTTGCATAGTCGAATCCCAATCCATTCAGAAATTGCGTGAATTTTTGAAAAAACGGATTTTTCTTTATCGGTGCGCCCTGCATACTCCACCACATCGGTGCTCTGTATTATTATAGCGCACCGCACAAGTTCTGTGTCGTAAAAAATTGAAAATATTTTTAAAAATCCGTGCGCCAAATATGAAATAGGGCACCGGTGCTTTCTTTATCTAGGAAAGCACCGTACGGTGTATTACACCATTTTTACGGTGCGTTTATAATACCCCACGAACTGCTCAATTTATTACACTATTTTTGCGGTGAATTTATAATACCGAATGCACCATACAACGTGTTATACTGTTTGGCGGTGCGTTGTTATATATCCACGCACCGCCGGTGGTGCGGATTTCATGAAAGGTGCACCGGTGTCTCGAGATTTATTTTCTAACTGAAAAGTTGAGAATTTATTTATAAATATATTTATAGATGATATGCTACAGGTTTGAGATTGATAAAGAAATGACTAACAAGATATCAAGTAATAAAAATACTGTTAACACATCAAGAAAAGCAAAAACGGAAAGTTCTTTGTAAATTATTTATAAAGAATATTATTTTTGAACTATATGTAACTTTAGCTAATATGTATTTTTTACTATGTATCATGCAGAGCCACAAAATTACGAAGATCGATACGATTATTTTTGATCTATGACCAGAAGAGCGTAAAATATTAATGGAAAAATTGCAAAAAGATGAATCATGTGAATGAAACAATACTATCGATCCAATATGAGTTTCATTTTTTAATTATCATTAATAATATACTTAAAATTATTAGATAACATGTGTCAAAAACTCTACTAATTCACATATGTTTAATGTTCTACAGGGACCAACAACTCAGAAAAGGAATGTTGTTCTTAGAAAAGAAAAGAAATAGAACATGCAAATGAAAATGAATTGCTCCTTGGCTCATCTGGAGCGGTGCTGGAAGTTAACGAAAGGGGGAAAATATTTTACAAAAGTTTGAGGGTTCTAGTGGAACAAACAAAACAACGTGCTTCAAATGTAATATGTAATCATTGAATTTTTCTATCATTAGGTACTATAAATAAACAATTTAGCATTAAATATTAATTTTCAATAATTTTATTGCAGAAAATAAAAGAAAATGGAACCCATTCAACACATAAAACAAGACGACAAGGAAGAAAATTGTTGATCTCTAAGTTTGTGAGTAATTGTTACTTCCTTATAATAACTTAACTAGATTTCATTTTTGTATTTTTTAAGTTTTTTTACAAAAATCATCATTGAATGTCTTCAAACAGGTGCTAACATACAAAGAAGAATCATCAGACGAATTGATGGAAATTGGGTTAAATATGGGTTGTGAGTATATGTTGGCATATCAAAATTTAATTGTGGAATTTGTAAGCATCTATCGATCTTGTTTTAATTAGCTCCGTCTATAATTAATAGAAAAAAAACATATTTTATATTAAATTTATGATTTGTTATGGGGTGTAAAACTTGGAGGAAACAAAGTATGGAACTGCGCCAATAGATGAAATTTTGAAAGATGGCATGGTACATGGTCTTGAAAGAATGTGTATATTTTATGAGTCAATTGTTGCTATGGTACATCATTTTTATTTTCGATTTACATTGATGTATATTATTTAATATTGGAATTTTCATTATTCTCACCAATGTATATACACTCATTTCAGTTTCTTTTTATGTTTGTAGATAGAAAATGAAGAAGAAGAGAACAATTAACGTCGTGACCACAACATTCCTCAAAATAACCCAAGTCATGGAAGTAGCTCTGATAGTGACAACAGTTGAAGCGAAGAATGATGATCACTATGTAATTTGGATATCAAAGAAAGGCGTTTTATTTTTTGAAATATGTCTGTGAAATAAGACATTTTGTTTAATGTAATGGACATAGTGTCCCAATTGAAAGACAAAGGGATATGAATAATTGTCCCATTTTGTATGATAAAGACTGTCTTATATATATATATATATATATATATATATATATATATATATATATATATATATATATATATTTGTTTTAATTTATTCTATTGCATTCTCCATTGTCATTCTCAAATGCACGAACAAAAATTTAATTCATATGAATATTGTTATAAGATTATATCTATGTGTCGAATTTTGATGAATAATGAATTTTAAAAAACCACAATAATTGTAATATGATATAACAAATTAATCCAAAAAACACATTCAAATGCATTAATAAAAATGTAATTAATATGAATATCGTTATAAGATGTGTCGACTTTTCATGAATAATGAATTTAAAACAATCACAACAATTGGACTGTCAGAGGTGGATTTTTCTAAAAAAAACAAAATGAAACCCGGTTTGTTTATGTGTCTATACGAACCGGTGCGTTTATGATTCTATGGGCACCGCACTAATAGCGATTCTAGTTATAAATATCGGTGTGTTTGTGTGATACTGCGCACCGGGGCGTTTATGTATCTATAAGCACCAGTGCATTTGTAGATGCCATGTGCACTACACGAATACTGATACCAATTATAAATCTCAGTTCCTTTCTGTGATACGGAGCACTGGTGCCTCATAAGGATACACGCACCAGTGCGCTTATACGAACTATGGGCACCACTCAAATCCCAAGAGAAATTAGAATGGCCCCGTGCGTTGTATCACCAACAACAGGCTCAGTGCTATTGTTTTCCTTAACGGCCTGGTGCATTCTCCTTAGACTGCCCTGATGTGATGTGTACCAATATGCACCGGTGCATTCAAACTTGATAAGAGCACCGATGGAAAAACATCTGTAATAACCTCCGACCACCCATTTTTTTTTAGTTGTTTTCAATTTCCGTTAAAAGCTCTGCCAAAACCTCTGTTACCAGAAATGGATGTGGTAGCATATGTTTTTTTGACAATTTTGGCCAATTTTATAACACTAAAAACCTCCTTTATAACCTCCGCTAGAGGATCTTTTCCTTGTAGTTTCCATGTACAGATCATACATTCACATATTCTAGCTTATTTCGCTAATGTGACAGTAAAGGATTTTTTTATGCAGACTGATCCAGAAGGTAGAAGAGGGAAGTGGATAGAAGCAATGTTAGAGTATGACCTCAAATCAAGCCCAAAAAACTAATAAAAGGTCATGGTCTAGCCAAGCTCATGGTTGAATAAAATTTACATGTTGTAGCCATCAACCTCATTTATGTTTTGTCGATGAATAAGAGGATGGCACTCTCATACATGTATCTCATATTTCTATTTCTTCTACTTGGTATTCTGATATTACATATGCTCTTTAGAATTTAAATCCTCCTCCATTCATGTCTAAGAGTAAGGGTAGGTCATTAAAGTTGAAGGCTTCCAAATACTTCATTTTGGATAGTGCTCTTTATTGGAAAGATCTGGGAGGTATTTTACTGAACTTTTTAGTTGAAAATGAAGCCAAAGAAGTAATGAATGATTTTCATAGGGGAGATTGTGGAGATCACCTGTTTTGGAAAACCACGGCTAAAAAAGTGTTGAGGGTTGGATACTATTTTACAACTCTTTTTCGATATTTCTACAAAACACTGATGAGTTTCGATCAATGTCAGGTATTTCAAGGTAAAATAAAACTTCTTCCATTGCCTTTGTAGCCTATTTCAGTGCATGCACCTTTTTAGTAGTGGGGCCTTGACTTTATCGGAGAGATTCACCCTACATCATCTTCACAACATAAATGGATCTTAACGACCACTCACTACTTCACCAAATGGATCGAAGTGATCCCAACAACGCAAGCAACAAATTTAGTAATTATACAGTTTTTGCATACTAACATCTTGTCTCATTTTGGTTGTCCTCATAATATCATTGCAGAAAATGTGGCTCCATTCAAGTTGAAGGAAATGGTTGAGCCATGTGCTAAGTACAACATCAAATTGGGGCACTCAACTACGTATTAACCACAAGGTAATGGATTATAAAAATATTCTAATAAATCTTTGATTAATATCATAAAGAATATGTTGGAGGCAAACAAAAAGAACTGACACAAAAATCTTATTAATGCTTTGTGGGCGGATAGGTTGAGTAGTAAGAAATCGATAGGAATGTCCCCTTTTCATTTGGTTTATGGTGTATACATTGATTTTCCTACATCACTTGCAATTCCAGTCATGAAATTGTTACAAGAAGCAGGAAGTGAAGAGAATGATGTACAAATCCAGATCAATGAGATGATCCATCTTCAACAAACAAGAGATGAGGTCTTTTAGAACACCTCAAAGCTTCATGAAAAGATAAAGAAGGTATATGGCCACAAGACAAAAGGGGATGACTTCAATATTGGAGATGTGGTCCTCCATTGGGATGCTAAGAACGAGGAAAAGGGGAAGCACAAAAAGTTTGAGAACCTGTGGAAAAGGCCATACGAGATTTCAACCTTTCATGGACAACATGCTTTCCTATTAAAATAGATGAATTGAGAAGAGTACTTCAATGGTAGGCTCCTTAAGAACTATCTTTTCTCACGCATATTTTTGAAAAATTCTCAATTCCATTGTATATATCAGTTTAACTTTTCTGCAAAGTGTGAAGTGGAGAATCATCGGATCTTGGAGCCTGAGGTGAAGGCCATAAAGTTTCACTTACTTTTTGTTTTTTTCAAAGTTTAGTCAAAGTAAACTAAATTCAATTTCGAGTCAATTTATTATATCAAGTTTTCAGCAATCACACTGGTTTTTAAATTTTTGAATCCATGCCCAATGGTTAGGCTACTTGGTATATGGTGTTCTTGACACCTCCAAGGAGCTGCCAACCCCAGATGGAGCCAATGTTGATGTCAGTTTTTGCATCCTACCACTAGTGATAAATAGACTCTTATCATGTCTTCTTAGGCTCTCATTTTAAAATTTGTATCATTCCATTAGGTCATCATGTAAAAATTTGGTCACTCGTTGTAGATCTAGGTCTGATTTTACTGCTTCCAAAATTTTACTAGTTGTTGGCTCATTTCACCTTTGAACTGAGTGTACCATCATTCATAGGTTGACATCATGATTTTAGTCATTTTTGTCATGGTTTCATTTAGTCCAAGGTCTCCATTAGGTCTTAGGTTTCCAAGGTCAACAAATCATCGTTTCATGCATAAAGTCTAGCAAGCTAAGGAGTGACAATAAAGTATTTTCGTCAGTAGATTTGATTTCAAAAAAATATATAATTTTATGTTGCTAATTTGTAATAATTACTTCATAGTTTCAAATATCTACAAATACTCTAGTTCCAAAAGAAAATATTCAAGGTTCCAAGAATAAAATCAGTGTTCAAAAAGCATCAAAAGTTCAAAATTCAAAAGATAAAGTCCAAAATGCAAAAGGTTAGGTTCAAAGTCAAAATGGAATTTTTGTGGGCCACCCCACTAATGTTGAAGAAAATGATATAAAATAAAACATAGGAGGTTTATATACATCATTTCACCTTTTCTAAAGAAAAATTCAGCTCTCATTGGTAGAAAAGTCAGGTTTTTAGCTCTCACTTGCAAAAGTTTATCCTCGCTAGGCTTTTTGCTCTGCATAGGGGCTTCACTCAATAAACCTCTAACATATCATGTGTGTTCTTAGAATATTAACAATACCATTAATTTTAGTACATATTCAAAAACCCCTAAAAATCGCATTATTTAACCCCTTACCAATATAAACGCAATACACGTTTCGAATTTAAAAAGCCACTACTTTCACTATATATTGTAGGTATCCATTTTTTTATTAACATTTTTATACCCCTTTATATTTTCTCATTAAATTTGAGCTCCATTTTCTATACCTATCAATATAAAAACCCTTTATCCCCTATATATCCCCCGATATATTATGTTATTTTTTTCTCATTATATATCCCCCAATATGAACCCACGTGTTACGCATCTGAATACCCTGCTGCACATCTGCTAACCTCATTGCGCTTTGAGCTAGGAGGTAGGGAAAACATTTCTAAAGGAATATTGAAGCAAGAAAATAATTTTTAGGGTTTTTAGGAATTCCTAAAAGTTACAAATTAAGTAATTAAAGAGAAATATTCCCCTCTTCATTAGTTTTCAAAGCAGAAAATAAATTCACTCTCTCATCTAGGGTTTTAAAGGTCAATTTGGAGAAATTGTGTCATGGTTATTTTTTTAGTTTGAAAACCCTGAAACTCATCTTCCACATCATCGTTCAATCCATTTGAGTCATTCACACATATTCCCCTCACCCAATCCCTATTTTTCCCAAACATTCCACTCAAACCCTAATTTCTACCTTTTTTTTACCATAGGCATATATTTTTCCCTTTTCATCCCCTTTCCCTCACAAAAATTCAAAAAATCCACTTCCCCTTACTTCATAACACCATTCCATTTCCCCATAAATTTCTTCAAAAATTTAGGCAACCCTAAACTCATATTACCACCTCGTTCATAAACCTAGAAAAACACTTTGTTTTTGCCCGTCTTCATTAGGGTTTTATTACTTCCATGGACACTGAAACCTCCTCCTCTAAGAGAAATAAGTATAAAGGAGGAAATATACTGAGGATTGAGCCCTCTCACTTCCACCAAATCAAATCATATCCTTTTATACTCAAATGTTTTCAAGATTTCAACTGTGTAAAGTTTCGTGAAAAGGTACAAGAGGTGGGATATAATGAACAACTCATAGAGTTATTTTCCATTTCTTTGAAAAAGGATAAGGTTTTTATAGTAGGGATATATTTCATCTTCACACTAGAAACCATCTCCACAGCCACTGATATGCCAAACCATGGAGAATATTGGTTTAAGGCTATGAGTCTTGATGATGAATACTTCAAACCCTACTGAAAATCACCATACAACGATGTTCCATTTCATGTATTTTCTTTCAGATACCTATTGGATGAATATGCTCCATTGATGAAGTCCATTATGAGGTTTTTCACTTGTGAAGGACAATTTTAAAGACTTTATCAGTACCACATAATACTACTAATTCATTTTACAGTTGTGAAATCTCTTAACTTGTGCAACTACCTCTTCAAAAGTGTGTCCAGGAAGGCAGAGAAGATACATGAAAAGGGAAGAGATCATACAAATAGTATTTTCGATCACAAAATGATTAATATCATCATTATTCACCAATTTCAAGAAAATAAAATCACTTGGGAGTCATTTTGGGAAAAGATAATTGAAGAGAACTTGGTAGAGCCACTACAACATCAAGAAATGCCTTCAGCAGAGCATGATGTGGGATCACCAAGAAATAGGGAGGAACACTCTCCAAGTGACATGAATGAGGAGACGTTAAAAAAAGCTAAAGAATGAAGCCATGAGGAGAACCATTCACATAAAAGGAGAAAAAATGACTCAGAGGTAAGAATTTATCAGGAAGGACATAGGCTAGTGTTTTCTCCACAAAATGTGGAAGGGGACTTGCCTTCTACATCAGTAAAAATAAAGATATCAGGAACAACAAGAGACAATTATCCATGATGAAGAACATGATCTTAACCTGGTAGAATTGGAATCCCAAGATGCAAAATAAACCCTAAACCTAGTCATCAAAGGAAAAGATGCCAAAATCAAAGAGCTACAAGATAATTTGGCAAAGGTATAGTTTGTTATCTCCTTCCTTGAGCAAGAAAACAAACAATTGAATGATCAGAAAGTAGTCTTGGAAATGGATTTGTTGAAATCTAAGGGGAGAGATGCCAAAGGAAAAGCAATGATTGGACATGATGAGTTTAATGAGGATGAGGCCCAAATCACAAGGAAAAGACAAAAAACAAGGGGCCTAAAAAGAGCATTGGAGAAATAAAAAAAACAAGAGGCGCTTCTTGCAGAAGAACTCATCGTTGAGGAAATAATTGCAAGAGAAATCAATGATGATAGATATGTTTTTCTTGATATGGTAAACAGACACCTCGAGAAGCTCCTTCACAACACCAATAATAACAATCAGATGTTGAGGCACATGGTTTATAACCCTACCAAAAACAAGATTTTCAATGTCAAGGTAAAGGAGTTGTAAAATAAGCTCAAAGGTACCCTAATGAGACAACAAGAGAGGATCAAACTCCATTTTCTTGTTGAAGCCTCTTTGGTTGCATGACACAGTTTTTCAGAGCTTCACACAACAAACTCACACAACAATTTTGAAATTTTGCAAACCTTGGAGTTTTTAGACAAATTTTGAATTTTTGGTGCATACTAATGTAGATTGGTGCAGAATAGTGCATGTTTTTCTGTCTCTCCTTAGAAGCGTAGTGAAATTGGTTGTGATTTTTCTACATACCTCCAAATGAGAAAAAAATTATGTTTCTAAAAAGATAACCAAATTCTAAGACAACCCATTTTGTCATATTTCCTGTTCAGAGTTCATTTTTTAAGGAAATTTCATAAAAGTGATAAAAATCACCTCTTTGCCCTACTTTCATAAATTTGTTGCACTTCTAGGCGTAGTCTTGGGAAAATTCATTTTTAGCTGGCTTCGAGAGGCAAAATTTATTTCTTGAATACTCTAATGTCATCTACACTTGACCAGCTACTCAGAGAAACTCTTATTTTCAAATTTGGATGATGGGAATGCAACCAAAAAGGCCTTACAAGAAATTTGTTGCACTTCTGGAAATTCGCTATATAATTTTACAATTTTCCTATGTAATTTTTATTTGACAGTTTCACTTTTGGAAATGTAAAAGGGTAAAGGGTTAAAAGTGAAGGTATATATCATGGTAATATATTTAAATAGGTGTATTTACCTCCAATTAATGCTTAGAGAGGATTTCTATAGTTTATTTTCTAAAAGGAGAAATAGTTCATAACCTCCCTAATTTTTTTTTAGTTGGAGAAAGACTTGGTTTTAGCTCCACAAGTCATGGATTTGATCGTTGAGGCTAGGAGAAGTTTTTTTTGGTCTATATCTTTCATTTCCTTTTTCATTTCAAGGGTTGGATGTTGTGTAATTGAGCTTTGAACACTAGTGTATTCAATCATTTTTTGGTAGGAACAAATAGACAGAGTTGTAGGTATTTTGGTGGGATTCTTGTGGTATGTGCCTTAACAGTGCTACCTCTTATGTTTTCATATGTTTGAATGTATTATAATTTCCATATTTATTACCATCACTCAATGTGATTGATTTCTAAGTTATATAATCATAATTCATTATTTGATGCTCTGTTTTGGAGGAATTATCATAGTTGTGTCTCACTTTGTTTTGATAGAAAATAATTCATGATTTCCATGCTCCTTTTGAAACCCTACTAGTCTAATCACACTCATCTAGATACTTGAAAGTGCTAAAGTGTGTGCCTACCTTGCCCCATTAGATCTTTGTAAGTCTGATCGTCAGTGCCCTCACCTAGTTCTTTCGAGACCTAATTCACCATCCAACACCGAAAATCAATCAATAAAACCCTAGAGCCTACTATACCTAGCCTAAGATCCTCATTATCTAGTCAATTTGGCTGTGATCTCTTGAAGAGAACCCTCTCCTCCCTATTAGGGATAGCTACTAGGCCAAAGCGGTCTATGGTTACCTTTGTTGGTCTCCTTTTCAGCATTCAGAGATCCGGTGGAGTGATAACACCTTGAGTTCCCTTCAATTATCTTAGAACTCTTTGCGCAGAATACTAATGAAACTCGCAAGGTTTTTGTGTAAAATTAGAAAGTATTCCAACAAAAAATTAAATGTATGGTCGAGTAGCAGTCAGGTATTTAATACATCCTACAAGTTGTATGTACTTTTTTGCATCCACAAATTAATTTCCTTCTTTGGATGTAAGATTTAAATTTTGTTTGATAAGACTAGTCAAAGGATTACACTTAGCCATGGAAATTTTTTTCAACAAACAACCAATGTACTTCTTTTGAGAGAGGAATATAATATTCAAATGTTTTGTTACTTCAATACCTATATAGTAGTGAACATATACAAAATCTGTCATCTCAAAACCTTTCCTCAATTCTTTCTTTGTGGGTGCAATGTTATTTTCGTTCCCTATCCTCGTTAGATCATCAAAAGACACCAAAACATATACAATAATTTTCCAGAATTATTAACAAATAAAGTTGCAAATTCTTTTAAATTTAGTTCCAAAATTTGGCAAGTCAATTTCCCATATTAGACTCATTGAGATTGTTTGAGGCCATATAAGGATTATACAATTTTCTCTTGTCACTTCACAATAAATCCTTTTATTTTAGATGTAAAAACATTATATTTTTGATATCCATTAAAGAAAGAGGTTTTTCAATCCATTTGGTAGTGGGGTGTCTGGATGGTAGACTGTTTTTTTGTGCGGGAAAAGGTCTCCTCATAATCGACCCCTTTCTATGCAAAAACATTGGCCACAAACCCAGTTTTATGCTTTCCAAGTGAGCCATTTTCTATATAGTTGTTCTTGAATACTCACTTGTATCCAATTCATTTGGTTCCACATGGAAGGTCCAATAGATTCCAAGTTTCATTGTTTATCAGAGAATAATACTCTTTTTGAATTTCGTCTTTTCATTCATCATGAGAAGTAGCTTCCTTTAAGGAAGCTGGTTTGAAATTTTTAGAAAAAAATATTCCACAATAAAAGGAAACATCCATATCAACAATTCAATCAGATTCCTGTACATCACCTCCATTCTTGCTAGTCGAACTTCTCATTCTTTTCTTTCCAACCTCATTAGGATGAAAACATTCAAGTGTCTTAGTGAGCCATTTTGGAGAACCTTTATAAGATGGACCTCATTGCTCAATTAAATGAGATGGGGTTGAATCAAGATCTAGCATTCTAATTCCATCAATCACATCACTCAAAGTGTCTTCTTGATCAGTCTCTAGAGCTTTATCAGGGGTAGAGAGTGCTTCAAAAGGATATTCCACAAATTGATCCAGGATAGGGATCCCCCGTTCAAGATGTGGAATGTCATTATCAAATTCCTGGAAATATTTTTCATGCCCGAACTTACCCAAGCGATCAATTTTCTACTTAAATTTTTTTTAGTATTGTAATATTTAAGAAACATTACATCTCTAGATAGTATAAACCTCTTCCTTACTTCCTTGTAGAGACGATCTGCTTTGGAGGTATCCTTGTACCCAAAGAAGATACATTTTCAACTCCTTGCACCAATTTTACTTATATGTTCCTTAGGTATCGAGACATAATAGGTGTAACCAAAAACCATAAGATACCTTACAAAAGGAATGTGGTGATAACACATTTCATAGGGAGTGTTTTTTTTTTAGAGAATGAGGTAGAATTTTTTTCTTAATATACATTACACATAAAATTCTATCAGCCTAGAACATTAGCTTAACTTTTTCGAAACACATCATTGAACATGCCATATTTTAGATTGTATTGTTCATTATTTTAGCAACACCATTCTATTGAGGATTATAAGGCACAAATGTTTAATGTTGAATCCCATGCCATCGAAGATAGTTTTAAAATTAATTTGAAGTATATTATTTTCCCTTATCAGTATGGATATAGATAATATGAAATTGTGTATTGTTTTCAATCCATGTAAAAAATATTTTGAAAGTTTCAAAAGATTTAGATTTTTAGGCTTTAACATATATACCTGTTGAATGCTCGAACATATCTGCCTCAACATCGGGGATAACCACTCGTTCGGGAACCTAAAACTATTCCTTTTCTATTTGGAATACTGGCTCCGATTGGGGATAATGGGACCATTTTACCATTAAAATAGCATGTGTGAATGGATGTAAAGTATAAAATGGGAGTAAGGGAGTGATTTAAAAATAATAATAATAAAAGAATTAATCTATAGATTTAATGCGATAATATTTATTGGTATGTGATTTCTGAAATATTTCATGCATCACAGAACAATGTAGATCATTAAACACTCTATGAAGATAAAGAAAATAATAATAACTAATTTAATTAAATAGGTAATTAAATTAGGTGATTAAAACTAATCACATAAAATATCTCATTGTTTCACATATTCTTCAAAAGATACAGACATACATCCCTTGATCGGGGTGCGAAGAGGTAGATGTACCCTCCCATCAACAATTATGGTAGTGGAATTGGAATTGAGTCCCACCACACTCTACATTAGTGGAAAGGGTTGCAGGCCATCCTTACGCATGCACCTTGAGGCGAGGTTGCGAGATGGCTTTTCGCATATGCTAATTAAGTTAGAGCTGAGGAAGGCATCGAGGTTTTTTCGCGAAGGTGGATGTTGGTGCAGGCGCAGCTCCAGGAAGCCCAACCACCATCGACCTTCAAACACGAAGAATTATGGCTATGTTAAGGGTTTCACCTTCTCTAATATAATATGCTTTTGTTAAGCCAAATAGTAGGGTCTCCTGGGGATCTGTTGAAGCCTAGAAAATCT